>JAMXBB010000012.1:88407561-88421653 GCA_024138015.1 Lumnitzera littorea
ACCCCCCCTCAAAAAATTTTGTGTTCAACCCATTGCTTAATACCATTGTGCCATTCTCATGGATCCATTTTTCACTTTCTATTAACTCTTTGACTTGATGGGATCTACAAGGTATCTTTGGTACATTACCTTCTTTTGGGAATTTTCTATATTTTTCTATTATTAATTCAATCTATAGCACTTTCCTATTCTTGAATTCCGAAAGCCTTTTGATTGCACAAGCTTTATTTCTTTTATATAAGTTAGTAAGACCTAATCCACTCATATCTTTTGAATTAGTTATCTTGTCTTAACTAACCTAGTGAAGCTTATTCATCCTCTCTACTCCATTCAACAAAAAGTTTCTAAGTAATTTGGGATAGTTTTTGTAATTTGCTTTGGGATCTTATTAATTTGCATGTAATAGGTTGGCAAAGATTCCAAGATAGATTTTGTTAATATGGCTTTTCCTATCATACTATTCTTGTTTTTCAATCTACAAGCTTCTTTTGAGCTTTCTCTAAGATAAAATTTAGCTAGATTGCCTTAGATTTGGTCTCATCTTGGAGAGGAAAGCACAAATATTTTACAAAAGAATCAATTTTCCTAATCTTCAAAATTGAAGTCACTAATTCTAGGGTATTCAGTGATGTATTCCATGAAAACACAAAAATAATTTGGGGTTATTAATTTTAAGTCCAGATGAGGATGAAAGAGAGTCCATTGTTGACTTGATATTCCTTGCATTCTCTACATCTCCTTTTGCTTCAAGCACAATGTCGTCAAAAAACATGACACGAGATATGTAAAAGGAGCTTCCTTTGACTTTAAAACCATCCTATCTCCCCATTTGCACCTTTTTTTTCTATTACTTTACTTAAGAACTCCAAGCAAAAAATAAAAGGATATGGAGATAAAGGATCTCCTTGTTGTGTAGCTTTGCTTAAATAAAAAGAATCTCTTGCATCGTATGTTTTTTCTAGATCTAGTTTAATCAACATCATTCCTTCTTCCTAGACCTTTTCCTAAAACTACCATAACTCATTAATCAAGATAATGTTTTTTTTGTAGCTTTATGACCTAGTATAAAGTTAGATTGAGTAAGATGGATTAAATAGTCCAAATGAGGACTTTTTGTTAAATTTTTGTGATGATTTTATGAAGTGTGGTACAAAGTCTAATCGGTTGAAAGGATTTAATATTGCTTGCTCCTGCCCATTTAGAAATCAAACATTATTGTGATTGATTAAACTACCATAGGATTTTCCTTCTTTAAGAACTTGAAGGATAAATTTCTAAATGCCTTTACCTAAAAAGCTCTAACATTTTTTTGAGGAAGAAGGCATGAAAACCATTTTTTATAGTAGCTTTGCAAGAGCCAATGTTAGAAAAAGCCTTGCTTATTTCTTCTATTGAAAGTTTCTTTCCCAATTATTTATTCTACTACTCATTTAGACCATATCTATTGGGTTTTCCCTTTCACAAATTGCTTTTGTAATGACATAAATTAACTGGAAATATTTTAAAACATGACTTTTTATCCCCTAATTTCTATAAATCCAATACCCCTTAATGATCTTGAAGAGCAAAAAATTTGTTCTTTACTCTTCTTTGTTGCACATACAGGTGGTTATATGGAGTATTCCTTTGCCTATCCTCAATTCACTTCATTCATGCTTTAGCCTTCATAACCGCTCTTCTCCCTCTTTAGTAAGGTAATCAATTCACTTTTTAAAGTTCTTTTTAGCTTTACTAGAAAGTGAGAAGGATTTGTTGCTAAAGATTTGTGTACTCCCACTAATCTCTTTGATACCCTTCTCTTTTGCAAATGTATTATATCAAAAACTTTGACATTCCACTTGTGGAGTCTGTTTTTTGATTTTATTTTCTTTAATTTGATCAATATGAAACTTTACCCATTTAATATTAAACATCAACTAAAAATTAAGTAAAATTTGGTTTTTCTTGAAAAAGTGAAAATTTTAGAATCGCCACTTAACCGGATTGGGAAAAAAATTAGATTAGAATCAATTGAGTAGATTGATTTTAACATAGCTATTAGTCTATAGGAAAAATCATTTTTTTTTTTCAAAGAAAAATTTGAAAAATTAGAGAATTTGAGTCAAGGGGCTAACTTATTAAATCCAAAATAGGTACCACCCTAACCTTCTAAATTTAAACTTACTTTTCAAAATAAACATTTATTAGAAAATAAATCTAATTTTACAAGAAAGAGTGACAATAATAGAAATTAAATCTAATTATCTACAAAAAGGGAAAAAATAATTTTTTTTTGTATTTTAAGTTGCTTATAATTTCTTATAAGTGTCGACTTATCCGCTATTCGTGATCAAACTTCCGAGTTCATTATTGAAAACTTTAGGTGTGTTAGTTCATTTAATCCTCAAACTTCGTTAAATTTATGGTTTTAATCCTTTTAATTTGATTTAAGAAAAATCTAGAAAAGGAATCCTAAATTTAGGTAATTTTATTTTTTGAAAATTTTAAATGGGTCCTAACTTTGAAAAGGGTTAACTATTCTTAAAATATAGATTTTTCTAAGTAGTAGAAAACATATTTATATATAAATATTATTGATAAGAATCAACCTTCTAGACTAATCACGAAAAGCCAAGCTAGAGGACTCCAAGGACTCGCTCGGAGGAAACTAACTATAAGCCATAGCCGAGATGGGGATTCTTACCTCGAGTTGGCCTCTTACTGACCTATCTATCGAATCCTCACATGTGTCCAACATGCTCCTACCCAACAGTGCGTTCTTAATCCAGAAGACAGCTCAAGACTAGCTAAGTCGAGCTCCCCAAGCAACCATTGGTGTCTAACTTCGATTCAGCTAACTTCCTTACCAGATTGATTGGCCCCCCCTTGATCCTTATCAAGTTGGCCCCTGACTACAATACTTTCTTGTCTTCCCCTACCTTGTATCATATTCCTAATGTCTAGCCACTAAGTAACATGTGTCTTTTAATACGACATTCTAGAATGATCCTTTAATTTTTGTACTGGATATCTTTATCTCTTTTACCCCTTTTAGTATGTTTCATGTAATCGAATTATAAGGATTCCCTTTTTGTCTTTTCATACATGTGTAGTAGCCCTAGTGGGTGGGTATATAAGCCTCCATTTGTATATACACAAGAGAATCATCAATACAAAATTATTCAAGTATCCTTTGAGCAACCTTAGTGTTCTTATTACTCTTAAAATCTTATCTATTCTCTTTAGCAAAGAGTAGTAGCAAGTGACTCTTCGGTTTAGACTAATGTGTCATATCCGGTGAATTATAGGCCAAGTAGGATCGAGTAGTGCATCAGATCCATTCAGTAGCTACTTGGGTTTTGCTAGCCCTTCTTCTATTTCTTTTTGGTTCATTTCGATGTAGTGCTTCTCTGTATGTTTGACCCTAGAGACACATCAGCTTTGTTGGTATTAGAGCATGGTTCTGAGAAGGAGTGTGCAAAGTTGAAGTGAAGTTTTGGTTCACTTTACTATTAGTGACTGCTGTGTTCCTTTCATAGATACTATAGTGTGTTTGTGTGATAATAAGTGTGGTTTCATTGTTACTCAGTTCTTACTCTATTTTTCATTACAAAAACAAGGCAAGTTTGTTTCTTTTTTGTTAGAGTGACTATTAGGTATTGAGATTGTTAGTAAATTGTTAATCTGTACGAAGAGTATTGTACTAAGTCATATTAGAGTGTTTAAGGTGTTATTGGAGACAAGAGTAGTGGTGCTCATCCTAGTCATGGTCATAATGATAGTAATACCCTAAGGTCTATTGACGACAAACTTAGCAGACTCACAAACCTTGTAAAGAGTCTAGTCACAACAATGCAAGTTAATAGGCAACAACCCCAGGGTATGCCACCACAAATTCTACCTAAAAATATTCAAGAGAGGGCTTATGGCCAAGGTGGTCGAGCTCGTCGCCCAATTCGACCCCCTTGAGCTAGAGGAGTTGCTAGACAATGACTGGAGTTAGAGGAGATTGAGGAAGATGACAAGGAGTTGGATGTTGAAGAGTTTGGGGAGGAAGAAGAAGAAGCTGATTATTACCAAGCATAAGGACGAGGACACCAAGCTCTTTAAGGACTAAATAATGTCAAGGTTCAAATCTCACCCTTCAGTGGAAGTAGAGATGCTGATGAGTACTTAGATTGGGAAGAGAAGGTCGAGAAGGTGTTTAACTGTTATAGGTACACAGATGCTATTAAAGTCTGACTTGTCCCATTGGAGTTTATTGGGTATGCCTCAATGTGGTAGAAAAATTTGAACGCAACTAGAATAAGGAATGGAAGATGGAGTGTTAGAACTTGGGATGAGATGAAAAGGTTGTTAAGAGGAAGGTTTATACTCGAAACTTACTTGCAAGATATATTTGCAAAGTTGCAAGAGCGTCACTAAGAAAGCCGATCTATTCATGACTATGTAAGAGAGTTCTAGATGTTAATGATTCGAGCTGACGTAGAAGTACCAGAGGCTCGTACAGTATCAAGAATCATTTCTAGGCTCAAGCATGAGATCCACAACATTGTAGAACTGCAGAGGTTTTATACCTTAGTAGAGGCGATTAAGATAGCATAGAGCGTTGAAAAATAAAAGAGAAATGTTTTAACCCAACCTAGGCCAACATTGTCCCGAACCCTTGTACCACGTCGACCTATTTAAGCCGAGCCGAAGAGGCCATATAGAGCCAAGGATAGGACTGATAGATCTCATGAAGGCTGAGTAAGATAGTAGGGTTGAGCAGATAAGCTAAGCCGAGCTAAGGATAGGCCGATACCGAAGACATATGAGAAAAGGCAGACCTCTGGATGGAAGACCAGTGAGATAAAATGCTTTAAATGTTTAGGTTCTAGACATATGGTCGCTGAGTGTTCAAATCGATGTGTCATGGTGCTCTGAGGAGATGTGGTGGATAGTACCAACAAAAGCAAGCTTAAGAAAGAAGAGGATGTTGGAAAACCTAAAGTTGAAGATGAAGAGGAGACCTGTATCTATGCTGACTAAGGAGAAGTAATGACCCTAGTCTTAAGATAGGTACTAAGTTCCTTATCGAGCTTTAAGGGAGACTAAAGGGAGAATCTATTCCATACCAAGTGTACCATCAAAGGCCAATTGTGCACAATCATTGTAGATGGGGAAAGTTGTACCAATGTCGTTGTACAATCCTTTGTGCAGAGGTTAAGTCTACTGATCTCAAAGCATCCCCGACCTTCAAG
The DNA here is from genome assembly GCA_024138015.1 of Lumnitzera littorea. Taxonomy (NCBI): domain Eukaryota; kingdom Viridiplantae; phylum Streptophyta; class Magnoliopsida; order Myrtales; family Combretaceae; genus Lumnitzera; species Lumnitzera littorea. The sequence goes on from JAMXBB010000012.1 coordinate 88,412,784, forward strand.
TTGCATTAGCTTCATGATAAAGGTGCTTTGCGCATAACTAAATAAGTAGGCGTATCGTTCAGTGTTAGGAATGTATATAAGGACAAAGTAGTTTGCATCCTTATGGGAGCTTCAAATCTACTACTTGGATGACCTTGGTTACTCGACCAACGTATTACTCATGATGGGTATAAGAACACCTATACCTTTGTTAAGGATGGGAGGAAGATTGTGTTGCAACCCCTGACCCCATCCTAAGTAAATAAAACTAATAACCAGCTCACCTGAGCTAGTAAGAAGAAGGCTTGATGAGCTAAAGAAAGCTCCAAGTTGTTGAAGAAGCTGAAGAACCTATGTTCTTGTTGGTTAAGCGATTGTTGGAGATGAGGGAATTACAGCATGTCCTAAAAGAGATCCGAAGCTTGCTAGATGAGTTTTGCGACTTGTATCTAGAAGAACTGCCTAGAGGACTACTACCAGTTCGTAGCATAGAGCATTATATTGATCTGCAACCAAGCGCCACCCTACCAAATTGACTTATATGTAGGATGAACCCTGAGTAGGCCATCGAACTGAAGAAACAGGTAGATGAGCTAATAGAGCAAGGCTATGTAAGGGAAAGCATAAGCCCTTGCATGGTATTAGCTTTGTTCATTCCAAAGAAGGATGGTTCATGGCGTATGTACATCAATAACTGAGCAATCAACTGGATTACTATTAAGTACAGATATCCGATACCAAGGCTCGATGATATGCTGGATGAGCTTTAAGGTGCCAAGATATTTTCAAAGATTAATTTGTGAAGTGGCTACCATCAAATTCGTATGAGACCAGGAGATGAGTGGAAGACTACCTTCAAGACTAGGTACGAACTCTATGAATGGATGGTTATGCTATTTGGACTTACTAATGTGTTGAGCACATTCATAAGGTTAATAAATCATGTGATGCGCCCACTAATCGAAAGGTATGTGGTTGTGTATTTTGATGGCATATTGGTATATAGTATAGACCTAAACAGCTATGTTCAACATCTCTATGACATATTCGACATTTTGCGAACTGAGAAGTTGTATAGGAACGTAAAGCAGTGCACATTCTGCCAAAAAGAGGTGGTTTTCCTGGGGTTTGTAGTGTCAGGGGAATGGATCCGAGCAGATGAGGAAAAGATCTAAGTTGTTTTGGAATGGTTGATGCCAAAGAATGTTACTAAGGTCTAAAGTTTTCATAGCCTAGCTTCTTTCTATAGGCAATTTATTAAGGGTTTCAATACAATAGCCACCCCATTGATCGAGTTGACAAAGAAGAGTGAAGGATACAAGTAGAACGGCTAAGTTGAATAGAGCTTTAGAGAGATCAAGGAAAAACTCACCTTAGCACCTATCTTATCACTGCTAGATTATGATAAGCCTTTCGAATTAGAATGTGATGCATCAAGTATTGGAATTGGTATTGTGTTGATGCAGGAGCGATGACTCATCGCCTACTATAGTGAGAAACTTAGTAGTCCTGCCCTAAACTATTCTGTATATGAGAAGGAGTTGTACTCCCTTTTATAGGCCCTTATTGTTTGGCAACACTATTTATAACCACGAGAGTTTGTTATTTAGACAGACCATGAGAGTTTGTTATTTAGACAGACTATGAGTCTTTGAGGCATCTTGGAAGTTAGAACAAGCTTTCGAAAAGGCAAGCCAAGTGGTCAAAGTTTATGGAAGGGTTGTCATACGTCATTCGGCACAAGAAGGGAAGCGCAAATGTGGTCGTTGACACTCTGTCATGATGGCAAACTCTACTGACCACTTTGCAGACAAAATTATTGAGATTCTCACTTATCACTGAGTAGTATGCTAATGACTCTCACTTTGGTTTCATTGTTGAATAGTATCAAGAAGGAATGATTGTTGGAGGATATTATCTTAAGGATGACTATCTATTCAAGGACCATAGGCTATGTATTCCAAACTGCTCCATGCGTAAGCTATTGGTTAGGGAAGCTTATAGCAGTGGACTTTCAAGCTACTTAAGGGAGGTCAAGATAGCCAATTTGTTAAAGGAGAACTTTTACTAGCTAGGTTTGGCTAAGGATGTCCATAGGATAGTTGGTAGTTGTAAAGTATGTAAACTTGCTAAGGGGAAGAGAGAATCCCATGGAGAGTACATGCCTCTATCTACGCCAACCTTACCTTGGGTTGACCTTAACATGGACTTTGTCCTAGGGTTGCCTTGGACATCTAGAGGGAAAGATTCCATCTTTGTTGTAGTGGACCATTTCAATAAGATAGTGCACTTCATTCTATGCCATCGGACTAATGATGTTTTATATATTTCTGATTTGTTTTTGTAGGAGATTGTTCGATTACACAGGGTACCAAAGACTATTGTTTCAGACTAGGACACAAAATTCTTAAGCTATTTTTGAAAGACTCTTTAGAGAAGACTTAGGACTAAACTTGTGTTCAGTTTTAGTAGCTACCCTCAGACTGATGGCTAGATTGAAGTGGTAAACAGGACACTAGGCAACCTGCTCAGAGCTGTTGTATGGAAGAACTTGAAGGATTAGGACCTATGCCTACTAATTGTAGAGTTCGAATACAATCGAATTGTCCTTAGCACTACTAGGAAGACCCCATTCGAGGTCGTCTATAACCTTAATCCTACTATTCCCCTAGACATGATCGGTGCCCCTACAGCTACTGAAGAGAGTTAATCTGTAGTCAACCAAGCCCAAGAACTGCATGAATTGCACCAGTCTGTGACTAGGAAGATCACCAAGTTCAATTAGAGACAACAAAAGATTGTTAGCTGAGGTCGTCGAATTGTTTCTTTCCAGCCAGGAGACTTAGTATGGATTCACCTCAGCCAAGAGCAATTCCTATACTTGAGATAGAGCAAACTATCTCCCCGAGCTAATGAACCATTCAAGGTCCTGAAGAAGATCAACCGCAACTCCTATCAAATCTAGTTATGTAACAACTATGGTGTTTCCTCCACCTTCAATGAATCCAATTTGATTCCTCACTAGCTAGTGGAAGAAGGCCCTACGATTACCCCAGAAGAAGTAGAAACCACTTCAGATTTGAGGACAAATCCTTTCGACCCCTAAGCAAATAATAGGAATCAACCTTCTAGACCAATCATGAGAAGCTAAGCTAGAGAACTCTAAGGACTTGCCTGGAGGATATTAATTCTAAGCCATAGCCGAGATGGGGATTCCTACCCTAAACTGGCCTCCTTTGTTAGATCCTCATATGTATCTAACATGCTCCTACCCAACCAACCATTGGCGTTTGACTTTGATTCAGTTGACTTCCTTACCAGATTGATTGGCCCCCGACTTGATCCTCATCGTGTTGGCCCCTGAGTACAATGCTTTCTTGTCTTCTCCTACCTTGTATCATATTCCTAATATCTAGCCACTAAGTAATACGTGTCTTTTAGCACAACATTCCAGAATGATCCTTTCATTTTTGTACTGAATATCTTTGTCATTTTTACTCCTTTTAGTATGTTTCATGTAACCTAATTATAAGGATCCTCTTTTTATCTTTTCATATATGTATAATAGCCCTAGTGGATGGGTATATAAACCCCTATTTGTTTGTACACAAGAGAATCATCAATACGAAATTATTCAAGTATCCTCTGAGTAACCTTAGTGTTCTCATTACTCTTCAACTCTTATCTATTCCCTTTAGTAACAAAGTAGTGGCAAGTGGCAAGTGGCAAGTGACTCTTTAGTTCGGACCAGTATGTCATATCCGACGAATTGCAGGTTGAGTAAGATCAAGCGGTGCGTCATATCTATTCTGTAGTTGCCCGGGGTTTTGCTAGCCTTTCTTTTGTTTCTTTTTGGCTTATTTCGTTATGGTACTTCTTCGTGTGTTCAACCCCAAAGACACATCATATACTCTTCACAATTTCACCAATGGTGAAATTATGAAGAAAAAAGGATGAAAAATGGCTATAAAATAAGCTGACCATGCATTAGAATACTTGAGCAAATGGGAGAAAATGATGAGAAAGGGAAGGAAAAGTGTTGTGCTAGCCAATTAGAAGCCGATACACTGCACTTTCAAATCAAAATTAAGAAGAAAGAGGCTGAGCGCCTGTAGTGGAGCTTGAACTCAGGTCTTTAAGATGTGTGTGTGCGCATCTAACCAGATGGGCTATTAGCCCATACCTTATTTTTATGGAAACTAAATGTACTTAGGGGAAAACAACTTGGGCCTTATTAAAAGGAGCAAATTTTTTTATGCCCAAATACACTCCTATTGGACTATCTTTTTCTTTAAAAAAAAAAAAAAGAGAGAGAGACCAAAACATTATTGGAACTAAAAAAAGCCTATTTCTAAACTATTTATTATTTTTCTATTTATATTTTTTTGGATTTTTCTCTAATTTTCCCTTTTAAAATATTTTTCCAATTTTTTTTCCATTTTTTGTGCTTTTCACAATTTTTATTTTATTTTTTATTTTTCAATTTTTTGAATTTTTGGAATCTTTTTTAAAATTTGCTATTTTTTTATATTTTTGAATTAGGACCTTTTTCTTTATTTCTTATAAATACTAAAATTACAAGGGGGCAAAAATAGGATGTCTATACTACTCTTTCAATATTTTAGGTAATTCTTCCATTGTGTTTATAATATCCTCCCTCACTCTCACCTAGACCGTCTTAATTATTGGAATACATGTACAATGTGCAAACTACATTAGTTGAAACCAAAATGGTATCTCTTTGTCAATACTTGGTTCAATGGGGTAGGTTTTTAAGAGTAAAGATCAATGATTACTTAGCCATTTTGGCATATGAAATATTATAGCCTCTTAGCATATCATCCTCCAATCAAAATTACACTATGGCCTATGTAAGACCCTGCAGTTTTAACAACTAGGAACAAACACCTAATTTAATGGAATATAAGCCTACACCTTAGCAACTTGATTCCAAGCAATTGTTCTAATGTGTTTAAGAAAGTAGCTTGGTAGATTTAGGATTATGCATGTGGACTAAGGATATTAGTTAAGAGATCTCTATAGGCACAAATATAATAAAATAATAAAAAATACAACAAACATTAGTCAGTTTTAGTATATTAATATATAACTATTGAAAACATATAGATTAAGCCTTAGTAATTAATGGACTCTTAGAGTTGAATTATATGGATACAAAAGAACAAAAGATTATAAAAAAATGCAATTTATATATATATATATATATCAAGTACAATTATTATGAATAAATATATATATGTAATTACTTAAATTACCAAATTATATGTAAAATACATTAAAACGAATAAGGAAAAAAATAAATTAAAAAAATAAAATAAAAGGAAAGTGGCAATATCAAATATTGGTTTGAGGGTTGTGGTAATTTGTGGAGTAAGAAATAATAAACATTAGAGACAATTACATGAGACCTTGTCTCCAAGCAATTAGCTAAGATGTGGACTGATGTTTTATCTAAATGTATAAATTAAATGGTTGCAAATAGAAGTAAAAGGCTAACTCATAATCAAAACTCCAACAATGAGTTACAACACATAATGAGATCTTAGAAATAAACTACTAGAATGGAAGGGACAATAAATATAATATGAAATACCAAATATATTCAATATGTAAAGTGTATATATATATATATATAAATATATATATGTATAGGTTGACATATACTCTAACTATAAAATGTCTAACTTAATTAAGTATTAACAAATCAGTAAATTGTATATTGTAATGGAGCCATATAGAGTAGGCAAGATGACACCATGAGTTTTGTTGTGGAAATGTAATAATAAAACACTAGTATGGGAAAAGCTATATATATTGGGGTTCCTTGTACGTATTGGAAATGTGAGATGTCATAACTAATAATTTACAAGCCTTGAGGAATAAATTATTTCAGTTGTAAAGGTAATAAAATGTATTTAAAAAGAAATATATATACATATATATATATAATCGAGCATATTCGACATGTAAAATATTTATTTGTATTTAATTAAAGCCACTATGTAAAGGTAATTACATCCTAATTTACTAATAACAATTCAATTGGTAATTAATATGAGGAAAATGCCACTAGATTTGGACGTAGTAGCTATTGAAACAAATCAAGGGTGACATTTTAACTTATAATTAGACATGTGACACCATTGAACAAATGACATTTATGGGATTGAATAAATGGAGTTACACTTATCAATTCCCACTGAAAGCAACCGATATATATAAACCACTTTAGGAGATGTCTAAGTCATCTTGATGAAACTAAAGGTCACAAGAATAGGTCAGGGATGGAAGGAAGAAAAAATTAAATTAAAGGCTCTCCTTAGAAGAATCTATTCAACATAGTTACTATGGCAAACAGTGGTCTTTTTATGTGGATAATCTGGAATTGAAGAAAGTGAAAGGCTATGTGTCAACTGGTTAAAGGTAAGCATGATTGCTCTTTTTGCCTCATGTAGTAATCTCTTAAATTCCATGGTTTAAGTACAGAAAATAGTTGATATGTAAGCTACACCGATAAGGTACAAAATATTAGCAAATTGTAATTAATATGTTTGTTCCCTTAATCAAACAAGACATTTTGATGGTGTATATTGCTGAGGAGGTTTGAAAATATACATAATATTCGATAAGAAAGGAGATATATTCAAGCTTAAATATAATTTGTACAAAATTATTGACAACTTAAAGCTTATCTATGTATATACACTTTATGAAGTAAGCTTGTTACGTTAAAACTTATATTAAAGAGTGAAATGTTAGTTAAATATTATATGAATATCAAGATTAATCCTAAGGTTTCTTTAGATGATATATGCATGTTAAGCTTTGATAAAGAGTATAGTAGATGGCCATAGTAATTAAGTTGATATCATGCTATAAATGCAAGCTAGCTATGGTTTATAAGTCAAGGCAAGTTGAGTTTAAGTGTAAAATAAAGAAGTGTAGAAGTAACAATAGGGTCAAAAACTATGTTAGAAACTGAGTTAGAATGTAGTCTAGTATTAAATATGTTGCTCTCACTAAGAGTTCGATAGTAGGTTAGAAAGTGATTTATATATGGACTCTACCCTTACCATAGTTAGAAAATAAGTCAAAAACTTCCTATATAAGAACCTAAATTAGGACTGTAGGTCAGAACCTATTTCACTTAACTAAAAGTTTAATAAATAACTAAAGAACTCACTTGGCTCAAATTAAAAAAACATACATAATATCAAAAATAAATTCTTACTTCATATGGTGAATAAGAACTAAAGTTGTGTATTAAATTTTAGGGAATTGTTAATAAGGACACATACAACAACTAAGGATAAAGTGACACTACATTGAGTTAAATGGGATTGATGCTTCACTGCATTTCAAAGTATTATTTCAGAATACTTGGAGACTTTTGTATGCACTTGCTTGTAATTGTAATTAGTTGTTTATGTGATTGTGGCACATGTGTATGTGGCACATGTGTTTGAATTTGATTTGCTATGATGGGAGCTAAACTCCATGTTATGTTTACTCTATGAATATTACCTTATTTAGCTTGTTTGATCACCCCGAACACAAACTAATTTGAACTCAGCCTAACATCTAACTTGACATGCATTGTAACCCACTAAGGGTAATAGTTAGGATTCATAAGCCAAATACAGACCTCTTCAATGAGGATAGCTAAAACAGTTTTTTCCCCACCCTTAGTCAAACTAAGTGATAGGAGAAGGGGTCACGATAAGGTTGGTGGCCATGATTTGAAGGTGGTTTTAGGCAGAAGGTGCTCTCCATTGCACAAGCTTTGGTTTGGTTTCGATTTGCAAGTATGTAACGCTAAACCCTTAACTTAGATTAAAGCAAGTATACTTTCTCTAATCTCATGATAAACCGGATAATGTCGTGCGATGACATTTTCTTGTATATACATTGCATCGAACTAACTTGGTCGAGAACCCTACTTGTGACGTGTTAAATACATACATCTATCTCCGTCCCACTTATTGAGCAAATTGTCGCCCATTTCTTTATATTTGTTTTGTAGGTTCCAAGTAGATTTGTGAGCTCACCACCTAATTCTAGAAGTTTAAAAAGCAAGGTTGGGGAGTGAGGATGAGGAAGAACTGGCTAAACTTTTGTTCTAAATATCACTTTCATTAACCTTTAGGAAAACTACTGGGTCTCCTTAGGTAGCCCTTTAGTTTCTAAATATTGATGTGTATTTTGGGTATATAAACCTGTAAACTTTTACACCTTTTATCTTAAACTTATTATTTATTACTATGCAAATATAATTTCGTAATACTACTCAACTTTGAAATGTTTTACTGAGTATGACTAACAAAAACTCAATTCTTTTGAAAAGAATTAGTTTCAAATTCATTTTTCTATAATCATTCTTAAAGATTACACCATAGGTTTATAATAGGAAGTTATAGAATTAGACACTTCAAAGTGGTTGAAGGGGTTCACCTTTTGTGAACTAGATAGCAATTGCGAGGTTAACTTCTATCTTAGAATAGTTTATATGGTGAGTGATAACTCTGATTTTAAACATATTTCATATGGTGATTTTATAGCATTTCCCTCACATTTTTGGTTTTCTTTAAAGAAATTGATACTTAATTGAGTAAAATGCTGATTTTAGGGTTTAAACATGTTCTAGGCTCGAAAACGAAGAAAAGGAATCAAGTTTCACTCAATTCCGAGTTCAAACGAAGAAGTTATGAAGTTGTGTAGAAATTTTGCCTTAGTGCAGAAAGTTACATGACTTGGGGACACGGCCGTGTCCTAGGCCGTGTCTGGTGACGAAAATAAAATCCGTGTAATACACATATAAAAGGATATCTTAGGGTTTAAAAAGGGGAGAGACATTACAGAAACGGAGAGAC
>JAMXBB010000012.1:88421701-88798143 GCA_024138015.1 Lumnitzera littorea
AAATATAATATGAAATACCAAATATATTCAATATGTAAAGTGTATATATATATATATATAAATATATATATGTATAGGTTGACATATACTCTAACTATAAAATGTCTAACTTAATTAAGTATTAACAAATCAGTAAATTGTATATTGTAATGGAGCCATATAGAGTAGGCAAGATGACACCATGAGTTTTGTTGTGGAAATGTAATAATAAAACACTAGTATGGGAAAAGCTATATATATTGGGGTTCCTTGTACGTATTGGAAATGTGAGATGTCATAACTAATAATTTACAAGCCTTGAGGAATAAATTATTTCAGTTGTAAAGGTAATAAAATGTATTTAAAAAGAAATATATATACATATATATATATAATCGAGCATATTCGACATGTAAAATATTTATTTGTATTTAATTAAAGCCACTATGTAAAGGTAATTACATCCTAATTTACTAATAACAATTCAATTGGTAATTAATATGAGGAAAATGCCACTAGATTTGGACGTAGTAGCTATTGAAACAAATCAAGGGTGACATTTTAACTTATAATTAGACATGTGACACCATTGAACAAATGACATTTATGGGATTGAATAAATGGAGTTACACTTATCAATTCCCACTGAAAGCAACCGATATATATAAACCACTTTAGGAGATGTCTAAGTCATCTTGATGAAACTAAAGGTCACAAGAATAGGTCAGGGATGGAAGGAAGAAAAAATTAAATTAAAGGCTCTCCTTAGAAGAATCTATTCAACATAGTTACTATGGCAAACAGTGGTCTTTTTATGTGGATAATCTGGAATTGAAGAAAGTGAAAGGCTATGTGTCAACTGGTTAAAGGTAAGCATGATTGCTCTTTTTGCCTCATGTAGTAATCTCTTAAATTCCATGGTTTAAGTACAGAAAATAGTTGATATGTAAGCTACACCGATAAGGTACAAAATATTAGCAAATTGTAATTAATATGTTTGTTCCCTTAATCAAACAAGACATTTTGATGGTGTATATTGCTGAGGAGGTTTGAAAATATACATAATATTCGATAAGAAAGGAGATATATTCAAGCTTAAATATAATTTGTACAAAATTATTGACAACTTAAAGCTTATCTATGTATATACACTTTATGAAGTAAGCTTGTTACGTTAAAACTTATATTAAAGAGTGAAATGTTAGTTAAATATTATATGAATATCAAGATTAATCCTAAGGTTTCTTTAGATGATATATGCATGTTAAGCTTTGATAAAGAGTATAGTAGATGGCCATAGTAATTAAGTTGATATCATGCTATAAATGCAAGCTAGCTATGGTTTATAAGTCAAGGCAAGTTGAGTTTAAGTGTAAAATAAAGAAGTGTAGAAGTAACAATAGGGTCAAAAACTATGTTAGAAACTGAGTTAGAATGTAGTCTAGTATTAAATATGTTGCTCTCACTAAGAGTTCGATAGTAGGTTAGAAAGTGATTTATATATGGACTCTACCCTTACCATAGTTAGAAAATAAGTCAAAAACTTCCTATATAAGAACCTAAATTAGGACTGTAGGTCAGAACCTATTTCACTTAACTAAAAGTTTAATAAATAACTAAAGAACTCACTTGGCTCAAATTAAAAAAACATACATAATATCAAAAATAAATTCTTACTTCATATGGTGAATAAGAACTAAAGTTGTGTATTAAATTTTAGGGAATTGTTAATAAGGACACATACAACAACTAAGGATAAAGTGACACTACATTGAGTTAAATGGGATTGATGCTTCACTGCATTTCAAAGTATTATTTCAGAATACTTGGAGACTTTTGTATGCACTTGCTTGTAATTGTAATTAGTTGTTTATGTGATTGTGGCACATGTGTATGTGGCACATGTGTTTGAATTTGATTTGCTATGATGGGAGCTAAACTCCATGTTATGTTTACTCTATGAATATTACCTTATTTAGCTTGTTTGATCACCCCGAACACAAACTAATTTGAACTCAGCCTAACATCTAACTTGACATGCATTGTAACCCACTAAGGGTAATAGTTAGGATTCATAAGCCAAATACAGACCTCTTCAATGAGGATAGCTAAAACAGTTTTTTCCCCACCCTTAGTCAAACTAAGTGATAGGAGAAGGGGTCACGATAAGGTTGGTGGCCATGATTTGAAGGTGGTTTTAGGCAGAAGGTGCTCTCCATTGCACAAGCTTTGGTTTGGTTTCGATTTGCAAGTATGTAACGCTAAACCCTTAACTTAGATTAAAGCAAGTATACTTTCTCTAATCTCATGATAAACCGGATAATGTCGTGCGATGACATTTTCTTGTATATACATTGCATCGAACTAACTTGGTCGAGAACCCTACTTGTGACGTGTTAAATACATACATCTATCTCCGTCCCACTTATTGAGCAAATTGTCGCCCATTTCTTTATATTTGTTTTGTAGGTTCCAAGTAGATTTGTGAGCTCACCACCTAATTCTAGAAGTTTAAAAAGCAAGGTTGGGGAGTGAGGATGAGGAAGAACTGGCTAAACTTTTGTTCTAAATATCACTTTCATTAACCTTTAGGAAAACTACTGGGTCTCCTTAGGTAGCCCTTTAGTTTCTAAATATTGATGTGTATTTTGGGTATATAAACCTGTAAACTTTTACACCTTTTATCTTAAACTTATTATTTATTACTATGCAAATATAATTTCGTAATACTACTCAACTTTGAAATGTTTTACTGAGTATGACTAACAAAAACTCAATTCTTTTGAAAAGAATTAGTTTCAAATTCATTTTTCTATAATCATTCTTAAAGATTACACCATAGGTTTATAATAGGAAGTTATAGAATTAGACACTTCAAAGTGGTTGAAGGGGTTCACCTTTTGTGAACTAGATAGCAATTGCGAGGTTAACTTCTATCTTAGAATAGTTTATATGGTGAGTGATAACTCTGATTTTAAACATATTTCATATGGTGATTTTATAGCATTTCCCTCACATTTTTGGTTTTCTTTAAAGAAATTGATACTTAATTGAGTAAAATGCTGATTTTAGGGTTTAAACATGTTCTAGGCTCGAAAACGAAGAAAAGGAATCAAGTTTCACTCAATTCCGAGTTCAAACGAAGAAGTTATGAAGTTGTGTAGAAATTTTGCCTTAGTGCAGAAAGTTACATGACTTGGGGACACGGCCGTGTCCTAGGCCGTGTCTGGTGACGAAAATAAAATCCGTGTAATACACATATAAAAGGATATCTTAGGGTTTAAAAAGGGGAGAGACATTACAGAAACGGAGAGACACAAGAGACGAGAAGAGACTTGAGGAGAACATCAATCAAGAAGCAAGAACAACATCGATTTCAAGATTAGAGAGATTGTTCATCAAATCAAGAGGGGTTTTTATGCTTTATTTTATATTTTTGATGGAACTCGTTTTTAGATTTGTTATGATAGCTTAGAATTCAAGTATTTAGGATTATGGAACCTAGGGTTTCATGTAACCCTTGGATTGAATTATAATTTCAAGAAAGTTTCTATCTTTTCTTGATTCAATTATGTCTTTTAGTTATGAATTGATAATTCTAAAGTGTCAATATATGATATTATGCATGTTGATTGAGAAATTGCATGTGTAATTAGATCTTAGCATAATTGAAGAGAATTACATATATACTTAGAGATAAGATACATGTTTCTTCCGGAAAGTTGATTGTTTGTATGGGAATTCATTATACATTAATTGAATTCTAAGTTATATTACTAAGTGAAGAGATTCCGGTAAATAATTTAGGATTAGGGTTAATATGCTTGAGAAAGATATTAGCTTTAATTGTGAATCCCTCCGGTCAAGAATTATAGAAACTGAATTGAATACATTTTAAAAAGTTTACATGTTAAACACTAGGGGAAATAATTCCTAAATACATTATTGCATACTTGAAGTCATTCGTAGTTTATTGCTTTCTAATTTGTTTAACCAAGTTTCATAATTAGTTTAGTTGGTTAATTTCAGTATTTTTAATTCATTCAACTCATCATAATTTTCCGGTTAGATAATAAAGCTAAAGTTAATATTAGTACTCAAAATCTCTGAGGGATCGACTCGGACTCACATCCGCTATATTAAAATTGATAGGTGCGCTTGCCTCGTATCAGTGAGATTATTGCGACTCCACCTCTTTGAGACGTGATACCCTATCGAGCCTTCTTTGCACTAAGCTAGGTAATTCTTTCTCATTAAACCAAGTGAATGGTTAATCTACATATCCTAAGTCTATAAGCCTACATTTATTCATGCATTCTACATACCTAAAGGCCTATTCTTATGGAGTGGGTGTTATGCCACTACGAAAAAAGATAAGTGTGGCAATATCAAACGGGTGAGCCGGAACTAAGATTATGTCTCAAATGGAAGTGAAAGTTAAGGGTTTTGCAGAATCGACTAGTAGATATGACAAACCACTAATCCACATACGAACCTAGTAGCTAATTTTGATATGATTTATAGGCTAACTACAAGAGTTTCTCACCATAGTCCTTACTAAAGGAGTTGGTAAGAGTAGGTATTGAATGTAATAGCTACTAAGCTTACACAAGAACATTGAAGAAGTAAGCAAAAGCTACATATTCAATATTTAGGATAAAAAAATGGTATGACGACTTTACAAGATGTGTATTTATACCCTAGCCACTTAAGGTAACTTACAAGAGAGACAGTTGACTAAAATGGATAATTTACCCTAAGAGGAAAATCCTAGGATTAATGTACAAAGGAAAAGGGTAAAAGTGAGAAAAGATAAAAAGGAATATTTTGCAATTAGTATAATACAAAAAAGGCTATGGATACTTGTCACTAGTTGCTTAGACTAGAATCAGACAGAGCAAAGTGGCTTTTAGGTGATTTGAAGGTAGGTTAGTAGCTATGCAAACAAGTTTGCTTATGGCATGGGAAACTCAAAAACTTAACAGCTAATATGTTGGTTAGGTTAGCCAAGTCATCCCCAAGTCAGGATTAGTCAAGAGCTTTACCTTGGAGTAAGGAGAAGGCTCGTGCTTGTACTTTATAATGAATGAGAATCTTTCCATGAACTCAACCTATTGAGCTTACCGCTTGAATAGCTTAGGCTAGCTGCTCAATTACTGTAGAGATTCATGGTTGGTATAGATGACAAACTCTTTATGTAATAGATAGTTTTAATATGCACTAGGAGCTCAAATCAAGCATAAAGTTCTTTATCATACATCTAAAAGCTCTGTGTATCCCCCTAGCTTTTCATTATAGTATGCTTGGTTAGGCTCTAGTCGTAGGGGACAAATGTCACCCTTGGGGAAGTACATTTAGTCAAGTTATAGTATAAACAATAACTTTAAATATGAGTTGTTGATCCCACAGGGAACTATGAAATTTGAGAAAACCCTAGATTACTAGCAATTCTCCTTAAAATTATCAATTATCTAACTTAACAATTTAATTAAATAGTTATAAATAAGATAAAGATAACAAGATAAATAAACAATAAAAATAAACAAAAAAAAAATAAACTAGAAAATAAACAATGAGATTAAATAAGCAAGATTAATTAAATCATAAGAGCACAATCATTAGTAAATCTATTATCTACTACCTAATTCCATCTGACTTTCAATCTCAATTATAATTTTGGACCGTAGAGATTCCTAGAATGAATTAACTGGACTCGCATCTCTTGATTAACTCTTAATCCTGAAGATACTCTATCTAAATCGCTTCTACAGCAAAGTATCTCAAGATCATGTCAAGATCTTGAATCCCTCTAATAGGTTACCTTCATCTAGAGAAATTGAATAACTATTAGCTTAGCCTATCCAATTACTTCTAATTGCATCAATCCATCTATTAGAGGATCTTGCGAACTCTATAGTTGATTTAAACAATAATTCAATAGCCGACTATATTGAATTAAAGATAATACAAAGCAATGCAATTAGATCACAAAACACAATATCATAGATTGAAAATAAAATAATTATCACATTGAACTAGGNACAATATCATAGATTGAAAATAAAATAATTATCACATTGAACTAGGGCTTAATAGAAGATCCACTAGAATGATAAAATTACGTTACAAAAATAAAATAAAAGAGATTGAGAAGCATGAGAAAAATCGTTGTACTTCACCCTATAATGTCCTTTTAAGGCTTTCCATGAACACTAAACCTAAGACTTTATATATAGGACTTGGACTTTAGAGTTACAAAAAAGCCTTCCAAAAATAGAATATTTGCAAATTATGGCATGTGCATAACCTGTGATCATGGTTGTAGACACTTAATTTTTGCTCCATCATAGTTCTAATTTTTGTTTTTTCAAGGGTCCAAATTCAAAAAATAATAAAAATGATAAATGATAAAAAATACAAAAAAATGGAAAATTCTTACAAAAAAAAGAAAAATTATAAATATTTTATAGGGAAATACATTTTTAGAAAATAAAATGTTTTAGAATAAGTAAATTTGGTCTAACTCATTTCAAGTAGCTTTCTTTTTTAGGGTCGCATAGTTTAAGTATAATTTAATTGTACTAAATATTAAGGCATAGACCAATGGCCTAATAGATAAGCACTTGAACATAGCATTGGATTTAGCTTGAGGTCATGGGTTCAAATCTCACCAAGCACACATGTATCTTTTATTTTTTCTTCCATTTACGAAAATCGGTTGAGTGTACGGGATTCAAATCTAATCATAAATCTCATAAATCTTTTGAATATAATAGAATTATATTAAAATCATTATTGGAGATAAAATGAATCTAATACGATAATGTTAAATCTGATGTTATAAAAATTTGTAGGAATCAAATATGATTTTGATTTTTATCAAATCAGATTTGAATCGATATAAAAGATAAGTTTCGGGTTTTACAAATAGGAATCACGCAGTGTGGAAAGAAAAATTATTTTCATTCACACACTCTCCCTTTACTTGACCCTTTTCGCACGCCAACCCGGTACTGCATCCAATCTCCGATTACCGAAGACCCTCACCTAACTACTGATTCGTCACTAAGTCTTCAACTAGGCTAGATGCACAGTAGAATGCCATTGTTGTAAACCTACACCAATAAGCCCCTATTGAACTAAACAATCCTCTTTCAAGCTACTCTTATACACCAACCTAAATCCACAATCATGGCACCCATTGTATGAACCACCAATTCGACGCAATAAGCACCAAACCCAATGCAATAGCTACCGAACTCCATTACTCATCCACAACATCTTCTCCTAAACACTCTACTTCCAATCACCATTCAATGAACCAACACCATACATGTACAGAATAGCAGTAGCAAAATACGCAAGCCACTACCACTACGGCCCAACAACAACCCAACAAACATAGACATGCAGCACAACCAACCATCTCTAGTCCATATACCAATCCAACAGTATGTTCTCATCCTTCATGATAAGCTCTACACACGTGAATCAGAACTAAACACTGCACCACTTGCCCCAGCCCCTAAGACTACCAACCCTTTCTCTTGACCATCAAAACCACGCTATGCAACCGACTACTGCTACATCAAATACCATTTGCATACCCAACCACATCCCTCACAGTAGATCCTTAACCCCATCCTCTTTCAAACAAAGTCGTACCAACCCCTAATGCCTCATTTCCATCAACAATTAACAACGTGGCAGACCCCATCCTCATCCAACCATCGTCTACACGCACCCTAAACCTTCACTATAGCCAATAGAATCACCAACCAACCTTCATCTTCTTACACATGATCATACATAAAATCTTCAACATGGTTCATGATCGCTCACTACATGCCTTATTCACCGCATGCCCACTCATGCTAATCACTCACACATGATCAGCATACTCACGCTCGGTCACCTCACACTATTGCATTATCCTTCACAATCCACAATGCAATAGCACAATAACTGCACACATGAATCCACGCTCCAAGCATATCACTACTGACACTACTCTACACCAATCACCTATGGATAACAACTACACATGACTTTGATGAACATTCCGCACACGATCACCTAATCGAACATCTTCAACTCTACACTGCACATAGCCTCGAACATGTTCAAGTAAGTTGCATTCGTTCTTTTCTTTTTTTAATTTTGTTTCTTTTATTGTTTTATCCTATTTTTTTTTTAGTAATTATTTTCAAAGTATATGAAAGAATAAGGGCTATTTTAGTTTAGGAAATTTTATCCTTCCCAAACTTTATTTTTCAATCATTAGGCACTTGGAATTTCTCACTTAGAAAAAAAATTGTTTTAATAACAACAAATTAATAAACTTGTTTATTCAAACTAGGCCTTTTCAGTAGATAATTTTCTATGAAGTAAAATTTCTAATTAGGACCCTTTAGATTTTTTTGAATAAACTAAATTGATAAATACGTAAACCTAATTAGTTTTCAAAAATTAAAATAAACCAACACACTAACGTTTTTTAAAAGAACTACGGATGTCTAATCTTGACTAGCAAATATGTAGGCATCTCGGTAGCGATGTAAAAATATGCAAAAAATTAGGTTTTTTCATTTTATTTTCGATGTTTTATTTTTCTTAAAATCTAAAAAATGATAATTTTGAAAAATAAAACCTAGTTTTAGAAAAGTGATAGCGGTACCCATTAGGGTTTAATAGGTAGTCTCCGAATTCAGAACCCTTTGGTTTTTATCAAATTTAAATAAAAGACTAGTGGTAAAATTATAGTCAATCCATCCAATTGATTACGATTTCTCCTTTTTTTTCTGACTCCAGTTGAGTGGTGACTCCAAAAGTTTTTTTTCTTTAATTAGTAAAAAGATCCAGAATTTTCCATTTTCTCTAGTTAAAGATTAATATTAAATAGGTTAGGGTTTAGTATTAATCGAAAAATGGAAAATCAAATGTAAATGCAAGAAACCTAAAGATTCAGGCTCGACAGATTGGTGACTCCACTGGGGATTTAGCTAAGAGGGCTAACCACTAGGATTTACTAAAATTAGGAAAATTGTTCAAAGAAAAAAAATACTTGAGTTAATTATTTTATTTTATTCTATTTTTTTTATAACATGTTTGTTTCAATTCATCGATGGGGTTTGTTTGGGGGTTTCTTATTTTATTTTATTTTTTTGCATCATAAATGTACGGTAGATACAGTCAAGACTAGGCCATCTTAAGACCTTAGGAGGGAGGTTGTTGTAGATGCTTCGGATGTTGTAGGGCAACCACCTTCCAAGGCCAATCAAGCTACTGTACTTAAGTTTAGATATGACCATAGAACTATTACTTTGAAAAACGTGGTGGTCACAAAACTTGAGGACCTCTAGAACTCACCCTTTGCATACATGAAAACCTTTTTCAAAAATTTGTGAGCACCCATAATGTGGCAACCCTAAATGGATAAGGGCAGTTGTGAATTTATATTTCTCTCGTATTTTCCTTGTAATTTTCCTGAATAATCTCACTGTAATATTTCCTTGTAAATATTCTATAATAATTCCTTATAAAGCTTAGAATAGGCTTTAATTGTAATTTTAATTCTTTAGATGGGTATGGCTAGATCAAGTCAAGGAGTTTTTGAAGAAATTCATGTCCACCTACCTCATTGGCTTCAAAAATTACTCCAGATGTGGTTCCGACTTTTTAGCCCAAATAAACAAGAATTTATCAAGAACAAGATTGGGCCCATCCTATCCCTACAGAAGATCCCTATGAATATTACCTTAGTGTAGACCTTAATACATCTATGGGAGCCCAAATCTATTACTTTTCATTTAGGCCCACATCTACTAAGCCTAGCCTTCAAAGAGTACTCCCAATTGTTATGGGCCCCCTGTTATTTCAAATAATATCTATGTCCTAGATTTAGAAGCTGTCGCACCAAAGATCTTTAGTAAGTTGTTGGGGATTAGAAAATCCAAGATAAACTAGGTTTTAGTTCAAAGGAAGACAATCTAGATAAAAGACGTCATCAACTGGTTTTCTACCACACTGAAGCATAAAGATAAATGAGATATTTTTTGTACAAACCTAGAAGCCTAGCACCAGCACCGAATCAATGCCTATATCTTGGTGGTCTTTAACACCATCTTATTCCCTGATGTTAAACGTCGAGTCCACTTCAAAGCTACAAAAATTGTACAGTTTCTTAAAGGGAAGACATATGTCCCTACCCTCTTGGCTAAACAAATATAATCGTTGAATCACCTCAAAAAGAAGAAATGCAAGGATATGAAGACCAATATAGCTCTACTCATGGTCTGGTTCATTAGCTACATGAGAAGCTACTAACTTGATTTCAATTAGGCTGATTTCACACAACGATATGACCTCATCAAGTCTTTTGAAGAACAAATTAAGTTACCTAAAGACATAGCCACCCGTTGGTGGGTTCAATACTTCCAAGATATGAAAATCAAAGAACTACCATGGATGCCTAGATGGTTTGTAAGTAAGAAAATGGTCAAAGAATTTGAAGATTTCAAGGTAATACCTCTTATCGGCTTTAACATCTATACTAGATACGTTCTAGCTAATGGATTCACTCAAGACACGATTCCTAAGCCATCATTGGAAGCTGTCTCACTTGACTCTCATAACCCCAACATATTGGTGGCCGACAAAGTGGCCAAACTTCTAAGCATTTGAGCTCTTTGGTATATAAGGAAGACCACCCTTACTACTAAGGGGATACCGAGCAAAAGTGAGACAACCAAAAGACTTCTCTATCGCCAACTGAAGAAGCTAAAAGATATGGAAGAGACAAAGGAGAAAGAAGTCCAAGTTAAAGCTGAACCCAAGAAATCAAGAGAGCAGGAGTTGAAAGTCAACTGTAAGGAGTATTATCAAAGGATAAAAGTGTTAGAAGCACAGTTGAAAAAGATTAAGGGTAAGGAGTGAAGGCTCCTAAAATTTAGAAGAGGGAGAAAACTTAAGACAAGCCCAACAGCCATAAGAAGAATAGGATATAGATTTTTTTTTTTCTTTCTGCAGAAATTCTTTTTCAAATGAAACAAGTGATATAAAGTTTCACAATTGCAAAGATTACTAAAAATTAGTTAAGTTCCGCCATATTAAGGGTCTTTTTTCGATTTAAATTCCCTTGCATTTGTATGTCTTCATTTTACTCTAAATATTCATACTTGATAATTTCTAAAAGTTAGGTTTTGCTACTCTATAAAATATCACTCCTCTTTTCTTAAGTGATTAAAAGAAAAAAAAAAAAAAAACAAAACAACGAAACATAAAGAATCAAACATGTAAAATAATCTTAGGTAGTTGTTATAGACACCTCATTTTTGCTACCCTTAGGATTTTTTTTATTAGGCCAGGTTTTAATAAAAATAATAATAAATAATAAAAAAATAAAAAATGTTAATAATAAAAGTGTTGAGTTGAGTCAAGTAAGTCATTTAGGGTTAAATTGAACAACAGTTGAAAATGTACATTCAATTTAATAAATTTCGAATCATTAAATAGTTGAGCTTCATTAAAAATATCTTCTAGTCCAGTCTAATATAAAGCAGATTTTTTATCTAATTTATATTGAGCTAAATAGACTTAGGATTTACTAAATGAGTTAGCTTGTATTTTTGGCTAAATTAAGATGGACTTAATCGAGCCTAAGATAGAAAGCCTAAATCAATGTAGGGTTTCTACAAACTTGATTAAATCTTAAATGAATCTAATAAATCCAAATCGGGTATCATCATATCTTATCAATATTAGATTTTTTAAGATCGAATCTTTGCGACAAAAAGATTCAAATTTATGGTTTATAAATAGTGGACATTGGGCTGTAAAAAGGATAAGTTTTCACAATTGACAATTGCATAAATACATACTTCCAAATTATTCACACATACAATTCAGTCATATACAAGCCTCATTCACTTATATAATACTCCAGACCACACAACACGTCACTAAATCTTCACATCCACACATCAATCACTTACACAGCTCATATGCTACTGTCACAATACACAGCTCACGTAAACTTCATGCCACAATCACACCTAAACACAATTCACTCATGTCCACTATCACTTACCACTCATTTACGTACAACATACACCATCTACGATGATCTCATACACCTGACTTCACATGCCAACACAACCCCATACGTCCACTTCATGGTCAGCACAACACACATACCTGCACTTCACACTATACGCTCACTACACTATCCATGAATGCGAACAGGACTTGAATCCGACTCATGCATAAGCTAATTCGACCTGGTTAGTTAGATGGTTTTAGATTCCTTTCTCTTTTGTTTTTTTTTTATGATTATTATTATTGTGGTTATTTAATTGTTTTAATTAGTTTAATAATATTAGTCCTTTTTATAAATTTGTTTTACTAACTATATATATATATATATATATATATTTTTAATGTAGGTACTTAGTTTTAGCTTTTTCTTTTTAGTTATTGTTAGCTTTGTTAATATTTTATACTTCAACATGTAGTATTAATTTTTATAATGTTGCATAATTTAGATAGTTTATTTATGTCAAATAAGCACTAACGTAGTTTATTTTTATTTATTTTTTTTGTAAGTCTAAGTGTTAATTCCGATTAGTTGATTTTTCACATGTTATTATTTTTTTAAATAATGAAAATATATTTTTGCATAGATATTACATTTTTTAGAAATTTCACATTTGCATAAAACTTTCATATTTTAGCAAGTTGTCATAAAAATTGTATTTTTAGGCATTTACGGATTTTTCAAGAAAAAAACTTGTTTTGTCACTTATTTAGTTTTCATAAAATGAAAATCTTTAATTGGTATCTTTTCTATGGTTAGATATCTTTTATATGGTTAGATATCTTTTCTATAATTTAAGCTTCTTTTCTATGGTCTAGGCATCTTATCTATAGTTTAGATATTTTTTCCATGGTTTAGGTTTCTTTTTTATAGTTCAAGCATCTTTTTCCATGGTTTAGCTTCTTATCTATTATTTACCCATATTTTCCATAGTTTAGGCATATTTTTCATAACTAGGAATATTTTCTATGATTTATGCATCTTTTTTATGATTCAAGCATCTTTTCTATGGTTAGGCATATTATCAATAGTAATTGCATTTTTTTTTATAAAATGGCACGTTTTCCATAATAATTGCATATTAGCAAAATTCATAAAGCTTACATCTTTTATTTATTTATTTTTTTTCATTTAGGTGTTTAAGGATGTTTTTGAAAGTTTTGTCCCGTAGCGATTTTTTCCAAAAGTAAAAAAAAAAAAAAATACTAACTTAGATTTTTTTAAAAAATTAAGTCTTTAGTTTTTTTTTTTTTAAATTGGGAATAAAAATTAGGTTTTTTTTTAGAATTTTTCTTAATAAAAATAAATTGGTTAAAAAATGTAAACCTAGCTCAATTTTCAAATTCAAAAGAATCAATCAATTAAATCTTTTCTAAAAAAACAAAACTATGTTAATTTGATCCTAACTAATGAGTATGTAGGCAACTCTAAGACAACTATAAAAAAAATAAATTTTTTTTTTGAAGATTCGTAATAAAATTCTTAAAAAATCCATTTTAATTGCATTTTTGTATATCATTGCATATTTTGGCATCTTTAAAAAAATTATAAAAAATAAAAGCTCATTAATTTTTTTTTATTTTTTACATAGTGACTTTTGTCTTAATATGTTAATCCCCAAAACTTAATTTTCTGGATTAATTTTCTAAAAATTAATTTTTTTAAGAACAATTGTAGATTAGTGGCTAAATTAAAGTTTTTCCGTCGAAAACCCTAATTTCACTTTTTACTAGTTTAATTGGTTGATAACTCCAATCTATTTAAATATTTTTTAAAAATATTTTCTAAATAAAAATGTTTTTTTTTCCTTAATTTAATGTTGAGTAATTTATAATAAGCGGGTTGAACTTAATATGAGTTATACTAAGGAAAACCGAAATAGGACTCAATAATTGCCATTTTGCAAAGTATTCTACTAGTCAGGAATATTCGTTCTTTCGGATAGATTAACACTTCGTAAATAGTCTTTCTCGTAAATAGGATTTATAAATTTGCTCTATTTCTTTTTTCCATGATCTTTTTATCTTTTATTCTTCATTCTTTAGAATTCTTCTTTTGTAAATAGACCCTCAATAGCGCCGTTCTATATGTAAATAAATTCTATAGGCTTGTATATAGAATCCTAAGAAAGCAATCCTCCGTTTATAATTTGATCACTCAGTCTCTATAACATGAAACCCTTAACTTTTTCTCTCTTTAAAAAAAAAAAAAAAAAGGAAGAGGTTGTTAGCGGTTACAAATCCTTATAGGACTCCAAACAAACACAAGCACTTAGCTCATGAAGGTAACTAACCAAACACGAACCCTTAGCCCATCAAGATAATTGAACCAACTCAAACCTCCTGATCCATTAAGGCCAACCATGAACTAAGTCAAAGTATGAAGTCATGAAACACCATCCTGAGCTTGATCTCTAGTACAAAAAAAGATGGGCAATTCATAGTCCCTTCCACCTCAAAAGACATCAATGTTAGCCCATTTAGCTCTAATGAACCAAACTCAAAATCACATACGGGAGCTAAAGGGCATTAAGACCTATAAGTCTAGGGAAATTTAAGCAAGAACACGAAAGGTACAAGGCATTTGGTCTTTGAAAATTCAATTCAAATCGAATGAAAGGGATCATTTCACAATTGAGGCATGTTTCAAGGAATTGGGGGCAAGGTCAATCTCTACCCTGAGGCAAATTAATCCCTAAGTAAGGAATTAGTAACTCATTTGAAAGAAAAAAAAAAGTTTGGAATGAAAAGAGGCAAGCTATATCCTATATACTAACCCTTAAACACTTTAAGAGATGAGAGACATCATGGTGAGGGATTTTTAGACTCATTCCATGAAGGAGGTCCATTTTGAATGTGATATGCAAACCGAAATCAAGTTAGGCATTCATTTTTAAATCCTAAACACAATTATCTTCTGTTAACCTCGTTAAACTAATTTTTATTTTAGATAAATTGTTCCCTTTAAAGAAGAGCCAATACTTTTCCAAATACCTCAAGACCACATAAGCCCATATACTTAAAATCTATGGATTTAGGGCCTTGACTCATCTAAAGGCAAAGACTTGCCAAAAGAGATGATTACTTTTGGGGAGAGAAAAGTAAGAAATAATGGGTCAAAGTGAAAAAAAAAAGGGAAAAAGGAAACTAGAAGAAAGAAAAAGGAAGAAAGACCTAAACATCAAGCTAGAGAAAAGCCCCAACCAAAAAAAAAAAAAAGCCCAGAACGCTAAGCTGCTCCAAAAACATAAGATCCTGAATCACATTCCCAACCATTAACACAAAACCCCATATCTATTTCAAAATCACACTCCAAATCATGAACACAAAACCTTCTTATCCATCTTGAGTCATACAAGACCTCTCTACCCACAAGACCTCCCACACTTAATAAAAGCTTGTCTGATCTTGAGGGATAATTTATATTTAATAAAAATTATTTTTGAAACTAGGGCAAGCATACATCTAGTTCTATTCTAAGGGTTCTTGACTTGTACATCCAGGTTAAATAAAAGTATTGTTTTCAAAATAGTCCCTCTCATTAATCCCTTTTGCAAACATTTGACCAAAAGCCTAATTCATAATATTGAACCAAAAAAGACCTGACAGATTGATCAAAATGTATCACTTGCAAATTGGACTATAATTTTAGAATAATAGTCAAGAGCAAAAATCTAGACCAAAAGTGCGCAATGAAGTCCTCTTCGACTAGACTAATCGTGAGTTACCTTTTCCTTAGGAAATATATGTTTAAAATCATAAGGTCTCATCAAGAAGCTCAGCATCAAGACTAGAACCAAGACGGATATGAGAGGCCCCACATGGTTACTAAAGAAGGGGATGGTTATGGTACTTGTTTCTTAGATAAGAATTTGTATTCATTAGTAGACTTTCAAATAAAAAAAGAGAGAAAATGAAGAGAATAAAAATGAGAAGAGAGATAGAAGAAAGGAAAAATAGGGAGAAAAAGTAAAGACTTGTTATAAGTTTTTTCATCCATGTCGGCAAAAGTGGCCAAATCTTCAATTCATGTCATCTACTTCTAAGTAAGCCTCCTTGATGTAGTTTTTGATGTCCATTAATTCTTTTTAAAGTCAAGAAACCTTATCCCTAATGCCTTTTTTGTTATAAATGATTTTCACCAAAATTCCTCTTTTTTAAATTTCTCAAGTCAATAGGTTTTTCAAAAGGTTATATCCCCTTGTTTTGCTTTTTAAGGTTCTTAACCAACCCATATGGTGCCTACCCTTTGTTCATCTCTTTTAGGGTTCTAGCTAGTTCACAGAGCCCTATCCTAATTCACATTCTCATTTAGTAGTCTAGCTAGCTCATAGAGTGTAGTCTCGATTTACATTTTCTTAGGGCTCTAGCTAGCTCATAGAGCATTGTCCCAATTTATATTTCTCTTTTAGGGGTTTAACTAGCTCATAGAGCGCTATCCCAATCTATGTTGACTTTTAGGTTTTAGCCAATTTATAGAGTGCTAACCTAACTTAATTCTCATATAGGGCTTTAACTAGCTTAAGAAGCACTTTGCTCGGTTGCCTAAGTCAATTAGCTTAGAGGAGTATGGCAAGGTTTTATGTCAACTTTTCAGTTAGGATTGCTAGTCCCTTAGACACTCTCGCCTAGGTTAGTTAACTTAGAAGAGTACAACCAAGTTTTCATTTAGGGTTTTAGCTAGCTCAAGGAGCGCTTTACCCATTCACCTAGGTTAGTTAGCTCAAAGAAACACGACTAGGTTTTCATTTAAGGTCTTAGTTAGCTCAAGGAGTACTTTGCCTATTCATCTATGTTAGTTAGCTTAGAGGATGATAGGAATCAACCTTCTAGACCAATTATGAGAAGCTGAGCTAAAGGACTCTAAGGACTCGCTCGGAGGATACTAGCTTTAAGCCATAGCTGAGACAGGGATTCCTACCTCAAGCTAGCCTCTTGCTAACCTGTTTGTTAGATCTTCACATGTGTCCAACATGCTCCTACCTAACAGTGTATTCCTAATCCCAAAGACAGCCCAAAACTAGTTGAGCTGAGCTCCCCAATCGATCATTGGCGTTTGACTTTAAGTTAGCCGACTTCTTTACCAGATTTACTGGCCCCCAACCCAATCTAAATCAAGTCAGCCCTTGACTACAACGCTTCCCTATCTCTGCCTACTTTGTATCATATTCCTAATGTTCAGCCACTAAGTGACACGTATCTTCTAACATGATATTCCAAAATGATCCTTTCTTTTTTGTACTAAATATTCTATGTCTTTTTTACCACTTTTAATATGTTTCATGTAACCTAATTATAAAGATCCCCTTTTTGTCTTTTCATACATGTATAATAGCCCTAGTGGATAGGTATATAAACCCCTATTTATTTGTACGTAGGGGAATCATCAATACCAAATTGTTCAAGTATCCTTTGAGCAACCTTTGTATTCTCATTACTCTTCAACTCTTACCTATTCCCTTTAGTAAGGAGTAGTAGCAAGTGACTCTTTAATACGGACCGGTGTGTCATATCCGACGAATTGTAGGCTAAGTAAGATCAAGTGGTGCATCATATCCATTCAGTAGCTACTTAGGTTTTGCTAGCCTTTCTTTTGTTTCTTTTCGGTTCGTTTCGTTGTGGTGCTTCTCCGTGTGTTCAACCCCGGAGATGCATCAAAAGAGCACGACCAAGTTTTCATTTAGGGTTTTAGCCAACTCAAGAAGCGCTTTACCTATTTACCTAGGTTAGTGACCTTAGAGGAGCACGACTAGGCTTTCATTTAGAGTCTTAGCCAACTCAAGGATCGCTTTGCCCATTCACCTATGTTAGTAAGCTTAGAAGAGTACGACCAGGTTTTCATTTAGGGTTTTAGCCAGCTCATGAAGCACTTTGCCCATTTACATAGGTTAGCCAACTCACAAAGTACTATCCTCCATTTAATATCTTTTAGGGTTTTAGCTAGCTCAAAGAGCACTTTACCCATTCATTTAGGATAACTAGTTCATAGGGCACTACCATTCTTTAGTACTTTTAGGGTTCTTGCCAGCCCATAGGGGTGCTACTCTCACCACTTTTCTATTCAAGTTTTTTGTCACCAAATCCCTAATGGATCAAACCTAAGATAGTTAGCTAGTTGTAACACTTCTTAGGATAGAGTCATCCCTGAGGCAAAAATGGTATCTCTTTTGTCTTTATGACAAAGTTTTAAACAAACTATACCATAAAAAGGGGTATTTGTAGACACCCAATTTTTTCCTCCTCATAGTTTTAATTTTTGTTTTTTCAAGGTTCTTAATTCAAAAAACTAAAAAAATTGAAAAATGATAAAAAATACAAAAAAAAAGGAAATTTCTCATAAAAAAGAAAAATTATAAAGATTTATTAAGAAAATAGATTTTTAGAAAATAAAATGTTTTAGGGTCAATGAATTTAGTTGAACTCATTTCAAGTAGCTTTATTTTTTAGGGTCACACAGCTTAAGTATAATTTAATTATACTAAATATCAAGGCATAAGCCAATAGCCAAACGAATAAACACTTAAACATGGCATTGGATTTGGCTTTGGCTTAGGATGATGGGTTTGAATCTCACCAGACATACACATGCCTTTTATTTTTTCTTCCATTTGTGAAAATCGGTTGAGCATATGAGATTTAAATCTAATTATAAAGCTTGTCAAATCTTTTGAATCTCGTAGAATTATATTTAAATCATTATTAGAGATAACATGAATCTAATACGATAATGTTAAATCTGATGTGATAAAAATTTATACAATTCAAATATGATTTTGATTTTTGTCAAATTAGATTTGAATTAATACAAATGATTCGTTCTAAGTTTTATAAATAGGAATTGTGTAGCGCAAAAAGAAAAATTTTTTTCATTTACACACTTTCCCTCTAACCTAACCATTCTTGCACGCCAACTTAACACTGCATCTAATCTTCGATTGCTGAAGACCCTCGCCTAACCACTAACGCGTTACCAATGCTTCATCTACACCAGATGCACAACAGAATGCCACTATTGCAAACCCACACCAATAAGCCCCTATTGTACTAGACAACCCTCTCTCGCGTTACTCTTGTATACCAACATAAATCTACAACCATGGCACCTATTGTATGAACCACCAATTCGATCCACAAGCACCAAACCCCATGTAATAGCCACCAAACTTTACCATTCATCCACAGCATCTTCTCCTAAACACTCCATTTCCGATCACCATTCAACGAACTAATGTTGCACATCCATAGAACAACGGTAGAACACGTAAGCCATTGCCACTACACCCCAACAGTAGCCCAATAAACATAAACATGCAGCATAACTAGCTATCTCCAGTCCAGATACTAATCCAATAGTGTACTTTCATCCTTCATGATAAGCTCCACACACGCATATTAGAATTAAACACCACACCAACCATCCCAGCCTCCAACATCATCAACCCTTTCCCTTGACCATCATACCTACGCCGTGTAACCGACCACTGCTACACCAAATACCATCTACATACCCAACCACATCCCTTACAATAGATCCTCGACCTATCCTCTTTTAAACACAATCGCACCAAGCCCCAACGCCTCACTCCCATCAATAATCAACAATGTGGTAGACCCCATCCTCATCCAACCATCATCCACACGCACCCTCAACCTTCACCATAGCCAATAGAATCACCAACCATCCTTCATCTTCTCATACATACAATCTTCAATACGGTTCACAATCGCTCACTGCACGCCTAATTCATCACACGCGATGCAATTCACCGCATGCCCACTCATGCTAATCACTCACACATGATCAGCATACTCACGCATAATCAGCTGACACTACTACACTATCCTTCGCAATCCACAATGCAACATCACAACAACTGTACACATGAATCTACGCTTCGATCGTGTCACTGTCCACACCACTCTATATTTATCACCTACAGACAACAACCGCATATGACTCCACCAATCATTCCACAAGCTCAACTGCATACAATCACCCAATCGAACGTCTTCAACTCTACACCGCACATAGCCTCGAACATGTTCAAGTAAGTTGTATTACTTCTTTTCTTTTTTTCTTTTTTTTTTTTCTTTTATTGTTTTGTCCCTTTTTTTTTGTTTATTTATTTTTGTTTAGTTAATGATGTGTTTAGTAATTATTTTCAAAGTATAAGAAAGAATAAGGGCTATTTTAGTTTAGGAAATTTTACCCTTCTCGGACTTTATTTTTAAATCATTAGGCACTTCGAATTTCTCACTAAGAAAAAAAAAATTGTTTTAATAACAACAAATTAATAAACTTGTTTATTCAAACTAGGACTTTTCATTAGATAATTTTCTATGAAGTAAAATTTCTAGTTAAGACCCTTTAGATTTTTTTGAATAAACTAAATTGATAAATATGTAAACCTAGTCAGTTTTCAAAAATTAAAACAAACCAATACACTAAAATTTTCCGAAAGAACTATGAACATCTAATCCTGACTAGCTGGTACATAGGTTCCTTCAAAGTGATGTAAAAATCTGTAAAAATTTAAGTTATTTTATTTTATTTTTGATTTTTTATTGTTCTTAAAATCATTAAAAAAAATGATAATTTTGAAAAATAAAACCTAATTTCAAAACAGTAATAATGATACCCATTAAGATTTAATAGGTAACCTCCGAATTCAAAACCCTCTTGTTTTTATCAAATTGAAATTAAAGACTGGTGGCTAAATTATAGTTAATCCATCTAATTAATTCCGATTTCTCTTTTTTTCCCGATTTTGATCAAGTGGCAATTCTAAAAAAAAACATTTTAATTAAAAAAAAAAAACCGAAATTTTCCATTTTCTCTGGTCGAGGATTAATATTAAATGGGTTAGGGTTTAGTATTAATGGAAAAATTGAAAATCAAATCAAAATGCAAGAAAATGAAAGATTCAAGCTCAACAAAAGTTGTGATCTTAGGTGAGTTCCTCTTTGTCGACACCTCATTTTTTCCCCCTCCCCATTACTAAAATTTAGGATTGGTAGTTTTAAGATTAATTTTATGTTTAGTGTTCATTTCATTTTATTTATTTATTATTAAAAAAAAGGGAAGGGGATCAAACCAAGTTGAAACCTGGTCCACAAAGTAAACAAAACAGGGTCGAAGGCCCTTGTCTAAGTCTACAAAGCAACAAGCGTGCAAACACCTGCATTTCTTTTTTGCCCAGGCACATGTGGCACATACATTAGCCCAAGTGCATCCACACGTGCCACATATGCTAGGATGGAATTTTCTCATCACTTTCTACTCTTTTCCCTCAACTTCCTTTGTTTTCCCTAGCTTAATTCCAACAAGTAGCAACTTAGTGGCTCGAGTTCAAGCCACTTTTTATGTGATTTCCATAAAATTCCACTCGAATTAATGGTGGAATCATATGGAACACATGGCTTAATTTCAATTCTACCCAAAAACATGTCTAGATTTGAAAATTCACTAGGTCAAATTTAGGGTCAAAAATTGAAAAAAAAAAAACTTAAATGCACACCAGTGATCCATCCTTGATTCAAGCTCCATTGATGAATTTTGAAGTTTCTAATTAATTCAAATGGCAAGATTGAGCTCTAATAAATGTACTTTGACCATCGAGTTTGATTTTTTTCATTTAAAATCTTACATTCAAGGTGGTCAACATTGCCACATTCAAGCTTGATATTATGGTGATTAATCACCTTCAATCTGTGATTCGAGCTCTAACAAGCCTTCTACAAATCCAACACTCATTAATTACCTCTCGTTCCAACTTTCATTAGGTTTTCTCACTCCATACCTAAGCTCTCTCTCTCTCTCTCTCTCTCTCTCAAGAATTTCTTCATCTATTCCCCTTATCGAGCTAAGCTACTGACCACAATAGCATCACTACGCCCTTAGCTTCTAAACCCACTCAACTACAAGCCACCATGCCTTATAGCCATCTCCACCAACACTAGCCACCTTTGGCCACCATGTGAAACACCACCATACGGTGGTTTTGACACCAAACTGACACCATAATTGAATTCCTCACGACTAGAAACACTAACCCAACATCTCACTTCTCTTCAAACAACTACTACAAGAAACAGCCACCACCAACCATCTTTAACCCAAACCTGAGCCACCAATAAACAGCCATAGAATATTGAAGCACTGATTCTACCCTTACTATTTCCAATAAAAAACTCACAAATTCATCTTTTCCCTTTCATTTTGACATATGGAACAACTTGCATCGAGCCTTTTACTTTTGGTCCTCTTCTTCTTTTTCAAGACCTAGTCGTGACTAATGGAGCTCCGGTTGACATGACCCAATTCGACCCATAACCAACATCAGGTTAGTTTAGTTTATTTTTTTTAAATAAATAAAATAATAAAAAAAACTATGGTTTTGAAAAGTTTTCAACCCTTTTTTTCTTCTCCTCTCTTAAACTTCTTTTTTTGTTTTTGAAAATTTGTAAAAAATAAAAATATATATAATAAAAATCTTCAAAAAAATTTTCTCTTTTTTCTTTAAAATTACCTCCAATTTTTACATATATATGTATATATATATATATTTAAAAAATTTTCTCCATTTAGAAGAGAAAAATCTATTTTCTAAAAAAAAAAATAATGAACCTTGTTTTTTTTTTTTTTAAATTAGCACTTTTAGGATTTTTCAAGAAAGACGATTACTCAAATTAGGAAACTTTTTTTTTTTTTTACAATTTTCTTAAAAGGAAATCAATAAACCAAAACGTAAACCCAGATAGATTTGTCAAGGTTAAAATAAATCAACCCGCTTAAATTTTTCAAAATGAACTATAGAAAGTTTGATCCTTACTAGAAAGTACGTAAGCACTTACGAAGAGACTTAAAATATGTAAAAAAAAAAAAAAAATCCCTTTTTGTGAGTAATTTTCCAATTTCTTCATTTTCGTAATTAGATATAATTTTGTTTATTTATTTATTTTTTTCTCTTAAATGGGTAATTGAAAAAATTAAATTAAATTTAGAAGGTTAAAATGGTACTTGAAAGAGTTTGATAGGATAGCCCTCGAATCCATGAATTTGGTTTCCTGAAAGATTTTTCAAAACATAAACTAGTAGCTAAGTTAAAACCGATTCGCCTAATCTGTTCTAATTTAATCATTTTTCCCCAGTTCTATAGGGTGGCGACTCCATTTGTTTTAAAAAATACAAGAAACCTAATTTTCCTTAATTTTAGTTGAAGGTTTAAATTAAATAGGCATAAGATTTAGTTTAAATCAAATTAAGAAAACGAATAAATACAAAAATATTCAAGCTCGACAGCTTAGCGACTCCACTGGAGACGTCAAGAACACTAGCCACTTAAACCTTTTAAAGTTAGATTTATTTTTCAAATTACCCAAGTCATTTTGTAATTTATCCTTGTAAATTATTTTTTAGTGTAAATAGCTATACTAATCCATCTGTTTGTAGCTAACCTATGGGTTTTTTTTTTTTTTTTGGCTTTTAAATACTTCAATCATGAAATGTGTGGTAGATACAATTAGAGCCAAGCTTTCTTAGGACCCTTAGAGGGAGGCTATTGTGTAAGCTTCGAATGTTGTGAGATAACCACCTTACAAGGATGATTGAGCTACCTTACTCAAGTTTTAATGTGACTGAGGAACTGTTTCTTCGAAAACATGTGAAGTCACAGAACTTGAGAACCTTTAGAACCTACCTTTCTGCATGTATGAAACCTCTTTTCAAAGATTGATAAGAATCCGTAATGTGGCAAACTTAACAAAAAAAAAAAAAATCTAGCAACTATGGAGCCGTTGTAGTTTTCAGGTATTATTTTCCTTTGTAATTATTCTTTACATTGTAACTTTCACTATAAATTTCCTTGTAAAATATTGCATGTAAAGTTTAAAATGGTTTTTGATTTAATTTTATCTTTTGTAGAAATGGCTAGCTCTACCTAAGATACTTTCAAGGAGAGCCATATCCACTTACCTTGTAAGGGTCAAAAGTCATTGGAGAGTTGGTTTCAACTCTTCAACCCCAAGTAGGAATTTATCAAGAGCAAAATTGGAAACATCCTATCCTTATAGAGTATCAATCCTAATATCACTCTAATACAGGCCTTGGTGCACTTTTGGGAGCTTGAAGCTGTTGCTTTCTGCTTTGGCACAAACTAGCCAAGCCCAACCATATAAGAATACTCCCGGTTACTTTGGGCCCTAACCATCACTGACAACATTTATGTACTAAACCTTGAGATCACTATAGCAAAAATTTTCAACGAATTGCTAGGTGTAAGAAAAACATAAATAAACCAAGCTCTAGTTAAGGGAAAGGCCCTCAAGATGGATGATATAATTATGTGATTCTCCACTAGACTGAGATATCAGGAGAAACGAGATGTCTTCTATGTGGATTCAGAAACTTGGCACCAGCATCGAGTAAATTCCTATATCTTAGTAGTATTTAACGCCATTCTATTCCTAGATGAGTCACATCGTATTCATTTTAAGGTAGAGTTGGCATCCCAATTCTTAGAAGGGAAATCCTACATACCTACCCTCCTAGCTAAGAAAATCCATTCCTTGAACCATCTCAAGAATAAGAAGTTTGGGGATCTAAAAGC
The DNA here is from genome assembly GCA_024138015.1 of Lumnitzera littorea. Taxonomy (NCBI): domain Eukaryota; kingdom Viridiplantae; phylum Streptophyta; class Magnoliopsida; order Myrtales; family Combretaceae; genus Lumnitzera; species Lumnitzera littorea. Next base: position 88,446,382 of record JAMXBB010000012.1, read on the forward strand.
CAACATGGTCCTACTGATGGTCTAGTTCATCAGTCACATGAGAAGCCACTAGCTAGACTTCAATCGAGCTAAGTTCACGCAACAGTATAATCTCATCAAATCCCTTGAAGAACAAATCCAATTAGCTAAAAACATCACTACTTGTCACTAGGTTCAATATTTTTAAAGCATGTAGGCTAAAGAGATACTCTTAATGACCAGATGGAATTCAAATAACTAGATGATTAAAGGATGCAGGGGCTTTGAAGCAGTTCCTCTAATTGGGTTCAATACTTGCATTAGGTACTATCTAGCTACAATGAACCAGCAAGCTGGGCCCTTTCAAGCTTTGGCTCGAAAACCAACACTTGAGCCTATCACGATTAATTTCCTTGACACCTATATCCTTTTAGCTGATAAAGTGGCCAAACTCTTAGACATCAAATTTCTCCAGTATAAAAGGATGACCACCCTTATCATCAAAGGGATGCTCGACAAATCTTAGATAACTAAGGAATTCGTCTATCGCTAACCTCAAAAATTAAGGGAAGAAGTAGAGATGAAGAAAGAGGAAAATCAAGTCAGAGCCATACCAAAAAAACCAGGAGAAGGAGTATAGAGTCTAAAGGCCTAATGTAAAGAATATCAATAGAAGATAAAAACCCTAGAAGCACAACTCAAGAAGGCTAGGAACAAAATTCAAGAGTTAAAGGCCCTAAAGTTCAAAAGAGGAAGAAGGAGGAGGCAAAGCCAAGTCGTCACCAAAAGAGGAGAGTTTAGGCTTGAGGAATTTTTCTTTTTATGTAATAAAATGAGAAATAATGTAAGCTTCATAGATTGCAAGAATTAATAACAAAAATGTATTTTGCTACATTATGAGTTTCTTGCCAACTTAAAGTTCTTTACATCTTTGTGCCATGCATTCTTGCATTTGTTTGTGAGTTCATTTCTTTCTAATAAATTTAAAAAAAAAAAAAAAGACAAAACAAGAACCAAAACAAAATAATATATATGTATGTATATATTTGTACTAATTGGTTGAGAAGTGTTCTTTATTAGGTTGTAATGATTGCTCTCAAATGTCAAGTCTTTCAAAGAAGTCCGATCTATACCCACTCTCAGATTAGATTGGCTAACCAGGGAAATGGCAACATCAACACCAAGGACAACCACAACAATGTCAACCTCGAAATCATCAATCCTACTAAGCTAAGGTTTCTCTCTTTAGAGTGAACAGTGGGAAAAATCACAAATCAATTGAATTTTCTCACTAACAATATCTCTTTACTCAAATCTCTTTACTCAAATCCACAGCACCATCAAACGAAGAAAACTCTAAGGCCCGTTATGGGAAGAATGTTGAAGTTATACCCTCTCAAAGCAAAAGAGAGCTATCCTAAAGTTAACCTAGCCTTCGAGACTTTTGAATTAGAAGGGGTCTATCCAAAGGTTAACCCCACTTTTGAACCTAACACCTACTCATTCCCAATCAATGTGAAGCTAGTTAACTTGAAAGCTAACTAAGACAAATTGAAAGAATTGGAGAGGAAGTTGACCTAACAGATCACTAAGAAAATGAAGGTGCTTAAAGGCTACAAGGGTTTTAAGCAGGCTAGTATCACAGACTTCTCTTCTAATGATTATGGAAAATTCCTTGAAAAGTTTAAGGTACCAAATTTTGAAAAATAAAATGGGACTGGCTACCCTAAACTACACACCAGGTTGTATGTGTGAAAGATGGGTAAGTATGGTACAAACTTTTCAGGATAGCTTGACAAGTCCTGATTTGACCTGTTATGCCCAACTAGATCTAAATTAAGTAAACATATGGGAGAAGCTTGCGAGGGCAATCTATGAACAGTACAAGTTTAATGTTGAAGTGGCACCAACCATGATGGACTCGACTGCCCTACGGAAAAGAACAACAAATTGTTTAAGGAGTACACCCAAAGATGGAGATCCCTAGCTATAAGGGTATCTACCTCATGACTGAAAAGGAGCTAACCTCGGCCTTTATTAATATTTTAGAAAGGCTTTACTTCTCCCACCTGATTGGGTAGGCCTCCACCAACTTTGCAGAAGTAGTAGCTATAGGGTATCGAATTGAAAGTGTCATCTCTTCCAACAAACTCCAAGAGCCATCAAATAGAAGACAACCCTTTGTAAATCCAGTTCCAAGCAAGCCCAAAGAAGTTGCTATTAGTATGGTAAATTCGAATACTAGGCTTAATACCTAGGTCTCCTTCAAAACGAATCCTCTATAAGCTTAGCAACAATTCCAAAGCTAGCCTTAAGTTAACAGGGCCCCAAGATAGTTCACCAAAATACCAATTCCCCTCAACTAAGTCCTCAAAAAGATAAGAAAAGAAAAGTTGATTCATTTTAAGCTCCCCATCGAAAGATACATGCTAAGGGTTTTTTATCCTAATGCAAAGTACCAATATCATTTAAGGCAAGTAGGTCATTCAAGCAACACATGCTAGAGGCTAAAAAATAAAATTCAGGATTTGATTGATAAAGGTTTGATCTAACTGGACTTCATGGAAACTCTAATTCCAAATGTCAACAATAACCTTCTACCTAACCATAGCCCTATTATCAATATGATTTTCAACGACATAGATGTTATCATTAATATGATCGATTCTGACTAGAAACCCAAGGTCTACGAGTTTTACAAACCAGAAGAGAATCAAGCTCCAAGAACCAAGAGGTACACTTTCCATGTACCCATGGCCCCCAAGAATTATAAAGCTACCCCATTTAACTACTAGGCAATTAACCAAGGGCAATTAAGTTCTCTCTTAGGTGGAATTACCCACTTTAGCAAGGTCTATGACCTAAAAGAAGACCTCAAAAAGAAAAATGTACTGGAGGAGTCAAGCAACAAATTGGCTGAATATGAGGAAGGGTTGTCTATCTTCACCAAAATAATCAAGTCAAGCAAGTACAAGATAATAGATCAACTTACTAAGACTCCAGTACAAATATCACTTATGGGTTTGTTGATGGCATCTAAACTACATCGAGAAGCTCTGTTTTGAACTCTAAGGATGGTTAACGTGCCTCATGAAATGTCGACTGAAAGAGTAAGACTATTCACCAACTCCATCCTCACTATGGATCAAATCTCTTTTTTTATCGAATAATTAAGTGAAGAGGGTAACCAGTACACTAAACCATTTTTTATAATAGTGAGAAGCAATAGCATGATCGTAACCAAAGTCCTTATTGATAATGGATCATCATTAAATGTCTGCCCTCTTACTACCTTGGATCTATTGGGTGTCGATGCAATCGCAATTAAGCTAAGTTCTACAATGGTTAGGGCTTTTAATGGATCCAAAAGAGAAATTATAGGGGAGATTGACTTGTCAGTTGACATTGGCCCTTAAACTTTCAATGTTCGGCTCTTGGTTATATACATCCCAAGGTCCTTCAACCTCCTCTTAGGAAGACCCTGGATTCATGTAACAAGAGCTATACCTTCAAGTTTGCATCAAAAGGTCAATTTTATCTCAAATAGCCAAGTGATAACAATTTTGAGGGATCAAGATTATGAAATCTATAAGGAAACAGCCATGACCTATATTGGTGCTAAGGAGTAGGAGGATTTTAGGCTCCAAATGTTTGATGAAGTGTGCATGGTTACTAATCCTAGGGAAAAGAAAGACAAGAGACTGAAGTTCAAGGAAGGCCAAATTGGTACTTACAACCTTAGCTACATTCCAACTCCGATGGAAGAGTTGCAAAATAAGTAAGCAAAGGGCAAAAAAGGTGACAAATTGTATCATGCCCTAATGGCTTGTCCACTACTGATTAAAATATTTATCCAAGTTGATGTCTAGACCCTGGAATCTACTAACTAAGATGAATTGCTAGGGCCATCCTGCGAGCTCCATACCTACTTAAATAATTAGTTCTCTGTCCTTATGAATGGCAATAGGTTTTCTCTAGGGTAAAGGATGAATCGTAGTATAGTATTTTCTTGAGTTTTGTAATAATTATCTTTGTTGTAAATAATGTACCTACAAGAACTTTTGATTCCAATGAATAAAAGATCAATTTTCTTCTCTTCATTATGCCTTACTTCTCCTTTACTTATACTCTTTCCTTTACAAACTTTTTTGCCTAGATCCAATGCTTTGAATGAATGCCAGGGATACCTTATGCAAGTAGATGATGAAAATATTGGTATCACTTCTGGCCTTACTAGGTTAGTTGTCGGGAGTAAGGCTGGGAGTAATGTTAATGACCATAGTGAAATATAAAAGAGCTGGCGAAAACATGAGATGGGTAGAATTTCCATTGATGAGCTGATTAAGACAATAAGCAAGTGATGGATAAGATCAATTTGAAGATTAGAGGGAACTTGAAAGAAGAGCAGAAGGTAAAAATCACTACGCTATTATCTGAGTATCAAGATGTGTTTGTGTAGTCTTATGAGGATATGCCCAGGTTAGATCTGTCAATTATGGTCCACCGCTTGCCTACACGAGAAGATATCAAACCTAAAAAGCAAAAGCTAAGAAGATTCCAACTAGATATTCTATTGAAAAACAAAGAAGTCAAGAAATTACTTAAGGTTGGTTTCATTGAAGTTTCTGATTATCCTGAGTAGGTGGCCAATATTGTCCAGTAATGAAGAAGAATAAAAGTTAGAGTATGCGTAGATTTTTGAGACTGCAATCAGGCAACACCTAAAAATAACTTTCCTTTGCCCCATATTGACGTCTTGGTAGATAATACAGCCAGAAACCATATCTTCTCATTCATGGATGGATTCTCCAAGTATAATCAGATTTGAATGTTTGAAGAAGATAAGACCAAGATGACTTTCATTACACCTTAGGGTACATTTTGCTACAAAGTGATGCCTTTCTAACTCAAAAATGCTGGGGCAACTTATCAAAGAGTAATGGTTGTAATCTTTCATGACATGATGCACAAAGAAGTAGAATTATATGTTGATGATATGATTATGAAAGCCAAAGAAGGGGAGAATCACATGAATAATCTAAGGAAGTTGTTTAATAGGTTGAGGAAGTTTTAATTGAAGCTGAACCCAAAAAAATGTGCTTTTGGGGTAACATCAGGGACATTATTGGGTTTCATAATTAGCTGAAGGGGCATTGAAGTGGATCTTGATAAAGTCAAAGCATTAATTGACTTGCCCTCTCTATGCACACTTAAAGACGTTAGAGGCTTATTGGGTTGTTTGAACTACATAGCCCAGTTTATATCTCAACTTACAGATAAATGCCATCCCTTATTTAAGTTGCTAAAGAAGAACGCTAAGACAAACTAGGATGAAAAATGCGGGCCTTCAAACAATAAAGGAATACCTCATAAATCCTCCAACTTTAGTAACTCCTAAACATGGGAAGCTGTTGTTTCTATACAACACTATATTATTAGAGTCCATGGGTTGTATGCTTGGTCAGAAGGATGAGGAAGGAAAAGAGTGCCCGTATACTACTTGAGTAAGAAGTTTACAAAGGTGGAACATAAATATTCTAGAATTGAACAAACGTATTATGCTTTGGTTCAAGTCATGCATCGACTTGGACAATACACACTCTACTACTAGATTGAATTGCTGACTTAATATGTTCCCTTGAAGTATTTGGTGGAAAAGCCGACCCTAATTGGTAGGATCTCAAAATGGCAAATGTTACTATCAGAGTTCAACATCACATATGTGAACCAAAATTCAATCAAGGGACAAGACCTAGCAAATCAACTAGCAAAGAATCCCCCCCGAAGATACTCCCCAAGAAGTATAAGTCAAATTTCCCAATGAAGACATTTTAATAGTTAAAGGTGATTCTGATAAAGTGAGACGAAAAGCTCCTAAAATGGAAGATGTTCTTTGATGGAGCTACCAATGTGTCAAGGTATGGAATTAGGGCAATATTGATATCTTCTAAAGGTACGTAGTTCCCAATGGTTATAAGGCTCATTTTCCCATATACCAACAATATTGCTGAACATGAGGCATGCATCATGAGACTCAAAATGGCCTTAGATAAAGAAATTCAAGAATTAGAAGTATATAGGGATTTTGCACTCATTATTGGCTAAGTTTGGGGTGAATATAAAACGAAGGATCCTAAACTAATACCTTGCCACCAGCACTTGACTAAATTAGTAGAGAGGTTTGAAGAAATCACGTTCACATATGTTCCAAGGACTCAGAACCAATTTGCTGTACATTGGATACGTTGGCAACCATGATCTGAAAAATCTAACGAGGTTGAAATTCAGCTGCTCAAAATTGCAGTTGAAGAGAAGACTGCTTTCTGTCTGGCAATCGAAGATATACATGATGAAAAGCCTTGGTACTATGACGTCAAAATGTTCCTACTACAAGGCACATATCTCAATAAGGTTGAGAAAAAGGATAGAAAGACAATTAGGAGGTTAGCCACCTAGTTCTTAATAAATGAATCCACTTTTTATTAACGATCATTTGATAGTATACTTCTAAGGTATGTAAATGACAAAGAAGCCAAAGTTTTGATGAAGAAAGTATACGAAGGAGTATGTAGCCCCTACATGAATGGCTACGTGCTCGTTAAGAAGATTATTAGATTGGGATATTATTGGTCAACTATGGAAGGTGATTGCATAAAGCATGTCAAGTACTGTCACTTATGCTAAGTTTATGCAAATGAGATAAATGCTTTACCTCAAGAATTATACACATTATATGTGCCATGGCCATTTTCAATGTAGGGTTTAGACATCATCAGCCCAATCACTCTAAAGGCATTCAACGGTCATTGTTTCATACCAATCGCCATTGATTATTTCAGTAAGTAGGTTGAAACCTCATCTTATTCAAGTGTTACCAAAGGAGTGGTGGTCAAGTTTATCTAGAGATATATCTTGGCTCGATACAAGACTCTAGAGACAATCAATACCAATAATGGTACAAATCTCAACAACAAACTCATGTTGGAGTTGTGTCGGCAGTTCAAAATTATCTACAGGAATTCTACCCCTTATCAACCTTAGATGAATGGGGCTGTAGAGGCGACTCACAAAAATCTTAAGAGAATTATTGAAAAGATGGTTGTTATGTATAGAGATTGGCATGAGATGTTACCATTTGCACTCATGGCCTATCGAACTTCTATCAAAACATCGATAGGGGCAACGCCTTACTCCTTAGTATATGGCACTAAAGCAGTATTATCAGTGGAAGTCAAGATCCCATCTTTTAGAGTGCTATTAGAAACTCAATTAGATGAGGTTGATTGGGTAAAGAAGCGCATCGAGCAGGTGAATTTGATTATTGAAAAAAGATTGATACCCTTGTGTCACAACCAATGCTATCAATAAAGAATGGCTTGAGCTTTTAACAAGAGGGTGCAACCCCAGAACTTTAAAGAGGGTGATTTAGTATTGAGAAAGGCTCCCCCAATGTTCAAGACTTCAAAGGAAAATTTACTTCAAATTATGAAGGTCCTTATATCGTGAAGCGAGTGTTAACTGGAGGGGCTTTAATTTTATCATAAATGGATGGTCTGAAATTGAAGGACCCTGTAAATTCTGATTCAGTAAAGTTGTACTACCCATAAAAATCAATGGAAATTCTTACTTGAAACACAAAACATTAGCAATCTTAAATATTAATGTGGTTTAATTTTCGTTCTCTATAAGCAAAGATGGTACCCCTTGCGATTGTCGACATTAGAATGACCTCTATCACTTTTCCTACTCCACCAAAAGGTTCTATTCTCTTACCTTGTTCAAATAAAACCTATACACTATAAACACAAGAGAAGATGAAAGCAAGTTATAGAACAATGATAATTAACAAAACTCTTTAAAATAATTTATTATGAATTTATGTTCCTTGATAGAGAGATTTGTTGTCTATTTTTCAAGGCAAGGCCATATCCAGATGAGCAAACACCTTACAATAGATAATTATTACCTACTCAAGGATAAAGTAATGAGTCTAGCTAGAAGAATCTGTAAGGTAGTTCACCTGAAGCCTTAAGGGTTGATAAGTGGGGACAGAAATCTGAGACATTGACTTTTCTACTTAAAGAATATAGCAAATCATGTGTTGGGTCACTTTCCTTAATTCTTCAACAGTGAGGTCACTAGCAAAACCTCATGCCAAGATGAGTTGGGTTGACGATAAGAAAACTGAAGTCTCCGTAAGGCTTGAATCCACTTCTAAGAATGAGTTAACTGGTTTTGATTGAACTTTTCAAGGAAAGGCTTGATAGTTTGGGTGCTATCAACAAAGCCAAGTAAGTGCTTCTATACATTTTAGCATATTGGTTTCAAGTATTGCATTTACATTAAGCCTTTATCTCCTAGGATAATAACTAGCATATAGGACACTTTCCCCTTTTCTTTTCAATCACATTTTGGGGTTAGAGCTAGTTCATAGGACTTTATCCCAACTCTTTTTCCTTTAGGGTTCTAGCTAACTTTTAGAGTGTTGTCCCATCTTTAACCCTTTTTAAGGTTTTAGTAAGCCTATAGGGCACTTCCATTTACCAATTTCTTAAGTTTTTAGCGGGCCCGTAGGGTACTTCCCTTTACCATTTTATCTTCCTAAGGTTTTAGCAAGCCTATAGAGGCTTCCCATCACTAATCTCTCCTTAGCATTTTCGCAAGCCTATAAGGCACTTTCCCTTCATGAATCTCTTGTAAAATGATGCCAAGCCATGGACGCTTCTCAAGTCAGCACAATAGGTAAGGGCTGGCCATTTAATTATACCTTAGATTTTCTTTTCATCTACTATTAGGCCTCCTTCACTTATTACATAACCAAGGAAGATAAGTTCTTAGCTAAAACAATACTTCTTCAAATTACCAAATAGCTTTTCAATTTGTAGAACCTCAAGACAGCTCGAAGATGGTCTACATGGCTAGACAACTCAAGAATGTGTACTTAAATATCATCAAAGTATACCACAATAAATTTCCCAATCATGTCTCTCAATACGTGATTTATCAACCTTATAATTGTGCTTAGGGCATTGGATAGGTCAAAGGGCATGATAACTACTCATATAGGCCCTACCCTATCTTGAAGGTAGTCTTCTACTCATTACTCTACCTCATCCTAATCTAATGATAATTAAACTTGAGGTTGGTTTTAGAAAATATTCGAGCTCCATGTAGCTTATCTAACATATCATCTAGCCTTAGGATGGGATACCTATACTTAATGGTAATTTTGTTAACGACTTAACCGTTAATACACATCCTCTAACTACCATCATTCTTTGTTACTAATAGTACAAGCATAGTGCTTACACAAGGTTCATCTGATAAGCCAACTTATTTGGCAAGGCGGCCTGTGTTACAAGTCGATGTAATGCTCAATTTCTCTAAAAGGTAGCTTGCACTTAGGCAACTCTTTAGGGAAAAGGTCTTCGAATTCATCAATCAACATTTAGGCTTCCTTAGGAAGCTCAACTTACTCCCTTAGTCCATAAAATCTTCGAATTGGTAATTAAGATTGCATATCAAACCTCAATGCCTCGTCCAACTTAGTTTGGTTCATAACTAATGCCTTCTTAGATGCTCAACTCAACTTCATTTGCATGTTCCTGATTTGACCAACGATTACAGGTTCAATAAACAATTATTCCATCCTTCTCAAATGCATAATTACGGAACCAATCATGCATGATCTTCCTATTGTACAACTAATGTTAGCTTAAGAGAATATGTGATCAATACATAGGCAACACATCATAAAGGATTTCATCATGGTAGCCCCTAATGAGATCAATAATAAAACCTTGTAGGATAATCAAGTGAACCCTTCTTATTCAGCTAATGTAGTTTATATATCCTAGGGTATAGGAAGGTCGGCAACTTCAACCTCTACACTTGATTAGTATATGCAACATCAGTGTAGCTTCTACTACCTATTATCAAGGAAAACATTTGTTCCTTAACCTTGCACGTAATATTAAACAAATTCTCTCTCTATCCATTCTTTATAGAAGGCTTAATACTCCTAGTTTGGCATACGACCACGCTCAAATGATCTCTATCCTTAGCATAAATATTCTCCACAACTCCCTCTCGATTCTCTTTGACATACTCTCCTACTTCCTTTGCCTTCTCCTCAACTTCATCACCGAAATTGTTTACCTTGAAGGTTAGCACTTCTTTTATAACTACAGTCTAACAATTTAAACACTAAGTAGCCATGTGTTTGAAATCTTGACACTTAAAGCACTTGATAACTTGTTTGACCCTTCTTAAATTCTCCTTGGCATCTCTTTTCTCTAGCTCGAGACTTCAAGTTTGGCCTAACGTCTTCTTTCTTGCTCAATTTCAAACTGTTTGGCCCTTTAGAACCAATAGGAACAAGTAAGTAAACAGAGCATGTCGATTGGACTAAGCTTGATATGGCCTATTTCTCCTTTGCTTTTCCATATGTTAGGAAATCTTAATGGCCTCTTTAAGGGTTAAAAATCATTGAACTTCAACAACATCCTTAAGCTTATACCTTAGGCTAATGAGGAACCATGACATAATCCAAGCTTTAAGCTCATTTACTTTACACTTGATCATTACATTTAGAATTCCCAAATATATTCATCAACAATTTAGGTTCCTTACCTTAATAGCACTTGCAACTTTAAAATGGTATCCGTAAGTAGGAATCCGAAATGAACCTAGCTTGCATGATTCTTTTCATCTCTACCAATGTCTAACACCTTGGCAACTACCTCATCATCGCATAGCTTAGAAATCCCTCCATCACATTGAAGCATAAATAAAAAATTCCATGGTTGCTAAGTGTACCTTATCATAGTCCTTGTACTTGTAGTAACAAACAATTCTCCTAAACTTCTCTTCCTAAGCAAGGTACTTATTAGCATCCCCTATACCATTAAAGGTTAGAATTTGCACTTTAATACTATCAACAGCTCAGGGTGCTCAAGCTCTTCTCTCTTTGGCTTCATAAAACTCTTCATCCTTATCCTCTTTGTCAACATCCTCTGAATCAATTCTCTTATGGGCTATCTTATCAACTCCTCCACCTCGAGTATGCTAAACTATATAATTCCTCCTTTCATGTCGAACTTCAAATCTCCTATCTTAAGTACCGATGTTAGCTCGAGGAACTTTAAAGGCAACCTTTATAGGCTAGCCAATGGCCAACTAATGTACTGTACATGCTAACTCAATTATCATGGTAGCATCTCGTCCCTTTTCTCATCAGTAGATCTCAAGGTAGTAGGAACGGTCTTCCATAGTGATGAACACCACTTTTGTTATCTCTAATCACTACGTTGACACTTAGATTAATCATTTTCTTCACAAACTCCTTAGTACTCCAAAAAATACCATGACTCAACTTCAACAGTGAAAACTTTACTACTTTAACAACTCAGAGACAACTACCATTGCTACGATGGCAACTTTAACATCAGAGATAAAATACAGAGATGCTCCATAGACTTTGAATGTTCACTACTCCACTATTTAAATACCCACATAAATCAAAGGCCCACATAGTAACAACACCGATTCTTAATGAACCTATAGCTACTTAACACAAGAACTCCATTAAAACATATGATAGGAATCAAAGTTCTATCACTGGGTCCCAAGCTCATGGACTAACCACCCTAGTCCACTGAGCTCTCTAACAATAGTTCATAAATGAGGAGGCCAAGCTCTTATATGTTAGCCTGATTAAGTATCTAGGCTCTCATCAACATTTAATTATCTCTTAAGTAGAGGAGCTCAATCCTTGCCCTAAGCAGTCTAAAACTAGGATGGTAAAGTTCCAACCTATCCCAATCCCACCCGAATCAAAGTGGATGACTTAACCGACCTATCCCTAAGTTTAATCCACACAACACCAAGCTCGCTAACATGTAATCTGACCTCTTAGCAAGACCACGATCCTAACCTTCAATAGATTGTTGACTCAAGGACAATTGATTCTTCACATTGGTTAAGGCTAGTTATAGTACACCATGTGTCTCCTAATAGTATACAGCTTGTATAGATCTTCCATGCACACAATGTTCAAATTTTGTCTTCTTTTTTTTTCCTTTGTATTTCGTATGTGTAAATTTTTTTATATCTTATCCTTTATGTAGATTGACTCACCTAATATGTTGCTCTAAATGGAAACTACATATACCCCATTTTCTATAAGCCAAAATCATCACTAAATGAATATTCTCTTAAATTTCACCTTCCTTGTTCTTGAGCTTGTGCTAACCTCAACTAAGTCCAAGTCCAAGTCTCCCTTATCTAGCCCTATGAGCAAGAGTTAGTGCTAGAAATGCACTTGAACTTGTTGTGTGTAATATCGACCAAGTAGTTAGTCAAAGTGTGATGCTTAGTGCACCACATCCAAGGGTTCGTACATGAGATAGCTTAACTTTAACTATCATTTACATTTTAGACCATCTTATTTGATTGCTGGGTTAGTTCATCTATAGAGGTCACATCATCTCGGTATCACAACTTTGGTGACTTCAGAGTTGGAGCTTCTATTACTGTTCGTATTATTCTTGTATGTGTTGCCATTGAGTGTGTTGACATCATTTAGAGTGGTGAAGTATGGTTTAGTGTATCTTAAGTAGTGATTGTTCTATGTTCAAAGTATTGTGTGAACTTGCTGAGTGTTTTTGTCACGATTGACATGTACTTTCTTTTGCCTTACTTTCGAAGTTGGCAGCAAAGTAAAAAGTAGTAGTTGAAGTTTCTGAGTTTAGTCAAACTCATGTATGGTTGCTGAGGCATTGCATGGTAAGTTAGTGTATGTATCTTGTTTTAGCCATGGGTTTTAAGGTAGTGAAGTCATTGTAAGCTTTAGTTGTAAGTTGTCTTATACTGGTTATGGAGTGTTGTGTTGTGGTGTGGTTATGACAAGAGTGTTTTGGAGTGGTCAATTCAAAGTATAAGGTAGTGTTTGTTTCATTATAGTGTTCAATACTATGTTTTGCATTAGCTTTTGAGTTTGGATGAAGAAAATGACAATTCAAGCATTAATGTGAGTGTAGGCGATCATAATAGTAAAGTTGTCTACCATAGATGACCTATTTTTGCCCCTCCTAGGTCTACTAACTAGAAGTTTGATGATCTCGCCACCGTGATGGCTGAGTTGACCCATACTATCAATAGATTAACCATTGTTTAAGTTACCAAAGAGGCCCCTGCCTATGTCAAAGTTGCTCCTCAACTAAGGTGACGACAAGGTGCAAGGTATTGACCTAATTATGGTGACCACGGTGAAATTAGAGGACAGAATTGTAGTGTTGGTGTAGAGAAGAGAGCAAGAAGACGAATTGATTTGGGATGTCCAAGAAAGTGAAGGAAAAAGCGTACTATAAGGTTGATGAAAGGTCTGTTCGACCTATTAGAGGAATAGAGAATGTCAAAATCTAGATGTGGATCTACTTTGGGTCTAGCAATGCTGATGATTACTTAGACTAGGAAGATAAGGTCGAAAAGATACTCGAGTGTCATAAAGTAGATGAGTGTGCCAAAGTCTGATGAGCTATAGTTAAGTTTTATGGATATACTACCTATGGTAGAAGAATTTACAAGCTAGTCAACCAAAGAGATGGAGAGCTAAGGATCTACACCTAGTAAGGGATGTACTAAGCAATACGTAGGAGATTTGTGTCAAATTACTATTTGTAGGATACTTTCAAGAAATTACAAGGGTTGAGGTAAGGTGAAATGTGTGTAGATGACTATGTAAAAAGATTTCAAATGTTAATGATTTGTTGTTAAGGAGCTTAAAGCTCAAACTGTTTTGTATTTCATTGAAAGGTTAAAGTTTGAAATTAGTGAAGTATTCGACATACAAAGGATTGATACATTGGAGGATACAATCCAAGTAGCTTAGAGAGTTGAGCATCGGAGATAACAACGTTATTCCCAAGCTCCTCTAAGCTGGATACCACCTATCAAGCCTATTTCTAGTAGACCTATAAGATTGAAACCAAGCAAGAGTGAAGAGGCCCAACTTGATTTAAGACACCAACCAATTGAGAAAGAGATATTAAAGAAGTTTGAGGAGGGGTAAAGTTTTGGAACAAAAACTAATGAGATCAAGTGTTTTAAATGTCAAGGATTCTGTCACATGGTTTCTTAATGCCTAAATAGAAGAATTGTCCTCATTAAAGGTGAGGTGCCCGTAGAAGTTAATAGTACCGTCAAGGAAGTTAAAGAGCTAAAGTAGTGTAATTCCCTAAGGCGAGGAGGTTAAATTAGATGCTGAGCAGGGTGAGTTCTTGAACATGGTCATTCGCTAAGTTATAAGCTTGACCAATTTAAGGGAGAATGAATAGAGAGATAATCTGTTCCATACCAGCTACTAAGTGAATGACCAGCTATGTGTTGTTGTTGTAGATAGTAGGAGCTATACTAATGTGGCTTCGGCAAGCATGGTATAGAAGCTTAAGTTGCCTACCACTTTCCCATCCTAGACCTTGCAAGCCATATTGGCTAAACGAGAAAGGAGCTCTTCATGTTACTTGACAAGTTGCCATACTAATCACCATTAAAGTCTATCAAGATAAGGTGTAGTATGATGTATTACTAATTTGTGCATTGCAAATACTGTTAGGATAACCAAGGTTATTTGATTAGAGGGTTATTCATGATAAGTTCAAAAAATACATATGCCTTTGATTATTGTGGAAGGAAGATTATGTTATGTCTAACGACCCCAACCTAGATCTGAGACATATAGACTCAATTGAGCTAAGCTCTAAAGAAGAGCCTAGTCATGACCCAAACCAAACTCTTACATGAGTTGAAGTTAGATGCTTTAACCTTTCTATTCATATAGTGGCTACTTGAGATAAAAGAATATAATGTGGAATTACTTACTAAGGTAAAATAGATACTTGATGAATTTACTAACTTGTTTCTTGATGAACTACCAAAAGAACTACCACCAATCCAAGGCATAGAGCATGCAATTAACTTGCAGATAGGGGCTACCTTATTGATTGAGCACACCTATAGAATGAACTTAGAGCATGCTATCGAGCTCTAAAGGCAGGTTGATGAACTGATTGAAATGTGTTATGCTCGCAAATCCTTAATTCCATGTGTAGTGCCAACCCTACTTATATCAAAGAAGGATAGATCATGGAGAATGTAGGTTAACAGCCAAGCTATCAACCAGATAACCATTAAATATAGGTATCTGATCCTAAGGCTTGATGATATGCTTGACAAGCTACATGAAGCCAAAGTCTTCTGCAAAATTGATTTGGATTCAAGTTACCACCAGATCTAAATGCAAGTTAGAGACAAATAAAAGACTGCATTCAAAATAAGGCATAGCCTGTATAAGTGGCCTGTGATGCTATTGGGTCCCTCTAACGCTCCAAGCACTTTTATGAGACTAATGAATCATGTACTCCAAGATCTAATAGGCAAATTCATGGTAGTGTACTTCAATGGCATACTTGTTTAAAGTCTCCACCTAGAGAAGCATTGTGAACATCTTTAAGTTATATTCGATATGCTTAGAGCTGAGAAGTTATATGGAAATTAGAAGTGTGATTTATGTCGACCTCAAGTGGTCTTCCTAGGTTTTGAGGTGAGTGAAGGAGGAAACCCAATCGATGAAGACAAAATCTATGCTATCACCAATTGGCCAATGCTGACCTGCTCTACAAAAGTCCAAAGCTTCCATAGACTAGCTTCTTTTTATCAACAATTCGTTAAGAACTTCAATACTATAGTAACTCTTTTAACTTAGCTATTAAAGAAGAATGTAGAATTTAAGTGGGGAGCAAAAGAGTAGAAGAGTTTTGATGAGGTCAAGGAGAAGCTAATCACTACCCCCGTCCTTGCTCTTCTTGAGTGTTATGCTAATGTAGTAGGGATAACATATTTCCTACTTCAGTAAAAAACTCTAAGGATCTACTCTCAACTACTTGTTATCTAAGGAATTTTTTATCTATACCAACTATAAGTCATTGAGGTACTTGAAAAGCCAACCTATGTTGTCTAAGAGGCAAGCTAAGTAGATCATGTTCATGGGTGGATTATCTTATGTAGTGAAATACAAGACTAGAAAGGCCAATGTGATGGCTAATGCACTATCCAAGCAGCATACCCTCCTAATTGACCTATAGATACAACTACTTGCATTCTCTATCATCAAGGATTTATATATCTAAGACCCCCATTATGGTTCAATCTTTGCATGGTGCAATAAGGGCCAAACCATTAATGATTACCACAAAGAGGATAGACATCTATTCTACAAGGGCAAGATATGTATCGTTATCTGATCTATGTAAGAGCTATTGATGCAAGAAGCACATGGAGGAGGATTGTCTAACCATTTTGGTGAGAAACAAAATTTTGAATTGTTAAAATCCATGTTCTTCTAAACAAAGATGTTAAGACATGTGCACGCAATGCTTGATAGGTGTACTACCTGCAAAAGAGCCAAGACCTAAGCCAAGCAAGGCTTATACCTACTATTACCCATCCCAACCAAAATGTAGATCGAGTTAAGAATGCACTTCATACTTGACCTACCAAGGATGTCTCATAGGAAAGACTAAATCATGGTGGTCATAGATAGATTTAGTAAGATGACACAATTTTGTGCCCTATAACCGAACTAACAATGCTTCTACTATATCTTTTCCCTTTTTGTAAGAAGTGATCATATTACACTAAGTGCCAAGGACCATAGTATCTAAGAGGGATCTAAAGTTCCTACGTCACTTTTGGAAGACCCTCTAGAAACACCTCGAATCTAAACTTCTATCTAACACATCATGCCACCTCTACAGAGATGGGCAAATCGAAGTCATTAGCCAACCCTAGGCACCTTACTTCAAGTTGTAATAAGGAGGAACCTAATGGATTGGGACTTATGCTGACCCATAGTTGAGTTTGCCTACAATAGAATGACATACAGTGTACTAAGAAAGTCTCCATTTAAGATTATCTATGGGTTTAATCTAGACCTTACCCTTGACTAAGCTCCTTTACCAAGCTACATGGACAATCAAACAGTTGTAGATCAATCTGAGCCCTTAAGAGCAATCCATCAAAAGGTGGTCAATCATCTTAACTCAAGTTGCCTCCAATCTTAAATAGAAAGGCCAAGGGAAAAAGATTAAGGAATTTTATCCCAGCAACCTTATGTGGGTCTACTTAAGTAAGGATAGATTCACAAGCTCAAGGAAGAGTAAGCTATCTCCTAGGATAAAAAAACCATTTAAGGTAATAGAGAAGATTAACCAGAATGCCTATAGGGTGGACTTGTCGAGTAAGTATGGAGTCTCAGATTCCTTCAATATCGTCGACCTCAATCTATACATCCCTAAGGATGAGCTATGTGTGTTTGAGCTAGATTTGATACCAAATCTTAAACAACCTAGAGGGATGATAAGAATCAAGGTCTATTGAACCTAGAGTTAATGCCTTCATTTTGATGAGAACAAAAAAATTAAACCAATTGAGTTAAATTAAAATTGAGATTAATTAAGTTGATTGAATCATATAAAACTTGCATTTTCTCAACAATCAATTAACTCATTATGTAAAGAAGAATATTGTATGTATTTGTAGTGCACTTTCCTTGCTCTACTCATTTTACAAGTGAACATTCGGAATGGGGACCAGCATTTAGATGCTATAGTGCATGGCATCGAGATACTACGCCTCTAACCAATCTTGGTTCCCAACGTGTCCTGATACCTTTGATAAAGCATTAGGATGATAAGCCTCTATGAAGGATGATCTTCAACATCCGAACACTAAGTGTGGTGAAGTATAGATGCTATGCATCAAAATAACCGTTGAACAACATTTAATGCAACCAATTTACTAGAACATTTTCTCCAACATCCATATATTTTTTAGAAGCTCTAAGATACAAGTGTTTAGGCAGTTGAAGGACAATTAATAGATCCAATAAATCTGTAAACATTCCTTTTGTTCTATTGGTCAACATTCAAATTGTCTTGTACTCATTATTTGCAAAATCTTATAAACCCTAGTATAGAGCCAAGTTATTTTCACTTACTTATTTATTGAGAGAGTGCTCTATACTTGAGATTAAGTATATTGTGGTGAATGTGAAGATTATGTAAACAATATTGGTTATAGGATCTTTGGCCATTGTGTTTGAAATTAATAAATGTGTGCAAAGACCTTGATTAAGGCATTGTGCGATCATGGAGAGTAAACGGTAGTCTAAACTCCACTATAAAATCCTGGACTTAATTTCTCTAACCTTTACTCTTTTAATTTTAGCACTTCATTTGTTGTTTCATCATCTCGTTATTGCATTTATTTAGATATTTGAATAAAAATTTTGTATTAAATTAAAATTCAGGCATTCAACTCAAATTACACCCCTCTCCCCCTACCCCAAAATCCCCCCTTCAACTGTACCTAAAGCAATATTTGAAGATCTTAGTACTAGGTCCCATGCTCATGAATGAACCACCTTAGTTTGGCAAGCTCTCCAACAACAGCTGACAAATGAGGAGGCTAAGCTCCTACATGCCAACCTAACTGAGTACTGTGGCTCCCATTAACATTTAATTATCTCTTTGGTGGAAGAGCTTAGTCCTTACCTTGAGCTATTCTAGAAGCAAGATAGCATGTTTTTGACCTATCCTAATCCTACTCAAATTAACTTAGCCAACCTATCCCCCAATTTGGTCAACTCAATGCTAAGCTCACCAACATGTAATCTTACTTGAAGACAGTTAATTCTCTACCTTAGTAGAAGCTAGTTATAGTATACCATGTGGCTCCTAACAATGTATAGCATGTACGAACATTCAATGCACATGACACTGGACTTTTATCTATTTTGCCATTGTATTTTACGTGGATGAAACTTTTTGTATCCTATCTTTTATGTAGATTGACTCACTAATATATTGCCTTAAATGGAAACTATATAAAACCCATTTTGTACCAACCAAAATCATCACTGAATGAATATTCTCTTGAATTTACCTTTCTTGTTCTTAAGCTAGTGTTAACCTCAACTAAGTCCAAGTCTAAGTCTCCCTTATCTAGCCCCTTAAGCAAGAGCTAGTGGAGGGAAAGCTACATAACCTTATTGTGTGGAGTCAGTTTACTAGGAATAGGGTTACATAGTTATGGTTCATTTAATTTACATTAACATCTAATTAAATTTCAAATTTATAGATCCAGACGAATATAAATAGGAACAACCTATATAACTATAAAAATTGTTCCATATGAACCAAAATCAAATTATTATTAATATAATTAAGATAAGAATAGAATATAAGGTACCAAAATTTCATGAAGAAAAGTTCATGTAAACAGTCAAGAACCACTTGATCCATTTGATTCTTGGTGAGCCATATCCAAGGGTTAATGCATGGGGTAGCTTAACTTTGGCTATCATTTACTTTTCAAACCTATCTTGTATGATTGTTGTACTTTGTATGTTCATCCACGGTGGCCACATCAATAGCTACTTCTACTTTATTGCAAAAACTACCTCAAAACCAACACTTCAACACCTGAACACATAATGTAATAACTCAAGCAAAACTACCATTTCCTCGCAAGCAATATTCTCTTATACCAAGATGATATTGTGCAACAAGGACAAACAAGTGTGGTAATATTGAATGTGCAGGTTAAAACCAAGACTATGGCTCAAATGGAAGTGAAAGTCGATAGTTTAATAGACTCGTACACTAACTAGCAAATATTACGCTCCATTAAGCCACACACAAACCTAATAGCTAAGTTTGGTATGACTTATAAGTTAATTACAAGAGTTACTCACCATAGTCCTTGCTAAAGGGGCTAATAAGAGTAGGTATTGAACTTGGAAGCAACTAGCTTACATAAGAGCAATGAAGAAGTAGACAAAAGCTATATATTCAATATTCTAGATAAAAACTATCTGATGGCTTCATAATATGGGTTTTTATATTTTGGACCCTTATGGCAACTTACAAGAAAGACAATTTACTAAAATAGGTAATTTACCCTAAGAGAAAAATCCTAAGTTTAATGTACAAAGGAATAGAGTAAAAAGGAATATTATGCGATAGTACAGTATGAAAAGGGTTATGGACACATGTCACTAGTTGCTTTGACTAGAATTGGATGGAGTGAAGTGGATTGTAGGTGATTTGGAGATAAGTCAGCAGCTATCCAAACAAGTTGGTATTTGGCATTGGCATTGGCATCTTAGAAACTCAATGGTCGATCTATTAGTTAGGTTGTTCAAGCCGTCTCTAAGTTAAGTCGATTTATC
This sequence comes from Lumnitzera littorea, assembly GCA_024138015.1. Lineage (NCBI taxonomy): Eukaryota > Viridiplantae > Streptophyta > Magnoliopsida > Myrtales > Combretaceae > Lumnitzera > Lumnitzera littorea. Next base: position 88,466,630 of record JAMXBB010000012.1, read on the forward strand.
CCTAAGTTAGGACTAGTTGAGAGCTTCAAGCTGTAGTAAGGAGAAAGGTACAAAAGAGCTCAAGAAATAGTGTAGCTTGGGTTCAATAGGGACAATTCTTTTAGACTTGGTTGAAGGGAAATGATCTGATATGCCATGCTCTCAAGTCCCTTAGCTTGTGCACAAATGATGGGACCTCAGGTCTAATTGCTATCAAAGTGCCCCCTCCCCCCAAAACACTCCTATGCTTGGCATCATTAAAGTTTCCCATAAGACACCATGCTCCATCTCTAACAATGTTCACAAAGTCAACAATACTTTCTCACAAAGGGGTTCAAAAATCTAAAATAAGAGAAACATATATAGCAAAAAAGAACCAAATTGATGGGATCATGGTATATAACCTCATCATGTTCCACCGTCATTGCTTGAATTTCCATCATTAAATCACTAGGAGACTTTTTTGTGTCCATGAGTGCAAGTGCCTCATAAGGATGGCCTATGTCCTTTCTGCAGCCAAGATACTATTAGCATGCATAGTTATCTCCAGAAGCTATAATTTAGGTGTGCGAAAATTTTGGTTGACTACTATCCCCATTGTCTTCTCTCACATCTACATCAAATTGAAGGAAGGATGGTACTCCAATAGTATTGCTGCCGGTGTGTACACCACAAATTCTCTCCTCATTCAAATGTTTGGCCCGTTCAAGTTAATGTCTCTATGCCATCCATCTCCAATATCACTGGTCTCACCATTCGTATTTGGCGTGTAGCTTGAATCTCCGATGTTAGAACCATGGCTTCCTCCGTCTGTATAATGGTATGCTTCATCTTGTGATTTAGTTTTTGGTACATAACTTTGTAACTAGGATCGACCTAAAGCATTTCTGAGTCAGGTTGCAAAAGTGTGATAGTAAACGTCAATGGCACCTTCCTATCCATTTTTTTTTTTTTTTTTCAATTTTCCTAGCTAGTTTTTCAACGCCTGTTAACCTTTTGTTCTGAGAGTTTTTAAGAGGATTTTTTTTTGTGTTGAAATAGTGAATATAAAATCTTGTTTTTGCTTTGTAGTCCTTGCACTTTTGGTCTTCCTTCAACACCATATCTTGTGCTCTCATGCCTACATAATTACTTCCTAAAGTTTCTTTGAACTAAATGTTATCCTTCATTGCTTAAATGACTAATTGGATGATGCCTATTCCTTTCAAGGTCCATTTCCCCATGCTTCCTTGCTTATTCCATGCCATTTGGCTAGAACCATCTATTGGTTCTAAAGTTCTATTTACATAATTTCTAAATGGCAGTTGAAGTTCATTGTTGCTTTTTGGCTTTTAATTTTCTTCGGGGATTTGGTTACTTTCATCTTTATTTTGTTTATTTTTTATTGGCTTCCTTCGCTGCACTAAAATTCGTTCTCCATATTTTTCATCATTGTTTTCCTCCTCCGTATTGTTCTTATCATCCTCCACCTATGCTTCCTTCTCAGTGTATTCGTTTCCATTTGTCATTCCTTCACCCTGTTGAGTACTCCTGTCCAATATTTTCTCTATCCATTCTTAAAAGGTAGTGGAGAAGTTTTTTTCACCATCACCATTGCATTTTCATTTTCCGTGCAGTTTGAAGTAATATAGCCAACAGCAAAATTTAAAGCAGAAATTTCGAATTCCTTCATACTGGATCCTAAAAATGACTCCATCAATTTCAATTGTATATACTAATGGTTCGTTGAAATTGATTTGGATGCATAATCTTGCAAATCCACCCCTTTCTGCACTAATTGTATATGTATCAAGTTGCAACACTAGGCCTATGCTTTCCCTAGTTATTTGTAACATCTTACCATCATAAATTCTATTGATAATTCTTGTATACAAACTCAGACAACAACTAAATTATTAGTTGCAATTGAGGCTTTGAAATTAGTTCCCCTCTCCTAGCCGTTAGGAAGGAAACATTAATAAATCATGGCCCCTCTTTGATAACCCTATTTAAATCCTCTTCAATTGCAAAAGTAACTGTATAGAATCCAAAACCTAACCCTCCATTGTAAAATTATTAACCAAAACCAGATAATCTTAAATTTGCCGTACATCTTATATCCAAGTGATTGCCCATATAATTGACTTTTCTCCATGGCGCGTATAACTTCCATTTAGTTGATTGCGGAATTGAAATTACTTTAGTACTTGGTTTTTCCTGCTCCTGCTTGTCTTGATTAAGGGCATAATCTCTGCCTCGGACACCATTTGAGTCATTTGTTTCCGGCTCTTCGCCCTCAGTTTGTTCTTGCGAGCAGCTAAAATAGTTCGCATACTCATTTGGGATATTGTGCAAGCTAGAAGACTTGCACGACATTTTCCGCATATCTTCGCTGGCATCTTCATTTGTGTTACCCTTTAAGCATAGTAGCTTCTCTGATGCATTTTCACTCGTCTCTAATCAATTGTTTTCCTTTGCTTGAATAATCACGGTGGATTCTTCTGCCATTTCCTGGGATTATGGATTCTTCTTCCATTTCTTACTCGAGGAGTTCGATTGCCCGGATATTTGTATAGATTTTATTGTTGCTTAATGTATTTGTTTCTATTACTAAATTACAGCCACATCCACATATTAATACCGTAACCATTAACAATATATTTCATAATCCAAATGCAATTACAACCTGCAGTTATTTGGCCATTTTCCCCCGATTAGTAACTGCAGGGAAAGAATACTTAAGAGACCCGATACAACTCCGTAGCAAGTTGTTGGTGTTGCAGAAAGTAGGAACTACAGAATTTTAATGTTACCAGACTTGAATTCACACAGTGCGAATGCAAACTTGCAGAGATGAAGCTTTCAACTTTGGTCTCAAGAGGAATGAAAGTTAGAGACTAAAATGAACAAGTATGTGTGCGAAACTGCAAATATCAACTTTTCTGTACTCTCTTCCACTATTTATATACAAGCCGTGACAGCTAAAGACTAATGTAACTAAACAACTACCAAAACTGTATAATATTACACGTACTTAAAATAAATAAACCATCACACGGTATTATACTAACAGGTATCCAGATATTACAGGAAAATCTTAAAGACAAATAAGGGCAAGATTCAGCCGCAATTGTTCTTCCACATCTGCAAATTGATTAACATGGCCATTATGGATCATGTAGCAAATTTCCTGGCAGAAGCAACAGAGGGATTTTACACTACTGTAACATTAAGATACAGAGCTTTAGAACCATCAATGATGGCAGTAGTTAGACTACCTACTCCAATTAGATTCCTAATATTAGTAGGATATATCTCATTTAAACAGTTTTTAACTCTCGGCAAAAATAGGATGCCATGACTGCCACTAATGTAATTACTCATAAAGCTATTAAGTCACATTCATCACTAAGCTATTAACCCCATCCACGACCTGAGTCTCTGGGCCATAAAGACTTCCTCCAAAGTGGTCAGCGAAAAAGGAGGTCAATTAGGGTATGACACTCAGCTGCTATAGATGCAGATGAGAGACCATGATAGAAAGGCCACATATATGATCTTTCCAATGAGTTGAGAACACAACATCGAATTCAGATATCTATCTCCTGCTATGAATTTGCTTAAAAACTGAGCAACTCTTCACCAAGCCACACTGCTGTGAATCCTCAAAAGACTGAGCAAATCTTCATCAAACAAGATGCTTTCTCTTAACTGCAAGAGTAACTTTTGAGTCAACTAGAGGAAAATGCAGAAGAGACTACATTCTTGTGGATCAAAGATCCCCCTAGTCAAATTCCTTAAAATCTGTCTATTATAACATACAATTGGGGAGACTATTGTCATTTCCGCCTCTTCAGTAGTAATAGCTTTTTAATTAACTTTTGGCCATTTATAATAGAAAATTTTTTTCACTTATTCCTTTTCAATACTGCATCTTTTGATCATTCTTTTTTTTCAACTATTATGCATTCAAGAGACATGTCCATTATGTAAACAATGGCAAGAGTTACAATCCTTACATAGCTTCATATGAATATGATATGACTCTAGGTATCTCTAAAAGTTTGTAACTCTTCTAAAGGATATAGCAAATCATATAAAATATTAAAAGGTTACCGCTAGTAAGATAAAACCATTAGTCTAAATTAAATGACATTAGTGATATCATATTTAAACCAATTTATGATATATATTATTAATATGCTAATTTATTATATATTTATATGTATCTAGTAAAGCATGTTGCATCTTCTAACCTCATAACAATATGCTCAATCCTTACGACATCTTGACCAAAAGCCTTTCTTCCTGGCAGAATCATCCTCTGACAAGGATCTACTCCACTTGGACCCAAGAGAAAAATGACGTCGCAAGAAAGGCTTTGAAAAAGGGTTCCGTGAACTGGAACTGGTTTCCAATTTGGGAACTTTTCCTCCTTGCTCTTCTTTTTGGTGATCATCAAATTTCAAGTCACCATTGAAGTAGCTATCAACAACTCGATTTTTGAGTTTCTTATTCCTCAACTTTGCCTCAGCATCTGCTTTAAAAGCTTTCTTGGAAAGCTTCAATAGTTGCTTTTCTCCAACTGTACAGATTGGGCATGCTGGGTCATACTTGTCAACTTCTTGAGTCATTGTCTCCAAGCAATCAGCATGGTAAACGTGTCCACAAACCAGCACAGCAACTGAGGCAACTGAATTGCTTCTCCATGATGATCTTTCCATCAAGAGCTTAGTACACACCCCACACGTCTGAAAGTCAACAGAAGGTGAGCATGAGAACCTGCTACTAGATCCACTTATCTTGCCATGGCCAGAACCCAGTTGTTCACTTTCAAAGGACCACCTTTCTCTCTGAGAAGAGGCCACTAACTCAGAAAAGGTCCGCATAGACCATCCATCAGAAAAGCCACCTTGGGATCCATTTGTGAAATCATTGCTGCATGTTGACAGTACAAAAGATGGTCTTCCTTCAGACATTGAGTTACTACAAGGTGATTTCATTCCCAGAATCCGACTATCAGAAATCTGCCTCAACAGCCGGTGTCCAGGAGAACACCAAGTCCTCCTGGATGGTGTAGAGTTTGAAGGCATGGCATTAGTATTCATTGGCAAAGGATCTGCCATTGGAGTTGAAGAGTAAGAAGGAATAGTCATTGAAAATGAATTTTTTGGTGCAGGAGAGCCAGCAATTTCAGAATATTCTTCTGCATTTTTCACCTAAAGAAAGAATAATATTGTGAGATAACTCGATGAGCGATAGATGACACCAACCCATTCAGACTTACCTCCACAGAGTAAGTGCTTGCCCGTGATATATCTGCACCAATTATGTAAAGGTCATATTCACACTCAAAGTAGACAAAAGGTATGCAAATAAGATGACAACTGAGTAAAAGAAAACAAAGAGTTTCATCCAATAACCTTTTTCAAGTCTATAAATCATTATACCCGTAGTACTATTATGATCAGCGGTCATGGGTCAATGAGAATAACTCATATCATAGAGACAAAAGAACATGATTGGAATATAACTAGAAACAAATTCAAACCGTGGAAAATATGAATAAAATTGCCATCCTGTAATAATGAAATAGTAAGGGAGCAGAAATTAACATGGAAGGTGGCAATGGCAGATGAAATTAGTAGTTGCTGGTTGGCAATAACCAAGAAATGAGGAAAATGATTTACTTTTTAAAGAAAAGGACTTTCACCTTAATGAAGATTGATCCATGAAACATAGGCATCAGCTGAAGTTGAGATGGGCAAGCTCAATTTAACAAGCATATATTCATGATATAGAATGCAAAAAGTACAATTGAATTCATTCCCACAGAAAAACAGACTTCCTAATGAGAACCATACTTTAGAAAAATACCCAAAAATCTATATTAATGAAAATGAGATGGTAATTGTATAATTACGATTTTACCTGAAGATAGGATCACTGAATTGGCACAACCTACTTCATGAAATGGAGATCTCTGAGAAATAGGTGTTCCCATATTCTCCTGGGGGGTTCCCCCCTCTGATATGTTGGCCCTTCCTGAACTGAATGGTTCCTTTATCTCCATACTAGCAGAGCTACTGATTCCATGAGAGAACTGATATGCAGAACTCTCAATTTCACCAGCAATGCGCCTTCGATTATCCCATCGGAAACTCCATGATGGTGAATATAGTACATTGCGATGGAAAGCTTCGCTAGCAGTATGGGAGGGGAGGGTGTGATCTCTGGCAGCAACACAACAAGCTGATCCCATGATCACATATGCAAGATGTAGTTTGCTTCACTTCCACAACGTTGAGGAATGCAATAAGCTGAAGTACGTTAGTATGCCTGTTGAAGGACCATTAGACTATTCAATGACATCAGTACACTCACAAAATTGAAAGGTGACTATTCTAATGCTATGTAAGAACTGCAAAGAAGCCTGTGCTATAAATTGGAGAAAGCAAAACCTCAAAAATCCAGACACACTAGTAGTTAAACTTTCTTTTCATTTCCCATAAAGCAAAAAGGAAATGAGTTTATGTCCATGCCAGAAGGAAAACAATTATTAAAGAGAGACAATAATTAGAGGAAGAGATTAATAAAAGCAAAAAATAAATAAATAAGAAATTGTAATCGCAAACCTTGTTTAGGGCAAGTGTCAAAACCATGAGGGAAAGAAAGAATGAACCTTTAGCTTATGAACTCCAAAGAAATAAACCTTGTGTGAATCTTTTAAAGCTGGTACTAATATAGCTTGAGGTAGGCTAATAAAGACGTCAGTTTCTACTGCTCAAACACACACCCATGACATTGCATCACTACGGAGCTTAGTGTGGAGAAAAACGAAATATTCAGATGCAGGAGCCAAGAGCTCGATGAATTTATTTCCATGTGCATATGCCGTTTACAGTAGAAGATATTTGTTTCAACATAAGAAATGGCATCGCTCACAGGTCCAAAAATGTCAACTAAATCAATGCTCTCAAGCTAAATATAAACCTGCAGACCAAAAAATTCAATCTGTAATATAATCACCGCCATAAAGTTAATTACGCACAGATGTAAATCAACACAAACCCTAACTAATCAAGCACATCCATCACCAAATCAAACCCAGAATAATAATTTTTCTTTAATTAAAAAAAAAAAAAAGAAGCAAAAATCAGGTTGCATTAATCGATCTGAAATTGACTAGAATTTCATCAAATTAATTACCGACAAAATTACTTCCATCAAATCGATAACTACAGCTTATTGTAGATATAATCAAGCATATAAAATCACCAACCCTAAAAATGACCCAAATTTATCGTTGTAAGCAATGTGTAATATCAGCAAAATGTTAGGGCTAGCAAACAGGAAACAATGATTAATTTAACAATAAAGAAAGCAAAACTTCCCAATTTGAAAGCATGAAGTTGAAAAACCGAAAAGGCAATACCTTTGCATGAAATGTAATAAATGGGTAGAGAAAATCCCGTATGTCTCTGCACAGTGGTGGCGGGCGCACATGAAACTGCAAGGGAGAGGGAGAGAGTTTATGGCACGGCGCGAGGCGGAGGCGGCGCTTTGAGTGCGCGCAGCAGTAAAGGAAAAGGAGAAAGTAGGGGGTGGGACGACCGTTATGAGGAGTTTAGGGGGTTATAAAAGAAAAGAAACAAAATAGTTGAGATTTTATCCCTTGAAGATGCGTGTGCATGGGAAATTGTGCATCGTGTGTTTATAATTAATTAAAAAGTTGTGTTTTCTTTTTCTCTTTTCTCGGGGAAAAAATTATTTATAGAATTATTTCACCTTAATTTTTTTCCTAAGAGTTATTATACATTTTAAGGTTGTGGTTACAACATAATGAACTAGTTTCAAGTGTTTTGACGTGATGTCTCATAATGGGGATTAGTATAAGTCTACGTATCAAGAGTAGATGTGCAAAGCCCATTTTTCTTCGATTGAAGATTAGTTGAGTTAGCTAGTAATTACATATCTCCAAAAATCATGTCTTAACTCGTGATTGGAACAAAAAAAGAGTAAGTCTAGGACGAGGCGTTTATATATGGAGATGGACATTAGAGACCATTCGGATAAAACAACTTGTACACTGAAAAAGATATAATAAAAGACAAAAACAAACCCATTGTCCGCTTTATGTCAAGCAATATATGGAGTAACTCTCGATATAACACTAAAAGCAAGAGATGTAGGCGGTGTAAGGGGCACAATAAAAAAGCGTATTCCCATAGAAATCAACAAGGTAACTAAAACCAGGTGTACTATCATTTACATAACTTGTTTTGTTTATATACTGACTTTTGAACATGTTATGCATAGTTATTATGAGATTTTGCTGTTTGGTCGCATTGTTTTACACTTTTGTAAGTTAAATGGAGCCCATATCTATTGACAGATTTGTTCTCATCGGATAGGACAAGCATAAGTCTAAACATATTTGGGTAAGACTTATAAGAGCATTGACTTATCTTTCCAACATAAATTACTATGCTTACCTTGAACCTACTAACTTGTATCCTTGGTAAGATATGGAGTCTTGGTGTGCTTAGGAGCTCAGTTATTACTAAGACTTACTAGAGTAGAATTAAACTAAAATTAGTCCTTCAAGATATTAAAAAAAATTAGATGGAAACGGTCCACAATCGACATGAGTAACTGACGTGAAACTATTCGAAAGATGTGACTTATCAACGAACATAACATGACTTGACACCTCACTTGATACGATGCACAAGTTGATGTCAAGGTCCACCCGTCACTGATCCTAAGCTATTCGGCAAGATTAGATAAGAGTGTAAGAGGTATGGACTTGGAGAAGATTATCTCATAAGAACAGAGTATTCAGTATTAAGATGTAAGTTATCTCCGACTTACAAGAGAAAAGAAATATTTATAGTAAGTCCTTAGGGCAGCATTATAAATAAAGAAATTATAAAAATGTATTTACAAAAAGAGTAAAAAAGATAACAAACCAAAAATAAAAAAGTAATTAAATGTCAAACGAAGTGGAAAGCTGGCAGTGTAACATTGGTCCCATACAAATATTCTCTTAGCACAGCAAGCGGGAAAGGTTAAAATGTTACGGTACTAAAGGGGTCGAGATAAGAGAGATAGTGGTATGCTAAGAGAAAACTACTCGACTCTTTAAGCGAATCTCTCGTCACTCAGCAAGAGATTCTCGACAGCAGTTTGTTGGAGTACTCAACACAAGGTCCTTGATAAGGGAATGGTCGGCATCATCACTACGAAGTATACAGATTAACATATGACAATGTAAGGAGCTTAGGGAGTTCAACCACCTTTCTTCGATGTACAATTTCTCGTCATCAGTAGGTTGCTAAGAGAATATTCTTCAAGAGAAGGATGGGAGGTCTCGGAGGTATGTGTGAGTAATGGGACCGCTGGCCAACAGTGCATCAAGTCTTTACATATACGGCATCATGAAAAGATGCTCAAGCAAAACCATTTAGTACATAAGAGCCCGTTAGACTACTGCATGCTACCTTACCTTAATTAGTTCGGCTTCACAAGTCTAAGCCACCTTCCTTACATTTAGTTGAATCATTACTTAATCATTGTGGTGACAAAGAGGTAGAGGAGGCAGACTCATACATTCCACATAGATCATAGAGAGTTGATGATCACACTCTAAGATGTCAAGGTTTAGTTTGACCTTCGAATGGATAGATTGCTAATGATAGGGAGCACTTACAAGACGTGGCCAAAGATATGTGCTGCATATATCAAGATAGTTTTGAAGGACTCTATTGACGGCTGTTGAAGGTGCTTACATATGGGCTGGTTAGCTAACCAATTTGATCATCTACTTGAATGGGTGGATGATGAGCATATTAGACGATACACGAGAGCTTACATCTTATAAATGCTCGAAGGGTTCGCATTTGCCGACAAGTCCAGCAGCCTGGTGCATACCATGCTCCTCCCTCTATTGGAAGACTTCAAGAAGGCTAAATAGTACAATTAAGGGTTTACTTACCTTGCATGGTTGTACAAGCAACTATATGGATTGTCATTGGAGATTGTCCGTGAGATGGGTAGTGTAGTGATTCTGCTTCAGGTATAAGCATGGGATCGATTCCCATACATGGCGCTAATACCCAAACATGGCATGATACAAAGACCTACTCAACCCATGTCATAACAGCCTATCGCGATGCTTTTAACCAATAAACTCCAAATCAAGTACGTATTTTGTCTACACTTTCATTACTATCTCCTTCAATTCCGTGCCATTAAATTAAATATAACCAAATTCATGTTTTAAGTCATCTAGCAGCCGTATCCGAATAAGCTGTTAGATATCCTACCAAATTTTTGCTACTGAGGTTGCCACATTTGGGCAACTTAAGTGCTACTCATATATTTCCACATTATTGAATGGCACTTACCTAAGCATGTTATCCAACAGTTTGGTGCATTGTAGAAGATTCCACTAGCATGTGATACAAAGGAGGTATTGTACCATATCGACCTGTACGGCCGAACGAATGTGAATTAGACTACACATTATCTTCCTTACATCACCAAATGGAACAATCACTACGCTTAGATTATCCAGATAGACGAACCTAAAAGAGTAGAGCGTGGGTACTAATAGTGGTATAAGTAGATCACTCGACATTACATTAGTTAGACTAGAGCACTATTTGGACAATTGGTGAGACAACTTTCAACTATAACTATCTTTCCTATTTACCTTGCTTTGCAATATCTTAAATCTCTTCTCTTTTGTAGGCTAAAGAGTTCCAGTAGATTAGAATCTCATTGGATGGGACCAACTACTAAGCAGCTCGATCATCAACCGAGCATGGCATTTAGTTGCTATATAACCAATTCCTAATCAATCTTTACCCTCCCCATCTAGCTCCAGTACAAGTCTAGGAGTCAGACGAAGCCATTCAGCCTTAGTACGACCCTCCTGATCCCCTCAATCGAAGCAAATGGACTAGGACAAAGGGAGGTGGACATTGTTAGAGACAAGGTCGTTATAGCAGTGACAATACAGCTCTACCTCCTATAGAAGGATTATTTGAGGGTATACATGGGGACAACATAATTGAGACCCCAACTTTGAGTATGCAGGACGAACCTCCTTTCGTATCGCTAACACCAGTTAAGAGAGGGAGGACGTCTGTTAGTTCTCAAGGAGAGAGTTCTTCCCAGATAGCCACCATAAACTCGCTATAGTTCTTGGAGCCACCTCAACAATAGCTATTTACTCAAGTGTCCCAAGCTTCACTTAAGGAGAGGAGACACAATGAGAGTTTGGTATCCAAAGTGTCTTAAGTCTTCACTAAATCTAAGAGAAGATGACATTATATCTGCTATAAACTAAACTTTATGACATTTGTATTTATACATTTCTTATTGTCAGTTTAACTTATTCATGCTAGTTTTCATGTGTTATACACCTTATGTTTTGCTTTTTACATTATCGTAATAGTCAATGACTTTAGATTTCAGGTATGTGAGTTGGCTGTGGAGTAATGACTCCCATCACAAACTAAAGCTTAGTGTTTAGAAACGTAGAAGTGTATTGGATTTGGAGTTTCGAGTTTTGAATTACATACATAATTGTTGATTTGACTTTGTTTTATACTTCATAGGGTGCTTTAACTTACTTGATTTTTCAATACAAGTTTTTCCAAAGAGGATGCCTTTTGGAAAAGCGCCTTCATTTATAATATTATTACAATTGAAAATGCCTTTCCAAAAGGCACCTTCTTTTTACAAAAAATATAAAGAAGGTACCTTCAAAAATCACCAAAACTAAAGGTGCCATTCTAAAAGGTACCTTTACAACCCTCATACATAATATTTTTTTCAAAAGACCCTTTTTTTTTAATTTTTTTCAATGAACACATGCGTTCCTCACTTTTCCGTCATCAATATTATTTAACAACCTTTCTTGTCCTTGGTACTTTACCATCATCTATCTATAATATTTAAAGGAATAGAAAACTTAACTATCGTTTAACTATTATTACTCCACATTATCTTAAAATATTTTTTTTTATAATCAGCTAATAAACAAATTTATAAAGTTATATGAAATATTACCAATTTTTCACCCCTTCTAATAACTAATTTAATGAATAGTAATTGCTATATGTTTCCCACTTCTCCATATTTTTGCCACGACACCATTAAAATCTCCTTATGCTTCAACTCCATAACCATTTCCCCATTTCTCCATTTGTCTCTTGCATAACACCATTAACACTGCCTTACACTTCATCTTCTTCTTCCTTTAATTGGTATATTTATGTGATCTCTTTTTTTTTTTTTTTTTGCTTATTTAATATTACTATTATTTTTTCAATCCTTTTTTTTTTCTTCTCTCATTTCCTTTTTCCTTAAGGTACATTAGAAATCACAAATCATCGAGGATAGTAGGTTTTGTACTTTCCCCTTGATTGTGTCATAATGTATGTTTTTCAATGTGAATCTTTTTGAATCTTTTTAAATCTTCTATTAATATTAAGCCAACATCATTGCTATAATCTTTGCTCTCTGTTTAATCATTTTTTATAAGTCGAGTAATCATTTTATTACTTTGCTCTAATTAATGAGAAGAAAATGAAAATATTTTTTAATTAATTTATTTCTTCATTGTTTTTCATATAAATTAAGGAGATAATGATTCTAATTCCCTTTTATAAAAAAAGATGCTCACCAGTTGAGACTGCTCGCTACAATGAAGAAAACCAAATTAGTTATACAAATTTCTTGACAACCCAATTTCTTTTCTTTTTATTTTAAAAAAATAGTTCTTAGTATGTGTTGAAGTAATGAATTTATTGATATATCTCATCCATTCTTAAAATTAATAATATAAATTTAGTAAAATGCAGATATTGACGTTAGTATTGAAAGCACTTAAGGAAAGAATTAAAATTACTTTCTCATTTTCACTTTTGATTCTTTAATTATTGATGATTATTGTAATATCTATATCATTCAAGTGCAAGAGGCTTTGTTTAATCGCCTCTAATTTATTACCCCTTGAATTACCTATTTAACCCTAACATGATACTACTCGACAAAAATGCCAATACTAAAATAAATTTTTAAAATTATAAATATTATACAATATGGATAAATTGGCCAAATTATCTATTATTTCTCTCTCCTCTCCCCTCCCTTCCCATCTTACATTTTGTCAAGGCCATCTACAATGTCCCTCATATTCTTTAGTTTTAAATCATCCTTGTGCTACAGAAACTATTGCCATGCTCTGAAATTACAACTCCTTCTCTCTCCTATGTTTCCTTTTCCTCCCTTTCGTTTTCCAAAAAACCCACCTCAGATCATTCAAACCCTACAAATGCTATTACCAAACCTAACTTATACCGTAAATTTCACATACAGGCTCTCCCTTAAGCACAAATTACACTTTTTTTTTTCCAAATAGTTTGTGTAATTTAGGCTTGTGGTGTATTTTTTTTTTCTTCCTTTAAGAGAGAATGAAATTGGTTCTTTTTTCTGGACTTTATTACTTCAGTTGATGATGAAATTGTATATAGTGATGATAAATACTTAAAATCATCGATAGTTATCTTTTATATTTCATAATTCCTTTTTCACTATGTTTCTATCTTAAAATTTTATGTTATTTGTTGTACCATAGTTTTAAAGCTAATTCTTTTTCATGTATTTATCACTATTGATTTTTGAGTAAGAGTGTGTGAAAGGCGATTCGTGTAAACTGTAGATAAAATTGATGATCATTAGTATTCTATTATTAATGTCCCATTTCTAATTAGAAAATACAATAAAAACATAAGTGGGATATAATGTTTCAATTGGAAAAATAACTAAGAAGTGGGATTTCAATTTAAAAAAAAAAGTAATTTTGATTTTGGATTATTGATTCAACATTCACTAATAGTACTTTCTATGAAATTTCAGGTTCTTTAGTTGAAATGTAAGGCAATGAGAAAATCAAAATAATTCTTAGTGATATTCATAAGGTGGTGCAAATCCTCAGAAGATTTGGTAATATTTTGAAACATTGATCAAGTTCATTTTATGCATGAAAAATCTCATGAGAACTTGATAGCACCAGCATCTATTTATTGGTGTTAGTTTATTACCTTGATATCCCTTATTCAAATCTCTAAAAAAAAAAAAAAAACCATGGCTTTAATTTTTGCATGGTAAGTTTTCTCATATTTAGATGTGGTTCAAGTGTATTCATCTTCTCTTACATTACTTAAGAGAAAAAAAAAAAAAGGACTATATTCATCCTAATTATTGTGTTTAGATAAGTGTTGCTTAAAATTACTATTAGGATTTTGTGTTACATTTATGACTACTTGACTTATGTTATGGTGTGGACTATAGGCATACAACAACATTCTTGCTTTTGCCTTAGTTCTTGGTAAGAAACAGATTCCAAAGAATGCAACCATCTCATAATTATTGGTAAGTTGATTTTTTGATATTTTTCTTTTTGTAAAGAGAAAGTAAAGTTTGTCTTTAGCAAATTTCAACTTTAATTTGCATGTAGTTTGTTGTTGCAGATAGAATCAAAAACTTTGAACTCATAATGACGAATGGAAAGCACTTATTTGCATTTGGTATTTTTATGGAGGGGTTTACTGTAGCTGGTCGATTACATACAACAGGCATGCCAGTTAACTTAGGAGATGTCTTGGGCTAATAACACATAAAAGGATATCTTTAGGAAAAGGCATGGGAGAAAGAACAAGTAAACTCGATAGCTCAAATGTACGCGTATGATAGTGGATCGAACTCGATATTCTTAATTGTTCTTGTACTATTCTTGATAAACTACTTGTTTGATCTTCTAAGGAGTGATTTGAGCAGAGCTTCAATGTTTCTCTCAAGCTTGCCAGTATTCTAAATGAATCAAATGAGAGGAGCCTCTGATTTGTGGAGTTTGGAAGTTGATAATATCAGGTGGATGGCTTTAAGATCGGCAGTTGAGATTAAATCTTATTATTAAAGCTTTTCCTTTCCTTTAGCCTTCGTGGGCTTAAACATAGGCTTAGGCTTACTTAAAGGCTTATAATAGTTAATGGAAGCCCATTATTGTTATAAATAAGCCTATTGCACATATAAGTTCCATTAAGGCCCATTAAAGCCAATTGAAGCCCAAATGAGATCAGAAGAATCATTTTCAAGTTTATTTTTCAAGCACAAGATAATCGAGCAAGGCTAATAGTAGAAAATCTAATTCAATGATCCCTATTCTAACTCTATTAAGCTAGATCTCCCTATAACATTTTTAAGCGGGCTAATCTCTTAAACTCTATCACTAGCCCAAGATATCGGTCCATGACTTTAAATTAGGTTAAAGGCCCAATTACCAAAATGACCCTCTACATTTTGCCCCCTAATAGAAAGTACCTTAAACATAATCAAGGGGCTTTTGGACAATTCAAGAAGTTGTTTCTTCTACTGTTGTATAGACGTACCAAGTGTTGACTACTTACTTGATCACTCACAATACCAACGGAATTAATGCTTATTTTGGATCACTGACAAGCTGGGCATGATACACTATTATTCATTTTTGCTACCATAGAATCCATTCCTTCATATGCTTCTCCACCGCACTTTGCAATGATTTATTCTTCCCATGTTATTGATTTGCATCCATTTGTGTATAGTTGATAAGTTGGCTCTTCTCAATATTTCCTCTTTATTCTACAAGTGTTGGCATAAAAATAGAGCCACTGGAGCACTTGTAGTGATGCGTCTCCAGGGTCATACACATAGAGAAGCACCATAACAAATGAACTAAAATGGAAATAGAAAAGAAACTAACAAAGCCTGAGCAGCTACCGAATGGATATAACTCACCACTTGATCCTACTCGACCTATAATTCATCGGATATGATATACCGGTCTGAATTGAAGGGTTACTTACCACTACTCCTTGATAAAGGGAATAGATAAAAGTTGAGAGATAACGAGAACACTAAGGTTACTCAAAGTGAGTAATTCTGTATTAAAAGCTGAATGATGTCCATGTATAAAGAAAGTAAGGGTGTATATACCCGTTCACTTGGGTTGCTTTATATGTATGAAAAGACAAAAGGGTATTCTACACTAGGTTACATAAGACATACTAAAAGGGGTAAAAGAGACAAAGAATATACAATACAAAAAAGAAAGGATCATTCTAAAACATTGTATTAGAAGACATGTGTCGCTTGGTGGTTGGACATTTGAGATACGATACAACGTAGGCGGATGCAAGAATGCATTACAGTTAGGGGCCGACCTGATTGCCGACCTAATCTAAATCAAGTTAGGAGCCAATTAGCCTAACAAAAAAGGTCAACTATCTTGAAGTCAGACGCTAGTAGGTCAGGTCAATAGCTTGGCTTAGTTAGTTTTGGGTTGTCTTCTAGATTAGGAATTCTTTGTTAGGTAGAAGCATGTTAGACACGCGTAAGGATCTGAGAGACAGGTCGGCAGGAGGTCAGATCGGGATAGGAGTCCCCATCTTAGCTATGGCTTAGAGCTAATATTTTTCTTGTGAGCCCTTAAATTCCTCTAACTCGGCTTCTTGTGATCTGTCCAAGGGGTTGATTCCTATCATTTGCCTGGGGTTTAGAAAGATTTTTTCTCAAATCTAAAGCGGTTTCTACTCGTTCTTCTAAGGTGCTCACAAGGTCTTCTTCTGTTGGTTGATGGGGAATCAGATCTGATACATTGAAGGTAGATGAGACACCATAGTCATTGGGCAACTCAGTCTGGTAAGCGTTGCGGTTGATTTTCTTTAGGACCTAAAATAAGTCGTCAGCTCGAGGGGATAGCTTACTTTGTCTTAAGTGTGGGAATCGCTCTCGGTTGAGGTGAATCCATACGAAGTCTCCTGGTTGGAAAGAAATAGTTCAGTAGTTTCTACTGCTAATCTCTTGTTATCTTTGATTGAACTTGGCGATCTTCTTCATAACAGAATGGTATAGTTCATGCAATTCTTAAGCTCAGTCCACTCTAGATTGACTTTCTTCAATAGCTGCTGGGGTGTTAATCATGTCTAGGGGAATGGTTGGGTTAAGGGCATAAAAGACCTCAAATAGGGTCTTCTTAGCGATGACATGGATAGTTCGATTGTATGAGAACTCTATGACCGATAGGCACGGATTCCAATCACTTAAATTCTTCCCTACAATAGCTTTGATAGGTTACTTAGTATCCTGTTCACCACTTTAGTCTGGCCATTAGTTTAAGGGTGACTACTAGAGATGAATAAGAGTTTAGTTCCGAGTCTTCTCTAAAGAGTCTTCTAAAAATAGCTTAAGAATTTTATGTCCCGGTTTAAGACAATAGTCTTTGGTAACCCATGTAGTCGGACAATCTCTTGTAAAAACAAATCATCAATATATAAGGCATTGTTGGTCCGATGGCATGGAATAAAGTGCGCCATCTTGCTGAAGTGATCCACTACAACAAAGATAAAATCTTTTCCTTTAGATATAGAGGCAACTCAAAGACAAAGTCCATATTGAGGTCGGCCCAAGGTAAGATTGGTGTCTACAGGGGCATGTACTCCTCATAGGGTTCTCTCTTCCCCTTTGCTCATTTACACACTTCACAACCACTAACTACCTTATGGACATCTTTAGCCAAACCAAGCCAATAAAAGTTTTCCCCCAATAAAGTGGTTGCCTTGGTCTCCTCAAAATGTCTTGATAATCCTCTGCTATGAGCTTTCTTGACCAATAGCTCACGTATAGAGCAGTTTGGTATGCATAGCCTTCGGTCCTTAAATAGGTAGCCGTCCTTAAGATAATACCTTTTGACAACAATTCCATCTCTGCATTGTTCTATAATGGGGCCGAAATGAGGATCATGAGCATACTACTCGGTAATGAGTGAAAATCCCGATAATTTCATTTGCAAAGCAATCTACAAGGTCTACTGTCATGACAAAGCATCGACGACTACTTTAACACTTCCCTTCTTGTGTCAGATGACATATAAGAAACCTTCCATGAACTCCAACCACTTAGCTTGTCTCTTCGAGAGCTTATTTTGACTCCCAAGATGCTTCAACAATTCGTAGTCAGTGTAAATAACAAACTCTTACGACAACAAATAATGTTACCAAACAGTAAGGGCCTGATAAAGAGAGTACAACTCTTTCTTATACATAGAATAGTTTAGGGCAGGACCATTAAGCTTCTCACTGTGGTAGATGACAAGTCATCACTCTTACATCAAGACAATACCAATTCCAATTCCCAATGCATCACATTCTAATTCAAAGGGTTTGTCAAAATCTACCAATGATAGAACAAGTGTTGAGGTAAGTTTTTCCTTGATTTCTCTGAAGCTTTGTTCAACTT
Organism: Lumnitzera littorea; assembly: GCA_024138015.1. Taxonomy (NCBI): domain Eukaryota; kingdom Viridiplantae; phylum Streptophyta; class Magnoliopsida; order Myrtales; family Combretaceae; genus Lumnitzera; species Lumnitzera littorea. The sequence goes on from JAMXBB010000012.1 coordinate 88,484,939, forward strand.
GGTTATTCTACCTGAATCCTTCACTCTTCTTCATCAACTCGGTCAATGAGACGGTTATCGTACTGAAGCCCTTAATAAATCGCTTATAAAAAGAAGCTAAGCTATGGAAACTTTGAACTTCAGTGACATTCTTCGATGCCGACCATTTCAGAACAATTCAAATCTTCTCCTCATCTGCTCGAATTCCTTCCCCCGTTACTATAAACCCTAAAAAAATCACCTCATTCTCGTTAAAGGTACATTTCTTCACATTCCTATACAACTTTTCAACTTGTAAAATATCAAACACTTCATAAAGATATTAAACGTGATTGTTCAGGTCAACACTATATATCAATATGTCATTAAAGTATACGACCACACATCTTCCAAGAAGACTGTACATCATATGGTTCATTAACCTCATGAATGTGCTTGGCGCATTCGTAAGCCCGAATGGCATAACCAACCATTCGTAGAGTCCGTGCCTAATCTTAAAGGTAATCTTCTATTCATCACTCGGTCTCATACAAATTTGGTGATAACCACTTCACAGATCAATTTTTGAGAACATTTTGGCACTATGAAGCTCATTTAACATATCATTAAACCTTGGTATTGGATATTTATACTTGATAGTAATTCGGTTGATTGCCCGGCTGTCAATGCACATGCACCATGAACCATCTTTCTTCGAAAGGAGTAGAGTTGATACAGTGTAAGGGCTCATGCTCTCCTTTAAATATCCTTGCTCAATGAGTTCATCCACCTATCTTTTTAGCTCGACAGTCTATTCAGGGTTCATCCTATATGTAGGTCAATTAGATAGGGTGACGCCTAGTTGTAAATCGATACATTGCTCTATGCTTCAAACTAGTAGCAGTCTTTTAGGCAGTTCTTCCGGAAATAAGTCGGAAAACTCATTTAGCAAGCGTTAGATTTCTTTTGGGACTTCCTACAATTCCCTCATCTCCATCAATCATCTAACCAATAAGAACATCGGTTCATCAGTCTTCTCAACAGATCGGAGCTCTCTTCGGCTCATAACTAAGGTTTTCTTCTTACTGGCTCGAGTGAGCTGATTGTGGATTTCATTTACTTGGGATAAGGTTAAGGGTTGCTACAAAATCTTCCTTCCATCCTTGATAAAGGCATAGGTATTCTTATACCTATTGTAAGTGACACGTCGGTCGAACAACTAAGGTCATTTAAGCAATAAATGTGAAGCTCCCATAGGGATGACATCACATACTACTTCATCCTTGTACACATTCCCAACACTGAACGATATGGTCACTTGTTCAGTTACATGCAAAGCACCCATATCATGAAGCCAATGTAGCTTATAGGGTTATGGATGCTTTGAGGTCGGCAGACCCAACCTATACATAAAGAAATGTGCAACGACATTAGTACAACTCCCTCCATCTATGATGATTATACACAGTTGGCCTTTGACAGTATACTTGGTATGGAACTGATTCTCTCTCTAGTCCTCCTTAAAGTTTGGCAAGAAACTCAGGACTCGTCTCAGGACTAGGGTCATTACTTCTCCTTGGTCGGCGTAGACATAAGTCTTCTCTTCCTCTTCCACTTTGGGTTCTCTAACATTCTTTTCTTCTTCGGGGTCGCTTTCATTGATACTATCCACCACGTCTCCTCGGAGTACCGTAATACGCCAGTTCGGACAGTCAGCAGCCATGTGTCCGAAACTTAAGCATTTAAAACACTTCACCTCACTAGTCTTTCGTTTAGATAGCTAGCTTTTCTCATAGGTTCTTGAGGTCGGCTCGACTATCTTACTCGGCCTTATTAGTTTGCTTGGCATTCATCAAGTTGATCATTCCTTTCCTTGACTCAATATGGCCTCCTTGGGTTAGCTTAAATAGGTTAGCGCGATACGGGAGCTCGAGAGAATGTTTGCCTAGGTCAACTCGGGACATTCCTCCTCTGCTTCTCAACCCTCTGTACGATCTTGATAGCCTCTTCTAAAGTATAAAACCTCTGTACTTCCACGATACTACGAATCTCATACTTAAGTCCAGAAATGAACCTCAATATCGTACAGGCTTCTAGTTCTTCCATGTTGGCTCGAATCATCAACATCTGGAATTATCTAACATAGTCACCAACAGATCAGTTTCCTTAGTGAAACTCTTGCAATTTTGCAAACATTTCTTGTAGGTACATCTAAAGCATAAATCTACCTCTTAATAACCTTTTCATCTTGTCCCAGGTTCTAACACCTCATCTTCTATCCTTTGCTCAAACTGCATTCAGATTTTTCCACTACATTGTCGCATACCCAATAAACTCCAATGCAGCAAGTTGGACCTTGATAGTATCTATATATTCATAACAATCAAACACCTTCTTGACCTTCTCTTCCCACTCTAAGTATTAATCGGCATCTCCACTTCTACTGAAGGGCGAGATTTGAACCTTGACATTATCAAGCCCTCAAGAAGCTCAGCGTCCTCATCCTTGTAATGGGTAATAGTTAGCTTCCTCTTCTTCCTCCCCAAATTCTTCAACATCCAATTCCTCATCTTCTTCCTCAATCTCTTCTAACTCCAATCTTCATCTAGTAGCTTGGCCCATTACTACTCCAGCTCGCTGTGGTCAAATTAGGCAGTTAGTTTGGTTACCTTGGCCATGTTGTCTCTTAAGGGCACTATTCTGTAGGTAGTATTGCTATACACCTTGGGGTTGTTGCTTATTGACTTGCATTGCGGTGACTAAATTCTTAATAAGGTTTGTAAGCCTGTTAAGTTTGTCATCAATAGACTCTAGGGTGTTATTACCATTATGACCACGACTAGGTTAAGCACCATTGCCCTGGTCACCAATAACTCTTCGAACACTTGAATCTAACATAGTGTAATACTTTTTCGAATAGATTAGCAAGCGACTAACAACCTTAATACCCAATAGTTACTAAACAGAATAGAAATATACTTGCTTTGTTTTCATGATGAAAAACAGAGTAAGACAAAGTAACAATGAGACCACATTTACGAACACATAAGCACACTACAGTAGCTACAGAAGGAATACAGCAGCCACAAACAATAAGGTAAACAAAAACTTCACTACAACTTCATACACTCCCTCGTGGAACCATGTTCTTATACCAGTATGTCTTCAAGGTCATATACATGGAGAAGCACCACAACGAGTGAACCGAAAAGGAAACAGAAAAGAAACTAGTAAAGCCTGGGTAGCTACTGAATGGATATGACTCATCACTTGATCTTACTTGGATTACAATTCGTCGGATATGACATACTGATCCAAACTTAAGGATCATTTGCCACTACTCTTTGCTAAAGGCATCACGACCCAACAGTATCGTTGTCGTGGTAGATCACCATATACCGCATAAAGGTCTACTATCAACCCCCTTATTGATCACAGGCCTTTCATATGACACACAAGGCTCTTTCCACCATGCGTTACCACTAGGTCCATAGATAAGTAATATAGAGCAATTTACTAAAATTAACTTCTAAGATATAAATTAATCAAGTAAACGTGTAGACTCATTAAGTTTCACACCAAAAGAATATTATAAACAAATGCAGTTCGTAAAGGAAACTGCATCATAAACTTCAAACTATATTATGAACAAAACTAAAGGTAAATAGCTATCTACAAAAACTATTACAAAATCTCCTCTCCGCTCCCTATTCGCTTTAACCTGTCTCTATGTGGGACTCACTTTGAGCATTCATCGGCCCGGATGAACAAATAGGTTCCCCTGCAACAAAAGAAATCTATTAAGGTATAAGCTTAAGCTTAGTAAGATAAATACCCTCGTTAATACCGTATGGTAGAAATTTATTAGATACACAATCATATGAATGCATGAACAATCAATATGCCAAACAATGCATGCAGTGGCCTAGGAACTGCATACAACTTAGAATTACACCCCTTGTAATTGGGGTTTGGAGATAATTAACCGACCCAAACCAAAATCCAGGTTCTAGCCCTTAGGTTTTATTTCATTTGCACTATTGTGCTTAAGTCAAAACAAAACTATATATATATATATACTTTCTTTACTAAACAACAAATTATATTTTCAAAATCTTAAGTTTAGCGGTATGGTAGACCCTACAATCCACAAACATACGCTCTAAGCAGAAGCCACAACACATAGCCTCTCGCTAACAATTAGCGTCTCCCAACACCTAGTAAGCCCATCAGTTTAGGATAGAGACTTAATAAAATGATGATATAGCTAGTACCCAATTCTGTAAGAGACCTTCCTCTTGTAAGTCCCTTCCCATCTTCTGTGTGAAGCAACGGTTGGTGTTATTCAAATGCAATTATGGGGAATGTATGATTCATTGAATTTCTTAATCATATAAGTGATTAATCCAGTTTTTCATGGTTATTAGATAATTTCATTCCATACAATCGCACGTATTAATTATCACAAACAATTTCCATTGTTACATGATTAACAAGCCATAGCATACAATCACAAATTCATACACATGCACTTCCCATATCCCACAATTATCCAATTTATATATATAAGTTTAGGTACATCTATTCTACAAGTAAAGAGTCATCAGGAATTCACTCACTCAACCATGCAAGTCAATCAAAGTAGTTCGAGGGTAGGTCGTTTCTGAACGTTGGGTCCCCTGGACATTACAATCATAATACTATAAGGATTTGAAATAAAACTTAGAAAATTAAGCTAAAACCCCTTAAGTTATACTTTTGACTAGTTTTCGTATTTTTCCTGGTTTCTTACTTAAAGTTCAATCGCGTATAACTTTCTCATTTTAAATTCGATTTTTATGATATTATAGTTAATCTTCATCGTTTTTTAGTGTACTTTAATGTGGTAAGGTTATATTTTTGAGATAAGGTACGCAAATCTACCCATAGGTTAGAACAGTAGCGATCCTCATGATTTGGAGCGCTTTTGGGCTTTATTTGGTTAATAAGCTTTTTGGTAACTTAGGGAATCCTTTGGGCTTGGGCTTAAGATCTCATTCTAGGTTCAAAATACTCCTTAAGATCATATTCACAACTTTAATTTATACTTCTAAGGCTAATAACCACTTCTTAGGCTTTTAACTAGGCTTAAGTTGTCAAATGGGCTTGTTTTTTATCCAAATCAAAGATAGTCACTTTCTTAGGCTTAGGGGGTGTTTTGTGGGTCTCTTGAGAGTCTTAAAAAAACTTTCATTGTTGTGTCAATTTGTTGGTCTGAAACTTATGGATGGTTCAACTTGATGTTTGAGGCTCGTTTTGGAAGTTTTAAGCTCGATTTTGAGTTTTAGGCTTGATACACTTATTGTACTTGCCTTGATTGGTCTTTTCACTTTGTTTATTTACTTTTATCATATTTTCAAGTGTCTTTTAGGAAGGTTCTAGATCTAGTCAATTTGAGTGTGAGGGCTTCCAACTTGGTTTTCTAACTTGTTTCATCATTTCCTTAAGTTTAGGTATTAAATCATGAATTTAAGCTACTTATATTCAAACCTTAACTTGACTTCTTTTCCATGAGATGATCGTTTGGCTTATACTTTACACGAAAATAGAGGATCTCACATTTATCATATTTCCCATACCATGGTTCATGTCTTATAAAGTTGGTTTCCTTAAAAAACTTCATGTGATGGATTTTTCCTTTACTTAACTCTAGATTTTAGTATGTTTAACTCAATAAAAGTAAAAACAACATCCAAATGACTTCTAAACTCTCATGTCTAACATGCTTCTTCTTCATTCAAGTTCTTATTTCAAGATTTTCTTAGCTTAAAATCCTCTATCCTAAGTGTTAAACAAGTATTTCTACAAAACACTAACTTTATATGCTCGTATTTCACTTTTCATGTAAGGGTTTCATGAGTTTGCTCTTTAGGGTAGTCTTAGATGTTTTATCAACTTATGATCATACTCATTTCTTCAAGAAATCATGGCTTCCTAACATGAATACTAAACTACAAACACAAAGAACACTTACTCGTTCACAAAGCAAAGATATGGTGGTTGTGTACTAAGGTTCCACGTAAGCTCTTTGTCTTATCCCTCCTTCTTGCACCCTTTTGGAAACTTGAGTTGTGGTCCTTTGAAGTGGGGTTTGAAGAATGTCCTAAGGATCCTAAAGGAACTTTGAATGTTGGCAAAAGCAAGACACAAGAAGAAGTTGAATGCTGTAAGGATTGGAGCTTGGAAGTGGTGGCAAAGTGTAGGATTTTGTGAGGTTTAGTTGTTTCCTCTTTTGAGCTGATTTCAAAGTGAGAGAAAAGGAAGTGAAAATGAAATTGAAAGCAAAAGCAATGGGAGAAAGAGTAGCCGGTTGGAAATGGAGTGAAAAGTGTGTTTAATAAGTTTAATTTTGTTGTCTTGTAGCATGCATAAAAGTCAACAATTGCAACTCTTAATGATGTAAGCATTAAGGGTTGAATAGTGGAGTGTAAGATAAAGTGATTGATGGATAAAAGACAAGAGTATGGCCCCCCTTTTCTTGCTTGCAAGAATTGGCCATTAAGGTCTTCTCATGGCATGGAGTTGTCTTGTCTCATTTATTAAAGTTAAGCATATGAAATCTTGTGAAAATTTGTCCATATATAATATAAGTTAATGGGTGATAAGGAAAGTATCTTATCACTAGTTTTTGATAGGTTATTAATTAATAAATGACTTCAACTATCAATTGATAAGTTATTTAGGATGATTAGTTGGTTTACTTATTCACATGTAAAACTTAGACATAAAGATATGTGAATTGTCTTATAGGAAATTGTTTTAGGATTTACTTCTTGAATTGTTTTGTAAATGATGATTCAATTCTTATAAAATTATGAAATTTTCTAGAATTGAATGAAAATATTCAAATTAAATTATCAATTAGCCGCTTAGGGTTAAAAGTCCTTAATTGTTATAGGGTTTACGGTCTTAGATGACTTTAGAGTCCGCAGTTTTTCATGTTTAGGTTTTATCAATAATAGGGTTTCGAATTGGAAAAGTAAGTTCGTTTTTAATTGTAAACTTGAATTCTTAGTTTAGTTGATCCTTAGGAACATTTAGGAAGTACTCTTAGTCGAATCATAGGCTCACTAAAAGTAAGGTTTACAAAAGGAAATAGATAAAAGTTTGGAGATAACGAGAACACTAAGGTTACTTGAAGTGAGTAATTCTGTATTAGAAGCTGAATGATGTCTGCGTACAAGGAAAGTGGGTGAATATATACCCGTTCACTAAGGTTGCTTTACATGTAAAAAAAGATGAAAGGGTATTCTACACTAGGTTACCTAAGACATACTAAAAGGGATAAAAGAGACAAAGAATATACAATATGGAAAATAAAGAATCATTCTAAAACATTATGTCAGGAGACACATGTCGCTTGGTAATTAGGCATCTAGGATATGATACAACATAAGTGGAGGCAGGAATGCATTACAATCAATGGCCGACTTGATCTGGATCAGGTTGGGAGCCAATCAACTTAACAAAAAGGTCAACTATCTTAAAGTCAGACGCCAGTAGGTTAAGTCAGTAGCTCGGCTTAGTTAGTTCTGGGTTATCTTCTAGATTAGGACTTCGCTATTGGGTAGGAGCATGTTGGACACATGCGAGGATCTAAGAGAAAGGTCGGTAGGAGGTTAGATTGGGATAGGAGTCCCAGTCTCAATTATGGCTTAGAGTTAGTATTTTCCGTACAAGCTCTTGAAGTCCTTTGGCTTAACTTTTTGTGATCGGTCGAAGGGGTTGATTCCTATCATGTAGAAATTTGGAGCTTCCCATGTTTTTTTTTTTAATCTTCAGAATATCTCTTAAATCTTGCTTAAACCCATCAATCTCCATCATATCTTTCAACCAAATCAATTCGTTCAACATTAAATCTATTCAACTCTATCAAACCTTAAACTTATATCTCCATTCTTGATCCCATAATCTCTCTTTGTAGACTATAAATATATATATTCATCTCATAGGCTAGGTCCTCACCCACAATAGCAATGAGAAATGAAGATGGTAAGTTCCTTTTTATAGTTCTCTTCTCTTTCTTTCTTTTTTTTTTATGCCATATCCATAGAAATATTCCTAAACCTTCACAGATATCTTTAAATCTTTTTAACAACCAACAATATCTCGAGTTAAAGTTCCAGTGTACTCAACATGCATTACTAATGCCATCCATATTTATTAAATCTTTAACTCTAATCTTTCTACATCTAGCCTCTTATCTCCACCTCTTCTCATATATGTGTGTGTATGTATGTACTCTAATTGTTGGCTTCCTCTCATGGTAAGTATAGATATCCCATTTTTATCCCCCTTTAATTTAAAAATTTTTAAAGTAAGGTAAGGGGTCTTAATTTAGAAAATTACAAAAAATGGAAAATTTAGAAAACCACATAAAAAATAGAAAATTTGGAAAAAACACAAAAAGTAGAGAATTTTGGAAAATAAAAAAAATATTTAAAATAATAGAAAAATATAATAATAATAATGATAAGAAAAAATAATAATAAAATTTTAGATAGTTTAATATAATAGGATTTTTAATTTAGCTTTAAGCCTTAATGATAATAAGATAAGAGGAAATTTTGAGCATAAGTTTAAATTTAAATCAAACTCAGGCCGTCCAAGTCCATGTATGCAATTTGATTGCAAACATGGATAACGCATAGGCTAATAACCAGATGGTTCCATAATTTAACTTATACTTAGGTTTGACTTGGAGATCCTAGGTTCAAATATCACCAAAGACATAAAGTGCCTTTTGTTTTTTCCCATAGGACACACTGCTACATGTCAGGATAGCATTGCACCATGTATCCACCATGGATATGTGGTATTGCTTCGTTTAACTATGGCCAAGGTGGTGCTACGTCAGCAACCTAGAGATATATGTCATGCTACGTATCTTGATACATGGCACTCCAACACGATGGCATCCTACCACGTATCTAGTCAAAGATACATAACATGATGCCATTTGATCGCTCGGCTGACGTAGCACTATGTCAACAACTCTTTCCCTCTCTTTCTTTCTTTTTCTTTCCCTTTCCCTCCTTTTCCCTAACAAAACAAGTCTACAACCCCTACTTTGGCCTCATTTTACGCACAATTTCTATACGTAAATTCACCAATAAATGGATGATTCCTGTTCTCTAGTTGGAATACTTCACATCGATACCAAAAACACATTGTGATACAATCTTTTGTAAGTTGAAAATGAAGTTCAAAAATTGGAAATAAGCTTAAATGTTTGGATTTTCCTCCAATTCATTCTACTTGATTCAAGCTATTCTAAAAACATTTGAAGATTCTTTGGTTGTTTTTCAATAATAATAAGGGTCAAGGAACAGATTTTGACCTTTACTTTCATCAAATTATGTCAGAATTCATAGATTTCGAATCAATTTCATAAAAAAAAAAACCCATTAACTTCAAAATCTTGGATTTAATCAGCTCTTTGACTTTCTTTTTGAAATTAAGCTTCTGTAGTTATAAATAGGGGTCTGGGAATGCATCTAGGACATCAACTCTCTCTCCTAAACTCTCTTTCTCTCTCTCTCTCTCTCTATTACCGTCTCTCCCTCTCTCTCCATAACTCTCTCTCTCTCCAACCACTTTCGAGCCAAACTAAGCCTAATACAAATCTCACCACACTCCATAACCTCAAGCCTAATCCCTCTCATCCCTAAACATAGCACATAGGCGCTCAACTACCCTCCACCGCATAAATCCTAACCTTAGCCATGACCTCCACTCTCAAACCACCACATGCTACCACCCTTGGCACAAACCGTCCTCACAGCTAAACTCCCCATACCTAAAAACCTAACACCACTATCACCTTTTGCACCTAACGATCACTACCATGGCCATCCACACTTAAGCATAACCACTTCCCTCTGATGAACTACCAAATGACCATTGCTCATCGATGCATCAAAACCATACACCCCACCCCCCTGCTCCTTTTGACATCCATAAGCGCTTGAAGCACCTCTTTGATCAATTACTGCTCATTCTTAGCACAAGACTTGACTCGTACTCTATATCCAAGACCCGACTCTAAGCCCAATTCGTGCAGCATTTGGTTCAACTCCCTTTTTTTTTTGTAAATTTTTTTTACCTATTTATTATTGTAAATTCCAATGTAAATGTAACATAAAAAAAAAAAAACAAAGGAAAAGCTGAAAGAAAAAGAAAAAGAAAAAATTGAAAGAAAAAAAAAGGGAAACTCTTAGTTTTTTTTATTAATACATAAAATAAGATAAAATAAAATAAAAAATAAGAATAAGAATAAATATATATATAGAAAATTTATTTTATAGCTTAGAAAAATTCATTTTTTTATAAAGTAACATAAACTAACCCTTTTCCAAAATTAGGACTTTTTAGTATTTTCAATAAATAAATAAACAATAAATCAAATTTAGGACTATTGAGCTCGATTTTTTCCTAGTTTTTTATAAATTTTCTTTAACTTGATTAATATTAAACCCTAATTTATTTAATATTGATCCTCAACTAAGAGTTAAATAAAACTAGGCTTTTTATTTCAAAAAACATTTTGGAGTCATCACCTGATTAAAGTCAAGAAATATGAAGGTTAGGTTAAATCAATTAGGTGGATTGATTTAACATAGCCATTGATCCACTTGAAAAACTAATTTTTAGAAAAAAAAAATAAGTTTGAAAACCAAAGATTTTGGATCCAGGGACTAAACTTTTAAACCTTTATGGGTAACACTACTAACTTTTCGAATTTAGATTCAACTTTCAAAATTACCCTTTTTACAACAAAATTCAATTACTTGTAAATGAATTATATTAGACTTATTCTACAAAATTGGATAATTCGAGCTATAATTTATGGAAAATGGAAAACTAAGTTTTTACAAATTTCATGTCTCATCGGAGGTGCCTATGTACCCATTATTTGGAATCAAACATATATAGTTCTTTTCCTGAAAAGTTATGTGAGTGGGTTAATTTTAGGTTTGAAAAGTAGCCGAGTTTATATTTCATAGGCATTTAATTTTACTTGAGAAAAATTCTAGGAAAAGGTCCTAAATTGGTGTTGTTTATTTTTTGGAAAATTCTAAGGCAGCCCTAACTTTGGAAAAAGATTAATTACTTTTTATTTATTTGGAAAAACAAGTTCTCCAGGTCATAAAACTCATTTATGTACTATTTTCAATTTCTTTTACTTACTCATTATGATTTATTTGTTTATTTCTCTCTCTTTTTTTGTCATTTTTTATTATTTACTTATATATTGGAGCAAAAAGAAAGAAAAAATAAAAACAAAGCTTCCCCTAGATCCTTTTTCTTTTCCTTTTCTTTCTCTATTATTTTTTTTCTTTTATTACAATTACATTTAGATAAGAATGAATGAAAAAAAAAAATGAAACATAAACAGAAAAGAACCGGACCAAGAATAAGGGGCACAGGTCAGAGCTCTTCGGTTGAACTTCGAATCGAGCATCGGGTCAAATTGGGTCACACGACCCATATGTACATAGGCTTAGAAGAGAGAGAAAGGGATAGAGAGAGAGGGGGAGAGGAAGAAGGATGAAGGAAGAGGTTATGGTGGTCGATTTGGGATGTTCGAGGCACAGGTCAGAGCTCTTGGGTTGAACTTCGAATCGGGCATCGGGTCAAATTGGGTCACACGACCCATATGTACATAGGCTTAGAAGAGAGAGAAAGGGGTAGAGAGAGAGGGGGAGAGGAAGAAGGATGAAGGAGGAGGTTATGGTGGTCGGTTTGGGATGTTCGAGGCACCAAAACAAAGAGGAAACAACTTTGTGAGTTTTCTATTAAAGAATGGGGTGGGGGTGTAAACAAAGTACCTCAGTGTTTGGTGATGGTTTAGAGGTGGTTGGAGGTGCACCGGCAGCAATGGTGGTGGTAGCCGTACATAGGTGTTTGTTGGACGTAAAAGAGTGGTTAAGACTTGGTTTTTGGGATGTGGTAAGTGAGATAGTGATGGTGGTTTCGCATGGTAGGAGCAGTAGTGGTGCTTTTTGAATAGTGGTCGTTGCTAGCTTAGGGTTTAGGTAGTTATGGAGTTTAGGAGTGCAACAATGGATGTTGAAAGTAGTGTTTGAAAGCTTGGTTTGTAGGTATCCTATTGGTAGCACTAGATTTATTCAAAGAGCTTCAATTTGAAGAATCGATATATATATATATATATATATATAGAGAGAGAGAGAGAGAGATGAAACGCCCAGAGAGAGAAAGAATTGGAATGGATGTGTTTATGAGCATGGGGAAAGGAACTAGATGATTATTCAAGCTTCCCTGATCCCCTTTTATAGTCGTTAAAGCTTAAACAAGTTAGGAAACCTCTACAATCATATTAAATTTGATTATCTTGAATTTAATTGATCTTCATGAGCATATTTTTCTACCTAAAACGCATTAAAGAGACTTTTGTTTTTAAAGAAATTGCTCGAATCTCGTAAATTCAATGAAGAGAGAAATCCACACTTTCGAGCTTTTTCCAATCTTTTTTATCCGATTTAATTAGGGAAATGGATGAATTTGGACACAAAATTAGTAAGGTTTGAAACTAGGCTAAGCCTATTATATGATTCCACTATTAATTTGAATGGAATCATATGGAAACCACATGAAAAGGTAACTTGAACACAAGCCACTAAGCTTGTTTCTCGCCTAGAGATGCTAAGGAAAGAATAAGAAAATGCGAGAAACAAATGGAAAACAAGCTTAAGCATGTGGGGATGTGCTCAAGTTGGCACATACATTGCACGCATCTAGGAAAAATTAAAATGCAAGCGTACTGTATTGTAGATTTGATCAAAGGACCTTCGGCCATGTCCACTTTGTTTCACAAAGCAAGATTAAACCTAGTTCGATCCCCTTCTACCCACCCATCCTCCCCACCCCCCACCATCACCACCCCAACTCCTTTCTCTTTTTCATAAATTAAAATCCCTTTTCCATTTTTTTTCTATTTTACTTAAAAATTTTCTATTTTCCTAAAAAATATCTTTCTATTTTTCCATTTCCTAATTTTTTAAAAAATTTTCATTTTTTGTTTTTTTTTTTTAATTTTCTATTTTATTTTATTTTATTGTATTTTGTATTTTTTTTCTACTTTTTGTAATTTTTTCTAAATTTTTTTTATTTTTTGTGATTTTTATAAATTTTCTATTTTTTTATATTTTTCTAATCTTTTAACAATGGGGTACCTATAATTGCTCTTCTTTGTGGTAAAGTTAAAGAAATATCATTTTTGCCTTGAAGGTGAAATTGACTTAGGAAGTGCTATAGCTAGGTAGTTGTCCTAGGCTTAGTCCACTAAAGATTTGATGAATTATGAAAAGTGAAAGGTAAAAGAGAAAGGAGTTGCTCTAAGAGTTGGTCGAGAAACTAAAAGAGGGTAGCACCCTTATAGGCTAGCAAGAACCCTAAAAGAATTTGAAAATTTAGTCATGCTTCTCTGAGTTAACTATCCTAGGCGAAAAGGAGAAGTACTCCTTGAGTTTCTTAAGACCCTAAATGAGAACGTGGTCGTGCTCCTTTGAGCTAACTAACCTAGGTGGGAGCGTCTCTAAGAGACTAGTAACCTTAAATTAGAATCGATTAGAGAAAAACCTGTAAGTGTTCCTCTGAGCTGATTATCCTAGGGAAATGAGCAAAGTGCTCCTTGAGCTGGCTAAGACCCTAAATGGGAACTTGGTTGTGCTCTTTTGAGCTGGCTAACCTAGGCGAGAGCATCTTTAGTAAACTAGCAACCCTAAATTAGAATCGATTCGAGAAAACTTAAAAGTGCTCCTTTGAGCTGACTATCCTAGGTAAATAGGCTAATTGCTCATTAAGCTAGCTAAGACCTTAAATAAGAACTTAGTTGTGCTCTTCTGAGCTAACAAAACTAGGCGGGAATGTCTCTCGGAGATGAACAATCCTAAATTGGAATCAATTTAAGAAAAACCTAAAAGTGCTTCTTTGAGCTGACCATCCTAAGTGAATAGGTGAAATGCTCTTTGAGCTGGCTAAGACCTTAGATGAAAGATTAAACCCTGGTAGTGCCCCCTTTAAGCTAACTAACCTAAGTGAACAAGTGAAGCACTTCTTGAGCTAGCTAAGATCCTAGATGAAATTTTGAACCCTGGTAATACCCTACTAAGTTGATTAACTTAGGCAGGAGCGTCTCTAAGGGACTAATAACCCTAAATTGGAATCGATTCAAGAAAAACTTAGAAGTGCTCCTCTGAGCTAACTATCCAAGGTGAAAGGGTGAAGTGCTCCTTAAGTTAGCTAAAACCTTAAATGAGAACCTAGTCATGTTCCTTTGAGTTGATTAACCTAGGCGAGAACGTCTTTAAGGGACTAGCAACCCTAAATTGGAATCAATTTAAGAAAAAACTGAAAGTGCTCCTCTAAGCTAACTATCCTAAGGAAATGAGTGAAGTGTTCCTTAAGCTTGCTACAACCTTAAATAAGAATCTGGTTGTGCTCCTTTAAGCTAACTAACCTAGGCAAAAGCATCTCTAGTAAATTAATAACCCTAAATTGGAATTGATTCAAGAAAACCTAGAAGTGCTCTTCTAAGCTAACTATCCTAAGTAAACGGGCTAAGTGCTCTCTAAGTTGGTTAAGACCTTAAATGAGAACCTACTTATGCTCCTCTAAACTTACTAACCTAGGCAGGAGCGTCTCTTAAGAACTAATAACCCTAAATTGGAATCGATTCAAGAAAAACCTAGAAGTGCTCCTTTAAGCTGACTATCCTAGGTGAACGAACAAAGCACTCATTAAGCTAGCTAAGACCCTAGATGAAAGATTGAACCCTAATAGTACCCACTGAGCCGATTAACCTAGGTAGGAGCCTCTTTAAGGGACTAACAACCCTAAATTGAAATCAAATCAAGAAAAACCTAAAAATGCTCCTTTGAGCTGACTATCCTAGGTGAAAGGGTGAAGCGCTTCTTAAGCTGGCTAAGACCCTAAATGAGAACTTGGTTGTGCTCCTTTAAGTTGACTAACCTAAGTAAACGGGTGAAGCGCTCCTTGAGCTAGCTAAGACCCTAAATTGAAACTTAGTTGTGCTCCTTTGAGTTAATTAACCTAAGTGAACCAGTAAAGTGCTCCTTAAGCTGACTAAGACCCTAAAGAGAAATTGCTAAAACATTAAAGCAAGATCGTTGATAGGAAGCACCTTATGGGCTAACTAAGATCTTAAGAGGGAGAAGGTAGAGGGGAAGCGCCCTATAGGCTTGTTGAAACCCTAAATAGAAAGTAGGGAAGGGAAGTACCCTATGGGCTAGCTAAAATCTTAAGAGGGAGACAATAGAGGAGAAGTGCCTTATGAGCTTACTAAAACCCTAAAGAGAAAGTGGTGAATTCAGGGTGGTGAATTCAGGATAGTGCTCCATGAGATGACTAGAACCTTAAAATAGAGTGAATCAGGATAATGCTTTAAGAACTGGCTAAAACCCTAAAATGAATGTATTAAAGACTGGACAACACTCAAAGAGTGAACTACAACCCCTAAAAAATGAATTTAGGATAGGATAGCACTCAAAAAGCTAGCTAGAGCTCTAAACATGATGAGAGGTGGGACACTGCTCTAAGAGCTGGCTAAAGCCCTAAACATGATGAGAAGTGGACAATGCTCTAAGAGCTGGCTAAAGCCCTAAACATGATGAGAAGTGGACAATGCTCTAAGATTTGGCCAAAACCCTAAAAATGATGAGAGACGAGACAACACTCTAAGAGTTGGTTAAAACCCTAAAAAAAAATGATGAAAGACAGGCAAAGTGAGGAATGTAACCCGTTATAAAAAAAAAAATTCCTAACTTGAAAATATTTACAAACAAAGAATTTGGTGAAAATTACTTAATGACAAAAGAGCCATAAGGGATTAAGTCACTTAATAACTTAGATTAATGTGATCAGCTTAAAACGTGTGACTACATTGGAAAGGAAATAAATGACCTAAATTGAAAGTTTGGCTACTCAAGTTGACATGGATTCGAAAATGGACAAAAAACTTGTGACAAGCCTTCACTCTCTCTCTCCTTTTCTTTTCTTTTTTTTTTTTTTGAAATTTTGCTAACGAGTGTAAATTCTTATTAAGGAGCAAATGTTATAATCACCTTCTTTTTCGGTAACTGTGTAGGGCATCTCGTCTTCTTCTTAGTATTTGAAAATGTCTCCTGACCCTGATACTGGGCTTCTTCATGGAGCCTTGTGATTTTAAACATTCCTTTCTTAAGAAAAAAGTAATTCATGATTAGTTTAGTCAAAGAGGGCTTCCTTGCGAACTCTCAATCTAAATTACACTCTTAACTACAATCTTAAAAATTATAATCCATTTTGCAAGTGATATGCCTTAACCAATCTGTTAGGTCTTTTTTGGTTTAGTATTATGAATTTAGGCTTTTGGTCAAGGGGTTTTAAAGAGGACCAATGAGAAGGTTTATTTTGAAAAAAGTACTTTTATTTGACTTAGGTATACAAGTCAAGAACCTTTTAAGAAAAAACTAGAAGTGTGCTTGCCCTAATTTCAAAAATAATTTTTATTAAGGATAAATTATTCTTGTGAACATAAGAGTTTTATTAAGTAAGGGTGGTATTATGAGTAAGAAGGCCTTATGTTTGTAATTAAGGATGTATAAAGGGGTTTTGTGTTTTGTAATTTAGGATGGATATGTAAGGTTTATGTTTTTAGATTGGGCATGAGATTTAGGGCTTTATATCTTCTGAGCCTTCTTTAGTTAAGGCTTCTCTCTTACATGCAAGGTCAATTTACAAACCCTTCTCCTTTTTCCTTTTCTTTCTTTTTTTTTAATTTTTATTTTTTGTTGCCCCATTATTTCCTTATTTATTACTTTGCTCCATTATTTATTGCTCTTCTTTCTTTCCTTTGGCTCAGAAAGTGATTATCTATATTACCAAGTCTATAAAGCCCTAAATCCGTAGATTCTAAGCATATGAGCTTGGATGAGGTATGTGTAGACTTAAGGTATTTGAAAAAGAGTTGGCTTTTCTTCATTTCAAAGGAAAAAAAAAATAACTTATCAAAAATAAAAATTATTCTTGAATTGATGTCACTAAAGCAAGCATAAACCAATTTTTATCCTTTTCTCCTAATCAATAACCTTAACCTCTATATTGCCCCATTGTGGGGTGGTTCTTAACAGAGTTTAAATTTGAAAATTCTCCAAATTGGTCCAACAGAGTTAATGAAAGATAATCATGCTTGGGATTTGAAAATAAATGCCTAACTTCATTTTAACTTTCATTTTAATTTGTATATCAAATTCAAAATTGACCTTCTTGAAGGAATGAGTCCAAAGTACCTTTCCTACAATATCACTCAACTCTTAAAGTGTTTTAAGGGTTAATGTGTAAAATATTGTTTTCCTCTTTTTATCCTAAGCCTTTTTAAAAGTGAATTACCAATTCCTTAAAGAGGAATCTATACTTATTTTTCCTAAGGTAGAGATTGACTTTGCCCCCCCAATTTCTTAAAATATGTCATAGTGTGATACTTTTTCCTTTGATCTAAGTTTGAGATTTAGGTTGTATTTAACCTTTTGTTTTAACTTAGTTTATTGTTGAATTTGGTTTTCTTAATGAACCAATAGTTTTGGCTTGGTTTAGCTACCTTGATAAGTTGGGGATTGTATCTAGTTCAGCTACTTTAATGAGTCGTAGTTTGTGTTTGAGTCAACTGCCTTGATAAGCCATGGTTTGTGTTTAAGTCAATTAGCCTAATAGGCCAAGGGTTAGCTGCCTGAATAAGCTGAGGGGCTTATGTTTGGGTTGGCTTCCGTAACAAGCCAGGTGGCTTTGTTTGGATTTGGATGCCTTAATGGGCTAAGTGGTTTATATTTAGGTCAACCCACAAGAATTTGTAACCATTAGCAAATTTCTTTTCTTATTTTTCTATCTTATATATATATATATTTACGAGAGAGAAAGATAGGGCTTTATTTTACAGAAACTGAAAGATTTAATTATAAAAAGGATGGTGATTTTGGGGTTTTATTTACAAGTTTATGAATCTACATTTCCCTGAGTGAGAGGGAACAACGGTTAAATGAATGTTATTAAAGGACTATTTACAAAGAAGGAAATAGTAAAGAATAAAGAATAATAAACTAAAAGAAACTTTTACTATTTTAGAAAATTAGAGTATAGAAAGCAAAGGAAAAGGGCCTAACGTTTGAAACTTAACATTTATTTTAGGCCACTTAGCCATAAACCAAAAAAAAAATTCTAAACTAAGTCTCATAGATGAGTTCTAAGGTCTTCCAACATTTCATGGTTTTCCTTAATGACTTGTCCAGGAAGGGCTTTTAAGACTCGATTGTGAGTTTCAAAGCATTCGAGCTTCTCTTTCAAATAAGCAATTTTAGCCTCTAGCAGCTACTCATGAATCCTAGAGAGGTTCTATAGCCTATCAGTTCTCTAATTATTCGTTTGGTTATCCGCCATTTCAACCCTAAGCATAGATAAGAATTAGTTATCGATAAAAGAATATACATGAAAACATGCAAATGTTAGGATTGATTGGGTTAATACATTATTCCTTAATTCGTAACCCTACTATTATTTTCAAAAACTAACTGCGTTAAAAATTTCAAACATTAGTAGGATTGCAATTCTTAAGAGTAGTATATTAACTCAAACTTTAAGGGAAGTATATGCAATTAGGGTGGGTTTTAATGGTCCTTAAACTCTATGACCTCACACATTTTTAATAAAATGGTTCCTTGGTCACATCAAAGTTTAAGTGGGGTAGCCTAATCAGCCTTAACTAGTGATTACCTCACTATACCCAGAACTTACATAATGGCTCCCCTCTTAGAGTCCTAAGATGGCATAGGTCTAACCGTCTTTAGCCCACACCTTTGATGCAATCATTCCTCTAATGTCTTAAGTATGTTGCATGAAAAATAAATACAGTAATTAAAACAAATTATATTCATAAAATAAATGAATGAATAAATAAATAAATAAATAAACAACATGGGGATTTTAAAAGGAAAATTTAATTTTGGAAAGTTTTTAAATGGTTAGGTTCCTTAACATCCCCAGTAGAGTTGTTAAGTTGTCGAGTTTGATTTTTTTTTCTAGTTTTTTATAAATTATCCTTAACCCAATCAATATTAAACCTTAACTTGTTTAATATTGATCATCGACTAAGAGTTAAAGAAAATTAGGCTTTTTATTTCAAAAAACGTTTTAGAGTCATAACCCAACCAAAATCGGAAAAAAAGAAAGTTAGGTTAAATTGATTAAGTGGATCAATTTAACCTAGTCAATAGTCCACTTGGAAAACCATTTTTTAGAAAAAAACAAGGTTTGAAAATCAAAGATTTTGGATCTAAGGACTAAACTTTTAAATTCTTACGAGTACTACTATTAATTTTTGAATTTAGACTCAACTTTCAAAATTACCCCTTTTACAACAAAATTCAATTATTGTTAAGTGAATTATATTAGACTTATTATACAAAATTGGATAATTCAAGCTATAATTTACGAACAACTAAGTTTTTACAAATTTTACATCACCTCAAAAGTGCTTACATACTAGCTATTCAGAATCAAACGTACACAGTATTTTTCTTGAAAAGTTATGTGTGTTGGTTTATTTTAGGTTTGAAAAGTGACCAAGTTTACATCTTTTAGCCATTTTGTTTTACTTGAGAAAAATTCTATGGGAAGGTCGTAAATTGGTGTTGTTTATTTTTTAGAAAATTCTAAGGCAACCCTAACTTTGGAAAATGATTAATTATTTTTTTATTATTTGGAGAAACAATTTCTCCAAGTCATAAAACTCATTTATCTACTATTTTTAATTTATTTTATTTACTTATTATGATTTATTTGTTTATTTTTCTCTTTTTTTGGTTAGTTTTTATTATTTACTTATATATCAGAGCAAAAACAAAGAAAAAATAAAAACAAAACTTCCCCTCACTTCCTTTTTTTTTCTTTTTTTTTCTCTATTTTTTTTCTTTTATTACAATTACATTCAAATAAGAATGAATAAAAAAAAAAACATAAAACGTGAATAGAAAAGAACCGAACCAAGAATGGGGGCTGTAGGTCAAAGCTCATTAGTCGGACTTCAAATTGGGCATTTAGTCGAATCAGGTCATGTGACCCATATGCACATGGGCTTAGAAGAGAGAGAAAGGGATAGAGGGGGGGAGGGGGGAAGGAAGAAGGGTGAAGGAGAAGGCTATGGTGGTCAGTTTGGGATGTTTAAGGCACCAAAACAAAGGGGAAACAACTTTTTTGTGAGTTTTCTATTAGAGAACGAAGGGATAAACGAAGTGCCTTAGTGTTTAGTAGTGGTTTAGAGGTGGTTGGAGGTGTACCACCAACGATTGTGGTGGTGGTTAGGTGTAAGTGTTTGCAAGACATGAAAGAGTGGTTCAGACTTAGTCTTTGGGATGTGGTGAATGCGATAGTAATGGTAGTTTCACATGGGAGGAGCAGTAGTGGTGCTTTTCGAATAGTAGTCAATGTGATAAAGGTATTTCTTTTATGTTTTAATGTGCAAATTAGATAGAATTATTATTGATTTTATAGAAATCATTAAGAAATTATACTTAATTATTTTCATTTGAATATTTTAGAAATTAGAAGATTCAAGAGTGGAATTACAGACAATTTAAAGGAGTTTTACGCAAATGAATGAAGTCCGAATCAACATATTATGATTTAGAATTGAAGGCAGCCGACCTACAATATACACCGGCAGCCTTTGAAGTGTATGCCACCAGCTTTGAAGCTTACACCACTGGCCTTCACTAAGACATTATGAATAATTGATTTACGACATTAGACAATCATAGTATTAGAAGATATATGATTATAATTTAGAGTCTACTGTTAATTAGAGATGCGGAAGTTGATTGATTAATCAGGGGTTTAAATTCTTAAGTTTTAAGGCATAATAATTTCACTTGAATGACCATATAGCTATTAATTTATATAACATGATAACAATTTGATTTGCATAATCTAGGGTGGATTCTATTTGTCCCACAATGCTCAATTGATTGCTTAGTTTTAGATATTTTACAGTTATTTTCTTTTCAATAGTTTTAGGGTAATTATTAGATTAATTAATTTAATTTTGATTACCTAAATATTGATGAGAACTAGCATAAGATTAGTAATTTCTCAGTCCTCGAGAGATCAACAACCTTACTTACTATGTATTACTTGATTTTGACCTAGTATACTTGCTAGAGTATTTGTGATTTATTTTTTTATATATAATTTAAGCGAATCATGCCGCTAGCTTAGAGTTTAGGTGATTGTGGAGTTTAGGAGTGCAATAGTGGATGTTGAAAGTAGTGTTTGAAAGCTTGGTTTGTAGGTATCCTATCAATAACACTGAATTTATTTAAGGAGCTTCATTTTGAAGCATCATTGTAGAGAGAGAGAGATGGAATGCCTAGAGAGAGAAAGCATTTAAGAGCACGGGGAAAAGAATTGGATGATTATTTGAGCTTCCCTTACCCTCTTTTATACTCGTTGAAGCTTGAATAAGTTAGGAAACTTTTACAATCATATTAAATTTGATGATCTTGAATTAAATAGGTTCTTGAACAAAATTCGTGAATTGATGCAATTTGGGTATAATTGTTAGTTAATTGATGTTCATGAGCGTATTTTTCTACCCGAAATGCATTAAGGAGACTTTTATTTTTAAAGAAATTGCTTAAATTTGATGAATTCAATGAAGAGGAAAATACGTACTTTTAAGCTTTTTCCAATCTTTTTTATCCAATTTAATTAGGGAAATGGATGAATTTGGAAATTGGTAGGGTTCGGAACTAAGCTAATCTTATTATGTGATTCTACCATTAATTTTAGCGGAATCATGTGGAAACAACACAAAAAGATAGCTCGAACATGAGTCACCAAGCTTGTTTCTCACCTGGAGATGCTAAGGAAAGAGCAACAAAATGCGAGAAATAAGTAGAAAACAAGCTCAACCACGTGCTAGGCACACAAGGACCAGATTTAAACTTAGTCTGATCCCCTTCTTCCCCCCAAATCATAAACCCCCCACCCCTTTTTTTTTTCATAAATAAAATAAGACACTAAACCTAAATACTAAATTTCCTTTTATATTTTTTTCTATTTTACTTTAAAATGTTCTATTTTCCTAAAAAAGATTTATCTTTCTATTTTTCCATTTCCTTTTTTTTTATTTTCATTTTCTTGTTTTTTTCTTCTAAATTTTCTTTTTTTTTTTAATTTTTGAATTTTTTGTATTTTTCTATATTTTCTACTTTTTGTGATTTTTTCTAAATCTTTTATTTTTTGTATTTTTCTAATCTTTTAACTTTTTTGTGTTTTTTCCTAAATTAAGACTATTTACCTTATTTTAAAAATTCTAAAAATAAAAAGGGGGCAAAATGGGGTATCTACAAGAACCCTCTTTAAAAATTCTTCCTCAAATAAATACGAACCAAGTTAAAAAAGTAAACCCAATTTTTTCCAAAAATCAAAATCAACTCACCTACTTAAAATTTATAAAAAAAAAAAAAAACTACGTATGTTTGATTCTGATTAGTAAGTACGTAGGTGCCTTCGAGGAGATGTAAAAAAAATGAAAAAACTCATTTTTTTTCCATTATAGCTTAAATTATTCAATTTGGTAAAATAAAATTCAATTTACTGTTGATTAAACTTTGTTCTAAAAAGGGATTTTGAAAATGAAATCTAATTTCGGAAAGTTAGCAGTAGTACCCATAAAAGTTTAAAAGGTTAGCCCTTAGACTCGATCTTCTGGTTTTCAAAACCATTTTTAGAAATTAGTTTTCTAAGTAGACCAATGGTTAGGTTAGATTGATCCACCAAATTAATCTAACCTAACTCACTCTTTTTCCTGACTCTGGTCAGGTGGCGACTCCAAGAATTTTTAAAATATGTTTAAAAGCTAAGTTTTTCTTAACTCCTAATCGAAGATTAATATTAAACGGGTTAGGGCTCAATATTAACCGAGTTAAGAAAAATAATAAAAACCGGAAAAAAATCAGGCTCAACAGTAAGTTTCTTTCATGCTTTGTTCATATATATATATATCTTCCATCTTAACAGCTGTACTTGTGATCGATTTTGGATATACACATATTTCTGTTCTTTCTTGTTGTTCTCTTATAGGTGGAAGGCCTTTTTCTTCTTTCAATTTCACCTACCAATGATTCTTCATGAGTATTTATTGCACCAAATTTTCTTGGTAAATATCAAAAAACTCAAATCCCCTGCTATGTGTTTCTCCTTTTTAACTCCTTGCTGCCTGTATGATCTCATGACAATGAATATAAACTTAATTGAACCCCTTTTCTTTATTTCCTTTTTAAATAACGAAACCCTTTCATAAAGAGAACTTAAATTTTTTTTAGTGATACTTGAGTGCTTATATTCAGTTTGTCGTAACATGAAGCTTCACATTATCTTTGTAGGAATGAAAAAAGCTACTTGATAATTTAATCCTTATGTGGACTCCAAATTCCATTGTGATTCGTAATTCATGAATTCATGCGTGTAACTAAATCATTAAAAAGAATGGTTCTTCATCCATGTCAAATCTGCTTCAACTCCATAGTTGATCAATCTATTGACTTTTCTTTATTCTTGATTTAAAATTTCCCTCTTTGTATCTCATGTTAATTTTTTTCACTTTCTTTTACAAGTAGAAATCTAATTTGCCATTGACAAGTGATCAGGTACTTTCATAACTTAGAATTCAAGCCATAGGGTGCTTTTCTTCTTTATTCTCATTGCTTAGTGAAAATATTCCTAGTACAAATCGAACCTTGACTATTGCTTCAATAGACTGACCATATAGAACTTTATTTGGTTCTTTGAATATAACGTTGCTGCTATTATAATTTCAATGATAAATAAATACATATATATTTATATATGTATGAGCTTTAACTCCTTTAATCATTCATATATTCTTTGGCCTGACCTCTTTATGTTGAAGCCGATCCATATCCCATGCATTCACTATCGTAGACCATAAACATACTATTTTCTCTTGTTTATCAAATATATAAGGAATCTCCTTTTCCTTTCCTTTTTATTTAAAAAGAAAAAAACTCCTTAAAATCTAAGTATACATGTAATGAATATATGGCTTCGTATCCTGATATTTTCACCAGCTTACCATGTATTGTATCATAAATTTTGTCCACATATTGTTAGGATGTTCTACTTTCCTAATGGCACCATGTGATTCCATTTAACATCCAGGCTTTAGAAACTTTCACCTTGAATGAATTTCATCCTTAGAAAACTTTCACCTTGCAATTATTAGAAAATGCTCTTAAAGTGCTTTTAGCTTTGGTTTTGCTTACTAGTAACTTGATTTGAAATACTAAATTTTTTCTTTATTATAATTAATGATGGCTTTGTTTTGTTTCCTAGTCTTGTAAGATCTTTGACACAAGCTTGATGTTGGACATCTTGATGTGCAACTTGAGTTGTTGTATGCACACAATAGATGGTGAACAAGTTACTTTAATTTTGCACATGACGGTGACAGACTATAAGCTTCATTCATTAAGCTCATTGAATTTCTTCATTGTTGCTTATGGAAATAAAACATAGAATCCTTAGCACACGATCGAATTTTTACTTAATCTTTAGACTCGGACATTGTTCCAAAATATGTCTACATTAGTTTAAAGATAGTCTACATTTGAGCTATAAACCAAGGCGAGATTCACCACTTTTTTTTTTTTCAAATAATAACCTTTTTTTTTAAGACACCTCTTAATGTTATCTTACTCTAAGCTAAGCTTCAGTATCCCAATGGGCCTATGGTTAAATTTAGGTGTTGGCTCATATTCTCAATATCGAGTCATCATCTAAGCCTACGGCTAACCTTAGTTGTTGTCATAGGTTCCTAATATCCAATCATATAGACCCCCGTTTAACCTTGGTATTACTGCAAATTCTTAATGTCAACATGATATAGGCCTACAGGTAACCTTAGCTATTTCCACAAATTCCTCTCTCTACTATCCTAAAGCCAAGTTTTGAATCACGTATCCAAGAAGTCTGCATTTAGCTAACTCAAACATTGCTTAGTTGTCAAGCATCGTGCTGCTTAATAGGGATTGGGATAACTTTAGTGTTATCTAAGCCTCCTAAAGTAATTTGTCAAGCTTAAGGGTATATCACTTTAAGGAGCACAAAGTAGGCTTACAAATCTAATCAAAAGATCCATTTAGTTGTCAAGCATCAAGCTATTAGGTTAAAAGAATCTTGATGATAGGCGACTATCCAAACCTTCCACAAGTGTGAATGCCCCACTTCAAAGTTTTGAGCGTCACTTAATTATCTAAGGACAGATGGCTATCCAGCCTTTGCAAAATTTCAAGTGCCTCGCTTTAGGGCACAAAGTGTTGTTCAATTGTGTCCATCTATAACCAACATAAGATCATTACTCAGACTTCACTTCATGTTAAGATGTCACATAAGATTTGTTTAGGAGCTTATCCAAAGCATTGTTACAATGGAGTTTTGAAAGAAACTCCTTGAACTTGAAACATTGAAGTATTGGCTTCTTCTCCCCTAATTGATGGTGCACTACAACACAATAAGAGCATAACTCATGTAATGATTCGAAGGAAAGCTTCTCATCTTATCATGTGAATTCTTTTACACTTGCTTAAGTAATAATGAATTGTCAATTAAAGTATATCATGGGGTTGCTACAATTGCTTTGTAATTAGTTGTGTACTTAAGGATGATGACATTATAGTTATGCAACTTTACTAAAGATAGGATCCAATGGTAGACTATTTTGAACTTGCATTGAAGGGATTACTTTGATCTTAGTGGTTGCAAAAGAACACTAATGGAGGATGATGGCATTGTAGTTATGCAGCTTTACTAAAGATATGATCTAATGGTAGACTATTTTGAACTTGCATCGAAGGGATCACTTTGATCTTGGTGGTTACAAAAGAACATTGATGGAGGATGCAACAACTTTATCTATTCCTTTTAATGAGACAACTCTCATGCCAATGAAAACTTCAATGGACAATGGTGTGTTCAAGTGCTGCTTACTAGTGAAAAGGTTACTTCAACCATCTGCATAAAGAGATCAATTTGATCTCAATAGCTGACAATTAGTGTTAACGTATTAATGAGAAGGCATTAATTGATGAAGATCATTACTTCAATATTGTAACTTTAACTTTAAAAAATAAGCATGTCATAGGCTTGCTTCAAACCTTCATACCCAAGATCACTTCAATGTCGTGATTAGATAAAGTGGAATTGCGATTGTCGAGCCTACTATTGGATTACTTTGATCCATCATAACTAAGGTCACTTTGACCCCTAGTTGCATAAAGTTGCAGAAAGGTAATGTCCTACCATGTGCTTAGGAGTGGATGCTTCTATTGAATGAGAGCGACTGCCATGAAGTGATTACTTCAACCATTCATGGATAAGATTGTTTCAATCTTAAGTTTTGCAGAACTACATTATGGCTATTGGGCTTGCTGTGGGATCGCTTTGACCCATCACAATTGACATTATTTTGATCTCATGAATAGTATTGCAAAATGGGAATTGTGTTTGCTACTTACTTGGGGGAATATGCTCTAGCTTACTTTCAATCACGTTTACGGGGAATATAGATTGAATTAACAAAGAAAGACATGTAAAAGATATGGTCAAATTCTATACTGATTAAACACTACAACTACCATGATATGACTTCTTCAATCATTCATAGATGAGGTCACTTTGACCTCGACTTTGTGAAAAGGCATTACATTTGCCAAGCCTGCTACATGATAGATTCAACCCATGATAGTGGAGATTACTTCAATCTCATCAGTGGTACTATAGAAAGGGCATTACACCCTTTATGTCTTAAGAGCATATGCTTCTATTGAGTGACTACAGTTGCCATGGTATGATTGCTTCAATCATTCATGGATGAGGTTGCTTCTATTACGACCCAACAATATCGTTGTTGTAGTAGATCGCAGTGTACCGTACAAAGGTCTACAACCACCTTACTGATTACAAGCCTTTCATATGATACACAAGGCTCCTCTACTATATGTTACCACTAGGCCCATATATAAGCAATATAGAGCAATTTACTAAAATTAACTTTTTATGACATACATTAATCAAGTAAACATATGGACTCGTTATGTTTCACACCAAAAAAATATTACAAATAAATGTAGTTCATAATAGGAACCGCATCATAAACTTTAAACTATATTATGAACAAAATAAAGGTAAATAGATATCTACAAAAGCTTTTACAAAATCTCCTCTCTGCTCCCTGATAGCTCCAACCCATCTCTACACGAGACTCACTACAAACATGCCTCTGCCTGGATTAGCGAAGAAGTTTTCCTACAACAAAAGGAATCTATCGAGGTGTAAGCTTAAGCTTAGTGAGATAAATACTCTCATTGATACCGTATGGCAGAAATTTATTAGATGCACAATCATATGAATACATGAATAATCATCATGCCACACAACGCATGCAGTAGCCTAAGAACTGCATACAACTCAAAATTAAGCCCCCTATAGTTGGGGTTTAGAGATAATTAACCGACCCAAACTAAAATCCGAGTTCTAGACCTTAGGTTTTATTTCATTTGCACTATTGTACTTAAGCCAAAACAAAACTATATATATATATATATATATGTGTATATACTTTCTTTACCCAATAACAAATCATATTTTAAAAATCCCAAGTCTAGCGGTCTGGTAGCCTTTGCAATCCACAAACATACGCTCTTAGCAGAAGCCATAAGACACAGCCTTTCGTCGACGGTCAGTGCCTCCTAACGCCTAGTAAGCCCTTTAGCTTCGAACAGAGACTTAATAAAATGATGACATAGCTAGTACCTAATCTTGCGAGTGGACCTCCTCTTGTAAGTCCCTTCTCATCTTTTGCATGAAGCAGCAGTCGATGTTATCCGAATGCATGATCCATTTAATTTCTTAATCGTATAAGTGGTTAACCCCATTTTCAAGGTGATCAAACAATTTCATTACATACAATCGTGCGTATAAATTATCACAACAATTTCCATTATTATATAATTAGTAAGCCATAGCATTTAGTTCACAACTTCATACACATGCATTTCTCATATCCCATAAGTATCCAAATTTATATATATAAGTTTAGGTGCATCTATTCTACAAGCAAAACCAAGTAAAGAGTTATCAAGAATTTGCTCACTCAGCCATGTAGATCAATCAAAATAATCTAGGATAGGTCGTTTTCCAAAAGCCGAGTCCCTTGGACATCACAAATATAATACTATAAGGATTTGAAATAGGATTTGGAAAACTAAACTAAAACCCTTTTAGTTATACTTTTGACTTGGTTTCATATTTTTCCCGATTTTTACTTAAAGTTTAATCGCATATAACTTTCTCATTTTAAATCCAATTTTTATGATCTTATAGTCAATCTTCATTGCTTTTTAGTGTACTTTAATGTGGTGAAGTTATATTTTCATGATGAGACACACAAAACTACTCATAGATCAAAATAGTAGCGATCCTCATGATTTAGAGTGCTTTTGGGCTTTATTTGGTTAACAGACTTTTTGGTAACTTAGGAATTTCTTGGGGCTTAGGAAGCGTTTTGTGGGTCTTGGTTAAAATACTCCTTAAGGTCAGATTTCCAACTTTAGTTTACACTCCTAAGGCTATCAACCACTTCTTGGGCTCTAAACTTAAAATACTCCTTAAGTTGTCAAATGGACTTGTTTTTTATTCAATTCAAAGATGGTCACTTTCTTGGGCTTAGGAAGCGTTTTGTGGGTTTCTTGAAAGTCTTAAAACAACTCTTATTGATGTGTCAAGTTGTTGATCAGAAACTTAAGGGTGGTTCAACTTGACGTTTGAGGCCCGTTTTGGAAGTTTTAAACTCGGTTTTGAGTTTTAAGCTGGATATACTCATCATACTTACTTTGGTTGGTCTTCTCACTTTATTTACTTACTTTTATCATATTTTTAAGTGTCTTTTAGCAATGTTCCAGATCTGGTCGGTTTGAGTATGAGGGCTTCCAACTTGGTTTTCCAACTTGTTTCATCATGAACTTAAGTTACTTGTATTCAAATCTTCTTTCCATGAGAGGATTATTTGACTCATACTTTTCATGAAAATAGTAGATCTCACACTTATTACAACTTCCATATCATAGTTCATGTCTTAAAAAGTTTGTTTCCTCATAAAGCTTCATGTGATGGATTTTTCCTTAAGTCTAGATTTAAGCATGTTTCACTTAATAGAAATATAATCAACACTCAAATGACCTTTGAATCCTCACATCCAACATGTTTCTTTTCCATTCAAGTTCTCATTTCAAGATTCTCTCAACTTAAAACCTTTCATTCAAAGTGTTAAACAAGTATCTCAATGAAACACTAACTTTACATGCTCATACTTAAATTTTCATGTAAGGGTGTCATGAGTTTGTTTCTTAGAATAGTCTTAGCTATTATACCAACTTATGATCATACTCATATCTTCAAGAAATCATAGTCTCTTAACAAGAATACTATCCTACTAACATAAAGAAACATTTACTCATCCACAAAGCAAAAGTATGGTAGTTATGTACTAAAGTTCCACAAATGCTCTTTATCTTATTTCCTCTTCCACCTTTTTGAAACCCAAGTTGTGGTCCTTTGAAGTAGAGTTTAAGGAATGTTCTAAGGGTCCTCAAGAAGCTTTGAATGTTGGAAAAGAAAGACACAAGAAGAAGTTGAGTGTGCCGTAAGTGTGGGTATACTTGATAATGGCAGCAAAGTGAAGGATTTGTAGGGTATTTGTGTTTTCACTTTTGGGTTGGTTTCAAGTGAGAGAAAAAGGAAGTGAAAATGAAATTGAAAGTGAGAGAAAATGATGAAAGAGTGGTCAGTTGGGAATGGGGGTGATTGTATGTTTAAGAAGTTTAATTTTGTTGTCTTGTAGCATACACAAAAGTCAACAATTGCAACTATTGATGATGTAAGCATTAAGGGGTGAATAGTAGAGTGTAAGATAAAGTGATTAATGGATGAAAGACAAGAGTATAGCCTCCCTTATTAGCTTATACAAACTGGCCATATAGTGTCCTTTTGGGCATGGAGTTGTCTTATCTCATTTATTAAAGCTAAGCATGTGAAATCTTGTGATAATTTATCCATATGTAGTATAAGTGAAGTGGTGATAAGGAAAGTCTCTTATCACTAGATTGTGGATAAGTTATCAAATGATAAATAACTCCAAATTTCAATTGATAAGTTATTTAAGGTAATTTGTTGGTCTACTTATTTATATGTAAAGCTTAGGCATGAAGATAAGGGCATTGTCTTATAGGGAATTGTTTTAGGATTTACTTTTCGAATTGTTTTGTAGATTATGATTCGATTCTTATAAAATTATGAAATTTTATAAATTTGAATGAAATTATTCAAATTAAATTATCAATTAGTCGCTTAGGGTTAAAAGTCCTCAATTGTTTTAGGGCTTAAGGTTTTCGGTGACCTTAGAGTTTGCAAGTTTTTCAAGTTCAGGTTTTATCAATAATAAGCTTTCGAATTGGAAAAATAAGTTCATTTCTAATTGTAAACATGAGTTCTTAGTTTAGTTAATCCTTGAGAACGTTTGGGAAGTACTCTTAGTCAAATCATAAGCCCGCTAAAAGTAAGGTTTATAGCTTCGACCTAAATTTCTACAAATAGGAGTTATGGCTGCCAAGCCTGCGAAGATCTCTTTGACCCATTATAACAAAGATAGCTTTAATCTTGTCAGTGGTATTTTAAAAAGGGCATTGCACCCGCTACACCCTCAAGAGCATATGCTTCTATTAAGTGACTGCAGCTACCGTGATATGATTGCTTTAATCATTCATGGATGAGGTCGCTTCAACCTCAACTTCTGCGAATAGGCATTATGGTTGCTAAGCTTGACATGATTTCACTTTGACTCACCACAATTGAGATTGCTTTATTCCCATCGATAATGTCACAGAGTGGGTATTATACCTACTGCGTGCTTAAAGGTGAATGCCTCTTTCAAGTGATTGCAGCTACTATAATATGACTACCTTTAATCTTTCATGGATGAGATTACTTCAACGTCGACTCTGTAGAAAGGCATTACAGTTGCCAAGCTTGTTGTAGGATCGCTTTAATCCATCATTGCCGACATCGCTTCGATCCCATGATTAAGGAGCACCAGACAGTAATGTTGAATAAATTTATATGTCTAGGATTGTAGTGGCAATGTTAGCTACACCAGTTTTGTTTCATAAAGGTTATCAGTTAAGGGATAACAAGTGATAATGTTAGCTACACTTAGTCTTTACTCATGAGCAGAAAACCATGGTAACAATGATAGCTGTACTATGGTGGTTAAAAGGCACTTATCAAGAAGATGCTTTAATCAATTGACAACAAAAGGCTATCAGGTGGTGATGTTAGCTACACCTGCACATTGTAGGCTTATGGAAATAGTACTGACCATATGCAATATAAAGGCATTGTCCTAGCTTCAAAGGTGATACTTGTATTTGTCTCGTGCAATTCTCCATGTCTTCTTTCATCACATAGGACAAAGTCGTAGGCATAAGATTAGCTACTACTTAGAGCATCGGTACGAGTTTGTGGGTGTAACCATACTACTCATTAGTAGCTATAAGATGCACCTCGAAGAGGAGGGCCCTCTAGGGTAGGCCCCTGTTTCCTCAATCGCAAGTTTTTGGTGAGCTTAAGTCTAATGTTGTAATAGTTACATAAGGTCCTCTTATTGCCCTCCTTTGCTTTCCATAGGGGTTAGGTCAGCTTGTTCATGCTGCTAAGTGTCTTCCGAGGTGACAAAAGGAGGTGTTGATCTTAAGAAACACTTGGTACAAGTACAACCATCCCAAATAATGCATTAGCGAGTGCAACGGGAATAGTAAGTGCCTATGGTTTACCCCAAGCAATGCATCAGCATTTGCTAGAGTGGTTGTTGTCATAAATAGTGCTAGTAGGGTCATACCAGGTAATACATTAGTGTTCATGACAATTGTAGCTACTATGCCTAGTAGGAATTACATAAAAGTAATAAAATGTTAGTTCATCATATGGGTGTTTTCCTGTATGGCACACAGTAGAGGTGAATCATTAGTAGTGAGTGGTTATATAGTTCTAGGTGCTTACATAGCCCCGTGTACTTAAATCGTGTCTGGTGCTTGTACGGTTCCAAGTGCTTACATGTTTCCAAGTACATGCACAATTCCTAGTGCTTGTATAATAGTTAGCACACTAGTATCTTACGTCACTTAGGTTTACAACCTTCTTATATTGGTTCTCATGTTCCTGAATGTACTTGTCATTTCCACTCTTCTTACATGAAGGTGCCATTCCGTTAAGTCTCTCCTTCCCCAATGGAGTCGCTAAATAATGTGTAGAGGGGTTCATTACAACTGGTCAATTACGTGCAATAGGCGTGCTAATTGACCTAGGAGACATCTTGAGCTGATCATATGTTGAGGGATGTCATTAAGAAGAAGCATAGGAGGAAGAACAAGTAAACTTGATATCTCAAATGTACGCGTGTAACAGTGGATCAAACTTAGTTTTCTTGATTTTTCTTGAACTATTCTCGATAAACTATTTGTTTGATCTTCTGAGGAGTGATTTTAATAGAACTTCAGTGTTTGTCTCAAGCTTACCAGTATTCTAATTAAATCAAATGAGAAAAGGAGCCTCCTATTTATAGAGTTCAGAAGTTGATAATATCCGTTGGATGGTTTTAAGATAAACGGTTAAGATTAAGCGTTAATATTAAAGCTTATCCTTTCCTTTAGCTTTTATGGGCTTAGACATGAGCTTGGGCTTACTCAAGGGCCTATAATAGTTAATGGAAGCCCATTATTGTTATAAATAAGCCTGGAGCACATATAAATTCCATTAAGGCTTAGTAAAGCCAATAGAAGCCCAAATGAGCTTAGAATACCATTTCTAAGTTTATTTTTTGCATACAAGCTAACCAAGCAAGGCCAAGAGCAAAAAATTTAGTCCAATGATCTTTGTTCTAAGCCTACTAAGCCAAATCTCCCTAAAACATCCCTAAGTAAGCCAATCTCCCAAGCTCTATCACTAACCCAAGATATCAATCCATAGCCTTAAACTGGGTCAAAAGCCTAATTACCGAATGACCATCTACAGTATTGTAAAGTGTAAATTTTAGTCTCTTTATCTACAAGTTTCAACTTTTACATTATCTTGGTTTATTTAATCTAAAATTTTGTACTTTTTTGTTGTTGGTGTTAGTGTTATTCCCTTCCTTCCATCCTATGATATTTATTTATTGTATGTTTTTTGTTTTTACATTTTTTCAAAGTTTGACTTTTATCATAGATTTAGCTTTAAGTTGGACTTTTGCAGTTAGAAACATAATTTTGATAAAGATTGAGTGATGGCCTCATAGCAACCATCCAATTAGACTCGTTGGCAGTGCAAAAGTGAGATAACAAAGCACTTCGAATATATGTTCTACGTGAATTTTTGGGTGAGTGGTGGACGTCATAGTGCGTTCTCAACGATAGAGGTTTAAGAATTCATGCCGTTCTTGAGGGTTTTTAAAGTTATCCCATGGATATGACCCTGGTGAGAGATTGGAATTGGAAAAAGTGTAATTTGTAGCTACTTACTTTTGCTTATAGGTAGAAAAGGCTCTCTTTTGTAATTTTTAATTTATTTTAGAATAACTATTGTTTATTTTAGTCAAATACATACAGTACATAAGGTCATGCTCAAACAGTGTGTATATCCAACTTTATATGCTTTAATTGTGATTCAATATCTCAAATATTATCAATTTCTTTCCTTAGCCTTGATTATCGTTAGCTTTCTTCTAGATTACTTGTTTATTTTATCCCTCTTCTTCATTTTTATTTTTTTGATCCCATCTCTTAATTTGTAAGCTAATGGTATATATAATTCAACCATTATATTTACGAATCATTTATCATATTTCCATAGGTGTGATGGTTACTTAATTATCCATGTTAGATACGCTTGTATCCAATTTCTTTGTTTTGAGAAATTTACAAACGATGTTTGCCTAAGTCATAATGGTCTTATTTAATTGCCTAAATTTATTCACTAGCTCCTCCTAGTTATTTGTTCTTCTTTATTTTTCTCTATGCTTGCTATTTAAAGCTATATTATAAGGCTACTACATTTCCATCTATTATTCAATATAATTTATTTTATTTTATCTCATTTTAAATCAATATACATACCAATTAAACTAAAATGTTTTTTTATTTGCTTACATTTTTTTAAGGAAAATTCTTTTAAATATTCATTTGTTTATATTTTTGCTTCTTAAATTCTCTAAGCAAATGTTGACTTCTTCAATACGGTAAATTTGTTATAAATAATATATCTTTAGTGTAATATTTTATTTCTTTTTCCTAATACACATTTTTACTAGTTTTTTATCAGCAAAATGAAATAGACATAATATTTAGAAATGATATTCTCTAATTTTAGATTAGTATGCTACCAGTCATAACATGATATCGAAATCTTCCATGCTTACATGATGTAATGTGTTATTGAATGATGAATTATTATTTTTCGATGTAAAAACTGATAACATTGTCAATAATGGAAGTAACTTTATTTTCTCGCCATTTTGAAATGTTGTTTGTACCAATCATTGTATGTAGAGTTTTATATTGGCCAAATGTATTAGTAAACATAATTTATGTTACATAAGAGAAATTGATGGATTTCAAAAAATATAATGAAGAAATAGATAGATTAAAATGTTTATTAGCATAAGAAGCTTAATAACTCAATTACCAAAATAATCATTTTAGATGTAAATGTCTTATTTTACTATGTATAAAATTCCTCGATTAGAATACCTTTCATCAATTTTATGGGCAAATAGCTTCAACAATTAATTGCAATTAGCACATTTTTAATGTATTGTTAGGTTTCTTTTCTAAATCATTGGTAGTATTTATATTCGTATACAATAACATGAATGTTACTAATTTTATTGTGTAGGTTTGGCTAATTTTTGACACACATCATGATTGTCTATTTATTTTAATAAATAAGTATAATGTATCATCATAATTATACATTTCTTTTTATTACACATTTTTTAGATAATTTATGGATTTTTTTCCTTAAATAATCAATCGTGTGTATAGTTTGACCAACTAACCCTTTATGCATTATTTTTTCAATGTCTAGCAAATTTAATTTTTATACATGCAATACGGGTGCGATTATTGCTAGTGTTTAAGTAACCATTTATGCATATGATTTGAAACTAAGAAATTTGTGTATTTACCATCAAAACTAATAAATATCATATAATTACAAATTATATAAAAAATATTACCAAAATACCATTACTATATCGCATCTTCAAAACGCAACATCACTA
This sequence comes from Lumnitzera littorea, assembly GCA_024138015.1. Taxonomy (NCBI): domain Eukaryota; kingdom Viridiplantae; phylum Streptophyta; class Magnoliopsida; order Myrtales; family Combretaceae; genus Lumnitzera; species Lumnitzera littorea. The sequence continues at coordinate 88,520,394 of JAMXBB010000012.1, forward strand.
CATATACATATGTCACATCTCCTCTAAATGCAATACTTGTATAATTATTATTGTCACATTTCCAAGATGTGATTTAGCCTTAGTAATCACAAAATTAATTTCCTCTAATTCATATTTTTGTGATTTTTTTTCTAAGGTTGGTATCTATGTGTTATGCCCATTCAAAACTTAAACTTCATATGATATCTTTGTTTCCTCTTCAACGAAATATTACAAGAAAAGCCATCTTTTGTTCACTCTAAGGCTTAATGTGAGCTTTTATAAACCCCCTTTTTTTAACCATATTCTTCCATTCCATCTAAGTTTAGTTCCCATTGATAATAATAATGATGGTACTCCAGTAAGTCCATATACTTGGCAAAGTGATATAGCATGTATGCTTCAAAAGTTAATCCTCAAAATATGATACCTAAACAAAAATAAAATACAAACAAATAAAATTAAGGCATAGTGTGAAAAATGGGTTATTATTATTATTGGGAGACAAATTAAACATTAAAAGGGCCAAGGGCAAGCTGGGAATATTAAAAAGTCTTGACCTAGATTTACACAAAACACCCCTCTCTTTCTTAAAGGCTCACTAATCTCGCATTGTATTACAAAAAGGGATTCTCTCATAATGAACTCTATGAATCTTAAAGGTAAAGTATGGATCCCTAAGACTATATTGATCCATTGAATCACAAAATTAATTGTGATCCTTTCTAATAGTGCAAGAGGAAGGCTTTCGTAGACGGGCTCTTGTACAAGGCTAAATTGCAACTCAAGAATTCCCAATGGTAAGTGATTTGATGTTATGGTAAAGCGTAGGATTGAATCTAAAAATTTAATTTTGATTTTCAAGTTATGAATGATTGGTTAGATTGGAAGATTGTAGAAGATCTCTCTCTAAAGTTTCTACAAACATAAGGTAATGTACTATTTTCCTTGTGATCTTGATTCTTTTGTAGAATTTATGAATTTGATTGTATTGTAGAGTTGTTGAGGCTAGAAACTGTTGAATTAGAGGAGGAAATTGTGATGTTCTGGGTTGAGATTGAGAATAGAAGTTAGATTTAAGGTTTGGAGAGTTGTTTTTGGATAAAAGAGAAAAGAAGCATTGAGAGGCAAGAATACAGTCGACGACTACGAGCATAATCTTAGATCGTATTTCTCTCCCAAAGGTTAGACATGAGAAATTTTAGGGGAAGATTAAGGCTAAGGAGATTACGGCTAAAGTACACAACCATGATCCAAATTATGATGTTTCTATAGAGAAACATAGCCGAAGTACACAACCGTGGTCTAAGAGTAGTATGTAGGCAAACATACCTATAAAATCTGTAGTAAGTGGATTAAGTCCAAGTGTCGATTTCTTAGAGACTTTGACTACTAATACTCACTAGATCTCTATCATCTAACTAGCAAATTCGAGTTTAAGAAACTTAAAGAATCTAAAATTAATTGCAACAACTACTAAATTAACAACGAATTAATAAATATTAAAAAACTTAAAAAAGAAAGCAATACAAGTATAAATTAATTCAAAATTCAAAAACCGTATCTAAATTTTTGTTTCCTCTAGATCGAACATGTGATTTTCCCTAAAGATAATTTAATTTATTTCTTAATCTTTCTTGATCAGAAGAGTTCTCTACTAAAATTAATCACTTTCTTAAGCCAATTAATCATAATCTTAAAATCACCTATTAAAATATATTCTCAATAACATGACCTAAGATAGTATTGTTGCCCAACAAATTCTCTACACTATATTTCAAGATTCCGGAAAAATCATACAAATTATCTTAATCTTGCAATAATCTCTATCAATTCTCTTATAAAATATCAAATTCTAAATTACTACTCGTAGAAATAATAATTCAAATCATGAAGCATACATAGTGGAATCAAGAAAAGAATAAAGAATTAATTAAATCTAATAAAAATAATGTTAGATGAGTATATCTAGGTTTCATAAGACCTAGATACCAAAGATCTACTCTCTATACATCGTAAAGTAAAGATCTTGCATCAAAGAATAAAGAATTGTAGAAGAGAAAATCATGAAATCTAAATAAGAATGAATCTTGAAGTTTTGATAGTCCTTTGCTCTCTTGAGTGTTCTTGGCTTAAAAAGCTCTCCAAAAGTCATCTAATAAACCTAAAAAAAAAAAAAAAACTAAAGAGGCTTTATATAGGAAATGGAAAAATAACGTCCATACAAAAGACATGATCAGGGACATGACTGTATCCCTTAGTCATGTAACACACTGCCATTCCTTCACATCCTCTTTCATTTATTTATTTTTTTTCTTTTCAAAACTAAGAACGGCACAATCAAGTTAATCGGTTATGTCGATTTTCAAACCTTCAAAACTTGCTCATTTTAGCTTCGATTTAAGCAAAACTTATTTTTATCTTCTCATTTTCCCGCATAGATTGTTTCAAAACTTAGAAAATAAAATTTTTCTCAATCAAATATCATTATCTAAAAATAAACTCAAATTTTAAGGGAAAATCAAGAAAAATCACTAAATAAAATATAACCAATTTAGAGCTTATTAAGAGGCGTAGTCTTGAATTTTAGGTTGTGCTTAGGATCATGGACATGATCCCTAACAGGAGTCCTTATAATTACCTCATTCCTTCTTCCTAACCTATGTTTAGTTTTATCTAGCTTAAGATTCTTATCTAAAACCTTTAGGAAACCTATAAGAAGCTATAGATTATTACTAAAACAAACCTTATTCATGTTTTCTTACATATTATTATCTTAAGCAAGAGTAGATAAAGTTTTATCATCAAACTCTATGTATGTGACATTGTATGCTACTTGTGATTACTAGGCTAGAATTTCTTATATATATATATGTGTGTGTGTGTGTGTGTGTGTGTATACACTTAGACGAACTAACTAAATATTTAGCTTAAATATTGCTCAGTGCTTATGTATGGCTTAGCTTAAGGGCATGGAGTGTAAATCCCTAAGAAGTAACCCCAATGATTCTTGTGACACATTGTCTCTAGTGAAGCCTCGCTTGGAAATAATCTAAGGTAAATCTAGGTTGAATAGATAGTGCCCTAAATGGCATACCCAACATAAGATTGTAGAGGGACCCGAAGTGACATGCCTAACTTTAGATTGTAGAGGGGCTTGAAGAGGCATACCCAACCATTAGGATGTTGAGTTAGTCTACGTTATGACGAGGAAATGTGTGATTGGCTAATTTGAAGATAATTAAATTGTTAAATTACTATGTGTTATTTGCATTTACAAGCATGTGGTATTGTTTATGTATAATTACTCACGTGCTTGTGGTTGTGTATTATATACTGAGCTTTGGCTCATTCTTCTTTTTCCCATAGTTGTAGGTCAAGATGTTAGTTATGGAGATCCTACTAATGTTGGTTACCAAGTAAAATATGAAAGCTATCCTAGTTATGAAGACTTGGGAGATAGTTACTATCAAGAAGATCCCTATGTAGAGAGTTATTATTATGTGATGATTATTACTAGCATTAGGAGAATGACAATTTGAGTTCAATACAATAATTTCTTTCTATGATACTATTTATTTTATTTTCATGTTGCAATGAGGAGATTCTCGAATGTTGTTAGTTAATAATTACTTTTATGAGAGTTTATTTTGGAGACATTTTGTACTTATTCATGAGGTTAATAATTAATGAAGTTAGTGGTCATTGTTTGGCAATAATTTGAAGATTTTAGTTTTTGATTTATAGCTTGATGTGTTATTAAAAGACTAGGGACACAAGAGGTTGTGATGTCTCGAGTCTGGGGCGTTGCACAAAATAGGCATGTTGAACCTAACACTCTTAAACTTAATGACTTTGTAGACTCCAATGTTAGCAAAATGTTTGCTTTTATTAGTAACATACATGCTTAAATGCTTGCTAATTTGGATCAATTTAGAATATAACTTAAACATAAATTTCTTCATAGGACCATAGCATAATTGCTGAATATGGAGCTAACATATGGCTTTAAAATTGATGGACATTGCTTTTTCTAGGCTTAAAAATTGTTTCATTGCATTTGATGTAACTTTACTTCACTGCTAGCTCACTATTTAGCTTTTGTAATTCAATTTGCTTTTATCCTTCCTATGTTTCCATGTTTTCTACTTGGTTCTATATTCATTTAAGCCACTCTTTATTTTGCATTACATAACGTGCTAAAATAATCTTTCTATTTCAACTAATTAATCTCCCTTCTTGTAACTTTGTATTTGAGCTAATCCTATGTATACTTCTCTATTTTATTTGATACATCGAATTTTCATGAGATACTATTCCCTCCTCTGTCTCTCTCTTTCAAAAGACTAACTAATCTTTGTTGCTCATTTTTGCAAGTATTATAACATCTCTTATCTTTCCCATCTTCCCTTAAGTGGTAGAGATCATATTTCATTATTGCTACTACATTTTAGGACCAATAGTTGTTTGGAACCATCATAAATAGACGTAATGTTGCTTCATCATTATGAGCATCATGTTGTGACTAAGTTTTTGAAATTGAGTATTATGATGCAAAACCACTTAGGAGAATCATGTGAAGTAATTATCATGTCATGTCAAGGTGCTAAATTTAATATTGAATATATGAGGAGGCGGCATAGTGTTGTATAAAAGTAGTCTTGTATGGTGAATAGCTTTGATAATGCTCCTTCAAAGCAAGTAAAGGGAATGTTGCTAACTAATGTAATGTATGAAGCATCACAAGCATGTGCACATCAAGCATCACAAGCATGAGCACTTTGAGAGCTGTAACCATGCACACATTTAATATTGCAAGCATGTGAGCTTCCAACAAAGCACGTTGGCACGCTTGAGATGTTACATACAAAGGGCTATTGTATGAGGCAAGTATCATGAGTAACAATTACCATATGAGACTAACCTCTTTATATACCATATCTATTTATAACTTCCCTTCCTCAGTTATTGATATGTAGAGAAGAGACAAGTCAACAAGTCTTGATGCCCTTCATTCCTTCATTATACTATGACTAAGTTATATTATAGTCTTTTGACTTTGGAAATCATGTCTTAAAGGAGCACATTAACGCAACTTAATTACAGTACACTATCCGTATAAGAACAATTACATAACTGACCACTTGTAGTAGTAGATGTTATTGCAATCTTTTTTATCATACAATTATAACTCTTATATTTTCTTATAAATATGAGTTATAATCAATATGTAGAATCGATAATAATGAAGTCCATTTATTGACTTTTGTGTTCTTTTATTTACTTGGTACACATCCATTTGCTTTTTTAAAAGTGTTATGTCATCATGCACTTGGTAGTGATAGCTCTTCACTTAATAGTAGTGTGCTAAAAAATAATGTAGTCTAATTGCTTCAATCCTGTTAACAACCTATAATGTCCTGATAGATAGTGAGAAGCATTTCTTCACCTAGTGCTAATATGATTAGGGATAACATAATCATTACTAAAGAACGCATAGTCTTGAGTTAGAGTGTTCTTCATTGTTAAAGAGTTCATGCGCTTAAGAGTAATACATCAACTAAGCAATGATATTGTCTAATGTAAATGATGGACTATCGATCTCAGGACCTCTCACCCAAGCTTGTCTTAAAGGTCTTCAAGGTCTTATAAGAAGAATCCAATCTTCTCAGCTTGCCCAAGACGAACTTTAGTATCAAGAAGGCCTACTGCCGAACTCTTTACGCACTTAGCTTAAATGCACCCTACTTTACTTTACTACAAGCACAGATGCCAAGCTCATAACCCCACCCTACATGGTCGACCTGCCTAGTGCTAAGGTCCTTGACTTTGACCTCAGAACTCTTCTCTACTGACCTCCTACCATATTAAAACAGCTCAACCCCAGTACTTCACTTCCCCAAAGCACGGGTGCAATAGTTGCGCACCACCTATCTTAACCTTTTCTAATATTGTACCATATTCCTTTTGTTTTATTTGTCATATTTACCCTTTTTAGCTTGTACTACGTATCTTTATTTTGTATTACCCTTTTACAATTTCATTCTTTCCTTTTTGTTGCCTTAAGGACTTACTCTAAATAGTCTTTTAACCTTTATAGCCAAAATCATCATATTATTAATGAATATTCCCTTTCCTTCTGTCTTGAAAGAAACCCTCTCCAAGTAATAGCCCCTATACTCTTATCTAATCTTACTGGTATCTCGAGGTTAGTAGCGAGTGGACTTTGGCTCTTTACTTGTGAGTCATATCAAGTGAAGACCAAGTTGTGTTGTGTTCGTCAATGCATCATATCTGCTGAATAACTTAACGAAGCTATTGAAGTTTTATCCTTCTTATTACACTCTTCTTCGATACCTCAAAGGACCCATTTCAACCCTAAGGTAAGCCCTAGTGATAACTTAGCTCTTACAAACATTATATATTCTGGTATCAAAGCTCATAAATGTATGACCTAAAGATAGAAATGTTAAGTATGGTCAAGCCATATGAGATAGACCAAAGGGGTAGGGTGTAGAAATTCGAGCTCAAGATGTTATGAATGCACTCCAAGCGTAACCAATCTGGGCTAAAAGACTCATTCAACAGAGACTTGAGTTAAAGAAGAGGAAGGGAAATGAATAGTTTCATGAGTTAAATGAGCGAGAAATCTAAGCACTTAGAGGAACTAAGAATATTAAGGTTTAGGTTCTAAGATTCTCTAGAGCAGGTAATGTCAATGAATAAATGGACTAGGAAGAAAAGATTGAGAAAATATTTGATTCTATGATTATGAGGATGTAGTATGCATTCGTGTAGCTACTTTGGGGTTTTCTAGGTATGTAGCGTTATGGCGGAAAAAGGTACAGGCCATACATCAGCGAACCTAACATGAGATAAGAACTTAGAATGAGATGAAGCGAGTTTTGAGGAACAGATTTACTCCCAAGCACTATGAATAAGAAACTTTCTAATGTCTTTAAGAGCTCAAGTAAGGTAGTTGAACTGTAAATACATATGTTTGAGAGTTTCAACTATTGATGATCCGATGTAATGTCAATAAACTAAAATCCAAGACCATTGTGAGATTCCTATCTGGACTATGACTTAAGATTGGGAATAAAGTAGAAGTACAAAGGATTGGGACTCTAGATGAAACTATTCAAATTGCTTAAAGAGTCGAGCGTTAAAGGTAAAGTTAGCTTAGTTGAGTAATGAGTAGCTGACCTATTTTTAGTAGACTCCCCTATAGTTTTGAGGCAAACAAACATGGACAATAACCAAACTGACTTGATGATAGTTAGGGCAAAACTAAGGCTAAGGAGCCCAAAGTCAAGAAAGACATTAGCTAGAGCTTAGGATGAAAGACAAGGGAAATTAAATGCTTCAAATGCCTTGGTTTTGGGCATATAGCTAATCAATGTCCAAATCAACATGTGATGACTATGAAGGGTGAGAAGCTACAATTTAAAGTAGAAAGTGCTAATGAAAGAGAAAAAGAAGTAGATGTTAGGAACTTACTAGATGAGTACCAAGAAGATCCTAAGACCTTCATCTAACCTGAATTTTGACAATATCATATAGTTGTTAGGATAGTTCTTAACACTAACATTGCCATGGAAAGTCAGTAGAGGGAGAATCTATTCCACACTAATTACTGAGTAAGTGGTAACTTATGTACTCTAATTATTGATGAGGGAAGTTGTACTAATTTTATGGTACAAGGAGTAGTACACCCCTTGAAGTTGCCAACCTATCCTCACCTCTAATCTTATAAAATCTACTGGCTAAATGAGAAAGACAGACTCCAGGTCATTGAGTAAGCTAAGGTGCCGATCTCCATTTGGGATAGGTGCAAGAACGAGGTGCTATGTGACATCCTAACAATGTATGCTTCATACATACTTCTTGGCCAACCTTGGTTATTTGATTTAAGGGTACTCCATAACGGACATTGGAATACTCACATGTTTTAAAAGGATGATAAGAAGGTTAGACCTACTCTTATAAGCCCTAAGGAAGTTCAAGAATCACATGATAAGGTCTATAAGTCCTTGTAGAAGAAGTCTTTGATAATTCCTCAAGCTGAATTTTCTAAGACAGTTAAGACAGAAGAATATGTCTATCTCTAAGATAGTTCTTAAAGCAAGTGCCAATTGTTTGAATGTTGGTTATGGAGGAAAGTGGCTAAAATCTCTTCGTAAGAATAGGAATACAAATGATGACAATCAAATAACATCATTTACTGATACTAACGATTGTCTCAAGCCACCTCTTTCATCCTAATTTCAACATGGATCATTGGGAATCTACATGCATAACACTACTCCACAAATTATTTTAAAGGCTACAATTGGAGCATATCCTCATATCTAACTGGTAATTCATTAATTAGAAAGGCGCACAATTGTCCCCCCAATCATTTGCAATAGGGATAAATTAGCCACTTTAATGATAGGTCGCTTTCGACCATACAAGACTAATCTAGAAGTAAAAAGGATCCATTAGTCTAGTCCTAATACATTGTGGTGTGGAAATGTAGCTACTTTAATGGAATTAAAGATTATACCTATCTCAACATGATTAATTGAAATTCTTGCATTAAAAGTGTATGGAGCAAATTCTCTCTGAAAAAGTGAATAACATTAGAGAACTAGTTCATGACCTCCAGCTATATATGATAAATGACAAAAAATAAAAAAGAGGTAGCTTAACTTCTTATGAGCTATCGTTTCAATTGCCTTTTGAGGAATTCTCTACTTATAAGCTAATAGAGCACAAAGGGATTATATTGCTAATCTACCAGTCTACTCAAGAAATCTATACCTTAGTTCAATTAAGACCTTATGTTATGTATTGGTGTCTCATTGTTGTTTATGTTAGTAATAAGCTCGAAGTTAGAAACTTACTATGGTAAAAGCTTTCTTTGTATCACTATTTTATACTAGATCACCTTGATATGTAATAAGAGGTTTCAATGAATCATTTATGAATGTGAAAAATAGGGCATGATTCATTTTAACCTTTACAAAGTTGAGGCTTATAGTACTTATATATTGAATCATGGCTTGTTGACTTAAGTTTTGAGGTACTTAAATACACTTGGTTGAATAAGCAGTATTTTACTGAACCTAATCTAAACCTAACTTAATTGGGGGTAAACCAACTATTCTTAGAAGTGTTTCTTACATGATAATTGTTTATGTCATCTTAGTAATAATGAATCTGAACATTGCCCTATTTTCCTCAATACAATCTTGTCACGCTCCGAAGCAGCAGAGTCATAATAACTCCGCTGTGTAAACCATTCTAAGATAGAAGTTAGCTTTACAACCGCTATCCTAGACCTGATCTACACAAATCATCCACGACTAATCCGCTTTGAAGTAAATAGTTTGTAATTTAAATAAATCATTTACCTAAAATAGTGAGAAAATATATATATATATATATATACTAAACTTTAGTTATTATAATTAATGTTTACAATATTTCTCCGTGATGTATTTCTTAATTATTACATTATTCAGAAATGAAAAAGTTTAAAATAAAAGCTTAAACCTTAAAAATATATGTTTGTTCTTCAAATGTTTTTCCTCACTCCCTAAGATCCAGCAGTTGCTAGCTTCAGAGTAATTATATGCCACTTCTTAGCCAGCACCCACACGACGTCTATAGGGATATGAGCAACCACAGCTCAGTAAGTTAGAATGAAGAACTTAAAACTATACCATAGACACAACAAGGTTATCAACCAACTTATTAGGTGCAATGCATGTTCAAGCAAATGCCGTCACACGACATTGTCTAACCCATCGTGAGATTAGAGAAATTACGCCCGCTCTAATCCAGGTTGAGGAGTTACCGTTAATGCAACAGCTCACGACCAAACTCAGGCTTATGCAATGGAGACACCGCTCCTCTCGCGACTACTTTCGAACCATTGACTTTGCCCTCGCTGTGACTTCCTTACCTATCACTTAGTTTGACTATGGATGAAGAAGGGACCATTTTACAATCGTGCGCTATCTCTTTCGAAGGGGTCGGTATTTGGCCGGAGAATCCTAAATTTCCCCTAATGGGTTGCCATGCAGGTCCAATTATGATCACAAGTCATATATTTGATTAGGTCCAGTTTAGGATGATCAATCATTTCATATAAATCACACAATACAAGCTAGAGCAATAAACAGAATCATAGCATCACTCATAATCAAGCACATGCACACAACAAACTATCTAACAAACACAACCAAGCATAATCTTAAGCCTCCAAAACACAGCATCGTATTAATCCCAACTTACCTCGACTCCTCGCTCACTCACTCGAGGTCCGACTCGCTCAGGCCATCACCGATCATCCCTATGACACAAACGTGGTTTCAGTTTTTCATATAACTATTATAAGTTCGTTTTATCCTATAACACTTATTGTTATATTTTATTTAGGGTTTAATATACCTAATTATCTAGGTCTTAAGTCTTTTACAATTATTTTAGGTTTGGGGTTAGGTTCGGGGTTAGGTTCGGGTTCAGTTTTCATATCGTTTTCTAAATTAGATTCCAATTCGATTTCTAAGTACTATTTTATACCTGAGCCCTAAAAATTCGTTTTAACTCATAATGTGAAATTAATCACATTACTTCCAGATATCCTAAATACCATCAGTACCCCTAATTAGTATTTTATTCCACTCGGTACACTTAAATCCTTATTAGTGTACCGAATTTACTCCTGATGTGAGAAATTTTTACATTTTTCATATAATTACATAAATTTAAGTTTTCTATCAGTTTTATTATATATCCCTATTATTTATATAATATCAATTTTTATCCTAATATTTTCTATTTATTATATTTCTAATAATTACATATTATGTATTATCACTTATTATATATATAATACACATTTAACATTTCTATCACTCTAATTACCATCTCTCAACATCAATTATCATTTTAAAGTGTCTAAATTCAACCCAAATCAGATTTTACATGTAATTACCCTAATATACAAAATTAACTTAAAATTTACTATTTTTCCCTATTACTCATTTACTACATAATTAACCTAATAATTACATTTAACACCCTAAATGCTATAAGTATCATACTTCATCAGATTTCAACATCCTAAAACATATAATTATTCACTAAATCAGTAATTAACCATTTAATTATCTAATTAACCCTAAATTACCCATTTTATGCCTTATTTTAGGGCATAAAAATTATCTAAAATTTTTAAAAATTAATTTTTGAAAACGGGCTTCATAGCACTATTCTATATCATCTAAGTAGTCTACACAAAAATTTTGGGTTCAAAACTACACTCCTAAGGTCATCTATTTCTAAACTGAAACATGCTCAATTTTACATGATTTCTTAAGGACTATATATCATGGGACATATTTTCATCAAAATAATATTTTTCCTAAAAACTACATATAAAAATATTCTAGAATAAAAAAATTCATAATTTTTTAAGAATATTTACTATTTTTACAAAATTACACAAAATCGAGCTAGAAATCAAACTCACTAATCTGGGTGGCTTCGACCACTACTAGCCATCGTGGCCTTGTCAGCCGGTCCAGGCATTACCACCACTGTTTGGTGGTGATAGCCGTCCACTCTCAGGTGCTCGTCTAGTGTGAGTTCCCTTCTAAAGCCCTAATTGTACAGTTTTCCTATTTTTTTTTTCTAACCCTAATTTTTCTCTCAATTTTGCCTCTTCATATTTTTCTCACTCTCCAAACTGCTCAAATGAGCTTTTGAAAAATTTGAAGTATTTATAGAGCTTTAGGAAAATTATTGTACATTAATTTGATTAGACAATTGCCTTATCTTCTTCCAATTTGACTTTTGTGTTGTTCTAATTTAATTGGCTAATTTTTTTCTTATTTTCCCCAGCTGCCACGACCTATATCTGGATCATTCCTTATTTTTCCTGATTTTTCCTTAATTAATTATGAATTTTTTTTAATTATTTAATATTATTTTAGCACATTTCACATATTTTAAGTAATTACGCGTATTTCTACCTATATGTAAATTCCTATATAATACAAATAAATATTCCTAAATATTATTTAGGTCATTTTATGATTTTTAGTATACATATCATTTATCTCTAGTGATTCGTTAATTATCGGAATGTATTTTACGTATTTTCGATAAATAACGAGTTATATATTTAAAATTTGGAATCTTTATATTCTTTTATTTTATTGCTCATTTTCTTAAATTCGAACTTACGGGATCATTTTTACTAATATTTTTTGCTTTACTTATAATTTAGGTTTAATCGGATCTTTCAGTCGATCGAAACTTTAAGTGACTGGTTGTAGGGCTTATAAATCTTACACCCTTTCTTTTTCAACTAATTTGTCTCTTACACCCCTCCTTTTTCAATCTTGTACATTCTGTATGGAACAAAAATAACAACATTTTAATAAATGTCATAAAATGCTTCCAAACTGTAGCTAAAGATTGGAACCATGAAGCCTTTGGCTTCATTAGTACTAAAAATAAAAAATTCTCAAACATTTAAAGATAGCCAGAGATATGATCAAGGGTCGCATAGCCAATAAAGATTTAAGCTTTTTGAGGAAATAAGGTTTAAAACAAAGGAAATATTTTTATGGATTTCCTGCTTATAAAATAATTGAGAGTAAAAGATATGAGTGAATATTAAGCTAGATAAGATGCACAAATTCAAAAATCGAATTAGGTTTATGATGGATTCTTAAATTTGATATGACTCACAATTCTACAAATCAATCGAACTAAAATTATAATTCAGTATGACCCATAATTATAGTTATAAAGTTTTCGATATGATGCACAAATGGATAAATCGAGAAAATTGGTTTGTTGCCACAATCTAACACATAGATTGATAAGATATGAAAATAGAGAAAACACTCTCATAGGTTTTTCAATGCCGATAATTCACTTTAACTGAATATATTATTATAATAGTCTTTATAAGACCCTAAACAACCTTAGGGGGCATTATAGGTAGTAAGTAAATGAATATCAATAAAACCTTAAATAAATATAATTTTAATTAAATCTTCTAAAATAAACCTAAATTAATATCTGATAAAATAAAATAATACAATGAAAAATCATTAATATGTCTTCAATTATTTGCCATAGAATCTTTAATAAATCGATTAATAAAGTAAAAGGATTAACTCCATGATTCCTATTAGTTGAACTTAATCTCTTGTGCAATCCTAACACTATTTTGATTAACCTTGAGAGAACCCTTAGAACCTAGCTAAATAACCTCACTCAATAGGATTAATACTCACAAAAAATTAAATCAAGAACAAAATATCTTAGTGATGGAGATGTAATAAAAAAATATTACCATGCTCTTTTTCTCACAAGACAAGCGAAGAATCCAGTATGGAGCTTTTAAGACATGGTTAAGAATTGAATCATAGAGCCTACAAGACTAGAACAACATATCAAAAACCATTTTCAAAAACTGTACACTTCCTCTAAGTCCTTTACCTTACTCTCCAATCCCATCTTCAATGATCTTTTTGGTGGTCTCTTGTTGGAGTAAGTTAGTAAGTTAACTGCACCAATTTCTCCTCAAGTAATCATTTAAGCATTATCGTCCATTGTATCTTCAAAAACACCAAGCAAAGATGGGTTCTACTCAAAATTTTACAAAATATTCTGGCCTATAGTAGGCAATTCAATCATAACTTTGATTACCTCAATTTCTAAGTCTTGCTCTATTCTATTAAGCCTTGATGAAATTAACCTAGTCCTTATACCAAAAAATTTAAGAGCTAGTTAGTTAAGCATATTTAGGCCAATAAGTTGATGCAACACTATCTACAAAATGGTTACTAAGATCTCAATACATAGACTATGCCTTATGTGGACTCCTTAATATATTTGTCTTAAGTCAATTTCATTCCCAAAAGAAATGCCTTTAACAATATCTTCCTTCCTACTAAATGAAATATAGCATTTTTGAAATCAAAAAGAGGGAAAAGAGGCTCTATGATTATCAAAATTGACATTGAAAAGGCTTTTGATAGAAATCAATAAGATTTTATAATATTTACTCTCAAGGTATTATCTTCCCATCCAACCAAATTCAACTACTATCCTCTTCTTTATCTACTATTTCCATTCAAGTCCTCTTAAATGTCTTAGCCTTTACACCCATCTTTCCTTTTAAAGTATCCATCAAGGCAACCCAATCTCCTCCTTATATGTTCATCATTAGAAAGGGGATCTTTAGCATATTAAATGAAAAGTAAGTCTAAAATGAAGCATGGGAACCTATTAAATTAAAAATCTAGCCTATCTTTATTATATATGTTGTTTACTTATAACATAATCTTGATGTCAAAAGCTTACCTTTCATTTGAGCATACCACTCTACATACTTTCAATGTATTTGAAAGCTCATTAAGTCTAAAAATAAACCCCTTAAAATTGTCCATTTTCTTTTCCAAAATTACTCACTTAAGAATAATTTAACAAATCACAAGAATTATGGTCATCAAGCATTCCTTTAAGTTTTGGAATGTATTTAGGTTTTCCTCTAAACAAAGGTATCAATAAAGCCCTTAGATTTTAATTTCTTGATTGAAAAAAGCACAACAAAATGGAAGGATAAACTGATTAGTAAGGCAAGAAGAGTAGTCTTAATAAATTCAATTCTAAGAACTTCTAACATATTACATGTAAGTAGCATACCTACTACAAAAAGCTCTTCTTACTATTAATAAGTTGATAAGAAGATTCTTTAGGCACTTAAAACACAAATAAAATGACATCAATATCATAGAAGTAGATTTATAAGCCAAAGTCACAAAAGGGTTTAGGCTTTTTGAACTTAAAGAATGGAATAGAGTGGTTCATATGAAAAGATCTTAGTTATGTTGAAAAGGACTAATTGCTTAGAGATTGCTTAGAGCAAGCTATGTAATCACATATATAAAATTTAGATAAGAAGCATCCAATTGCTACCTTTCCTAAATGCACTTCCATCTATGGAAAAGTATAGTTAGATGTTAAGATAATATTCTAGATTATGGCTAAGTCATCTTAGGAAATGGCAAGCAAACCAATTTCTAGTTTCGCAAATGGCTACTAGGCTCTTCAATTAGGTCTTTTTCTTCATGACCCCATAAGAAAAACATAAAGAGGCATTAATTGTATACTGGAAGGACTTTACCTCTTCAAATGATGATATCGTTGGTTTTTATCCTATTTAATATCTTTAGGCCACCTTATATAAGAGCAAATGAAAATAATGCCCTCTCAATAGGAAAAAAAGAAAGTAAAATTTATAGTAAAAAGTGTGTACAATACTTTATGTGATAATGACAAAACCCAATTTCATGATTTTTCTTGAATCTAGAAAATACATGTACCACCAAAATTATAGATGGAGAGTTAGCTTTAAATGATTGCCAATAGCCTCAAATCTTCATAAAAAGGGAATCCTAACTTTAGGGTGTCCTAGATGTTACTATGTAGGGTTATAGTGTATACCATTAGGGATTGTCCTCAAATATTTTCTCTTGCGAAGGACTTAGAAATTGAGGAATGACTTATCAAGTGATTATATACAAACATAGCATTCAAAAAAGCTAATCTCTTGAAATTGACTCCTCTTGGAGGATTTTTATCAAACTACTTAATTTGGCAATGATGGATTAGTAGGAATGATTTAATTTTTACAGAGGCACTATTCAATCAAAGTTTAACTTATATTCCCTAAAAGTCTTGCCTCTAAGCAAATGAATATTAATGTTTGAATGTCCATAAAACATTATGAAAAAGGAAATGTAGCTTGTAGCTTTATCTTAAAGTGTGCTAAGAGAAAACTGATTGATACTTAAAACATATGCATCTTATTTATCCCACTCACAACAACCTATGTTAGGAGGGGTTATTTAAAATGACCATGGGTAATGGATAATGAGTTTCCAAATAAAACTTGGGAACATTGACATTTTGATACTAAAGCTTTAGGGGACTTTCTAGAAAATTAGACCTTTACAAAAACTTAAAATCAAAACACTAGAAGCATAAATGGACTCTAAAATAGTTATGGAAATGATTTTATTTTGATGAAACTTCTTATAGTTTTCACTAAAATACTTTGTTTTCTTGCAAAATAGAAGCTTAAGGAGTTCGAAAATATAGTCTTATATTTTGCTCATATGAGATAAACATTGTTGTTGATTTCCTAGTCAATGAAGCTCACTACATGAATGTTGAATACACACTTTTATTTGTTTAGTTGTTCCTCCATTAGCAATTTGTAAATATATAATAACTGATATATGGCCATACATAGTTACAGGGAAACAAGTTCTGATATCTTTTGTAATAGAGGAAGCATTTATAATGTTTTATGTATTAATGGTACTCTTAGCAAGTAACTTTTGTAATAGAGTTACTACCTATTTACTTCACCATATGGAATAAAGAAAAAATTAAATTGTAATTTAATAGGGATAGAAAAGAAACTTAATAATTATTACATTTTTATTATATCATTTAGTTGACATATGACAATGTAAGGAAATAAATTAGAATAGAAATTCATGAGGGTAAGGACATGAATGACTATTTAATATTTTGCGTTAATTATTACATGTTCATTATATCATTAGAATTAAATTGGAATAGTAGTTCATGAGGGTGGCAACATGAATGACTTTTCAATATTTTGCATAATAACTAAATTGGAATGCCAACAAAAAAAAAAAAACATAATTAATTGGAACAAAATAAAAATATCCATTATACTTGTTTTGTAGGAGTGTAAAGTAACATTTACAGGGATAGGGCCATTTGTGGCAAAAACGATAAATCAATCATTGAATCATAGTTCATGAGAATGGGGACATGAATGACTATTCAATATTTTTCTTAATAACAATTCATATTGAATAGCTATTTGATGTTCAAATTCAACTAAATACCATAATAGCAACTTTTATGGAATGGGAGGGTAATGGAATGACTGCTCTACCAAATGTTACGCCCCAAACTAGGGAGTCATAACAATCTCGCCGTGTAAACTAGCCTAAGTTAAAAGCTAGCCACTTTAATTGCTAACATTGGTATAGCTTATACTAAGCCTTTACCACTTTATAGCTTTAAGTTATCCAATTTAATACTTGTTTAATATCAACTTATGATGCAACTTTCTATAATAACTTTTGAAAGAGATTCTATGGTATAAAAGCTTGAGAAAAAAAAAAACAAGTTTTATAAATAACTTCAGAAAAATAATATACTAAGGATTTATAAAAGTCCACAAGTTTACAGAACATAATACAGGTAATAATAATTGAAAACTAAAGGGTCACTTAAAGAGATCTTATTAGTTTTCCTCGAGGTTAGTAAGTTAATAAACAAAATAAGAATCCAACTACTTGGTCTTCAATCTCACTCGCTGACCTCGTTCTCCATACTTCTAGAATTTGGAGTAGTACTAGTGTATCTATTAGAAACTTACAACACAACTATTAGAGAGTGAGCGACAACTTGCTCAGTAAGTAGGATGGAGATAATAGCATATATTTGACATAGAGTAACCAGGGTTTTTAAGCAAGTTTAGTTAAATACTATGCATGTACAAGTAAGTGTCATCACACGATATTATCTGGTCTGTTGTGAGATTAGAGAAATAACGCTCGCTCTAATTTGAATTGAAGAGTTTAACACCGTACACTTCGTAGATCAGAACTAAATTGGAGTTTATGCAATGGAGAACACGCTTTGCCTAAGACTTCACTTCGAACCACGGTCCCCAACCTTAGTACAACCTCCTCTCCTATCACTCAGTTTAACTAAAGTTAGGAAAAAGACTATTTCAGCTATCCTCATCGAAAGGTGCATATTTGGCTCAAGAATCCTAGTCATTTCTCCTAAAGGATTGTAATGCATGCTCGATTAAAAGTTAAGCCGAGTTTGAGTTAGATTACTTTTAGGGTTTATTGAGCAATTTTAAATAGTTCAATTAGCTAACATCATAAATTAACCAATATATAAAATCTAGTACTTTAAATAGCAAAGTATTATCCAAGCACACACATTGCATACATATAAGCAACTAACTTACAATCACAACCAAGACATATACTAAGGCCTCCAAGTATCCTTAGATAATACTCCAAAGTGCAGTGAAGTACTAATCTCACTTACTTGGATATGTGAAGCTCAAGAGTCCTGATAATTGATCTCGTCTACTTTAATTGTTCTCCTTGAATATTTAATACAATGACTTTAGTTGTTCTAACTATAAGGTAAAGGAATTCATTTAAATAGTTTAAGCGTAGTTATAACTTATTATTAGCAAGTCATATAAGATTTGTATTGAGTTACAACTTGCTATTGAAGTCTCTGATTAAGGTTTTGAAAGCTCGTCTAGTGCCTAGTTTTGGTCTCAGAACCTTCTGACAAAGTCTCTAGGCAAGTGTCTTTAGACTAGTAACCCTCCATCTAAGTCTCTGATGTTATTCCAATTATACTGTTTGCTCCAAATAACTCTCTAAACCAACCTTTGAAGTCATTTCCTCCAAGCATTCCACACCAATCAAAACCTTGGATCAAGTGCTGAAGCCATTTAGACCAAATTTCCCTTACCAAATACTCCCCAAACAAGTTTATGATGGGATATAGTTAAGTCCCTTTTACTATCCAACTTTTTGATCAACTCTCTGAACTAGAGATTAAGTCCCCTCTTTATACACTAACCCTCTAAAAATATCTATAAAGTGATTTCATCTAAAACCTTCTAATTTAACTAACCCTCTAATCAAGTTTTTGACTTAATACAATCACCCTTTTTTTACCAAATAACTCCTTAAATGAAGCTCCAACATATTTAGAGTTAAAGTCCTTTCATCCACCAACCTTCTGAACATGTCGCTGAAGTTATCACAACCATGCTTTTTTTTTTACCAAACGTTGTCCTAACTAAGACCTTGACATTATTATATTCAAGATTCTTACATGAGTTAACCTTTTGGTTAAGTATCTATACTAAGATCTTAATTCACTCTTTTACTAGATCAACCATCTGAAGAACCCTTTAAACATATCCAATTACAAGTTCAATTCGAGTGACTCATTCCATCATCATATTTCTGATTACATACATGTTAGTACATGATCATTCAATAGGTTCATCATACTCATTAACACCATATTACCAAAACTTCCAAACCCTTATTTTCTAACTTTAGTGCATGAAGCCCATAACTAGTGGTAAGTGTATAGTTCAACTTTACTTCAATCCCCTTAACTCCAGATCATATCCTATAGTAAAACATAACTCATATGAACTCGAAACTTGGTACAAATTGATTTCCTCAAAGCTAATTACACAAAATCTCTTACAACTAGCATTTTTCACCAAATTTAAAAGCTAAAATATTAATAAAATTATAGAAAATATTTTTGGCCAAAAAATTTTCATAAGATTCATACATCTGGTACGAGGATGTTCCAAAAAAAAGTTTGGCTCCAAAACAACAATGATAGGGTTATTTAAAACAACTTCTAAAATTGTTTAGTTTTGAGCTATTTATTAAGGAGATCATATACTTACTTGAAAATTGTAAAAACTAATATTTTTCTTGAAAAGTACATATAAAAATTTTTCAAAGTAAATTTTTCTAAAATTTTCTAACAAAATTTAGTATTTTTGGAAAATAGGAGAAAATCAGGGCTTATAGAAAATTGGCCGTTCGGCTACCCCCTCCTTGTCAGTCCAATTAGGCATTGCCACCACTCTTGGGCAGGTGGTTTACCTCCAGTCACTCTCTAGACCTATGTTTCTTGAAATAGCTCGATTTGCATAGTATGGGTTCTAATTTTTTTTTCCAAAATTGTTCCTTACTATGCTTCCATTTTCCATATTTTTCTCAACTTACTTAAGGATTTTTTTAAGTTCTGGAAAGGTTTAGGTTATATTTCCTAGACTAATGGTGTGAGAAATGATTTTCTCTTTCTTAATTTGAGCTTAAATGCCCCAAAATCTAAGCTTTGCTAAGTGTCTTCTCCAATTTCTTATCCCCTAACACCTGTCCAAATTAATGCTATGCCTAAGCCAAATGTTTTCCACTGATCTTATCATTTTTAATGGTTGTTTTCTAATTTTACTAGATAATGTTAGCTGATCTAATACATTTTTCGGGTAGTTTAGGTTATTTCAGGTATATATTTATATATAATAAGCTCACTTGAGGTGTATGTATGATATTTATATATTATTTTGTGTTCTTTTATAATTTTATAATGCAAATAATTTATCTCTAAAATTTGGTAAATTTCTGTTATCCAAATTGTGCGGTTATAACGAGTAATTTATAATGTAATATAATTTAGTGAAGTTAACAATTTTTAGTTATATTATTACTATTTTATTATATTTCTATAATCTGGATCTACGGAGTGTCCTTGACTAATTCCTAAGACTTATTAGTGAAATATTGTCCTAATCAACCCACATTTACATACACCCAAAATTACTCGCTCGAGATGACTATACAAAATTACAAGGCTCACACCAAGTAAACAAATATTTATTGGAATGTCTGTTTCTGCTTTGTAATATAACTCATTTTAAATCAAGGAAGAAAAAATCATTCAATTATGAGAATGGCATTAATACTAATAGGAATCAAATTCATAGAGCAAATCCCATTGTTTTATTAATTAATTTGTTAGAGATTCCTTGGCAAAACTACATGAATATGCCTTTAAAGACTTGTTAATTGATTTGTTGTCTATTTGATCATTACTTGACAGTATTTGTCAGTCATTATTTTTATCTATTAGATTTTATTAGTTGTTATTGTTAGTTGGTTAGACTAACTTCAATGGGTCTTGTTGGATTAATCTTGGTATGTGTTAAACCCAATGAGCTCCTTACTCTAAGAGACTTACAAGAAAGCCCCATGTGGGTAGTACCATGAGAGCCCTCCAACACTTAAGTCAGCAAGGAGGACGATAAGGTAGAAATAAGAAACTAGGGTAAGAGAGCACTCAAGGCTTGATCAAGAAATGCTGGCCTATGGTGTATGTGTATGTTTGGGTACAATATAGAGAACACTTGACCTTTAATCAAGAATTAAGATCCGATCCCCTACTTGTTGGCTTCCTTTCTTTATTTATAGTAAGTAAGAGTAAGACTACCTAGAAGCAGTCAACTCATGGTTCATCCCTATTGGTAGCTAGCAAGAAGGGACATGGTTTAAGGAGTTGACAGGGTAGCTTTAGGGTTGGTTGGCCATGACAACACTAGAAGCCATGTTTGTAATCTATTGGCATGATATCCTTAGGGATGCTAGGCAAATCAACTGTACTATGGATATCAAGTGACAATTAATGAGCGGGATCTCAAGCAAAATGATTGAGGATTCATGCTTAATGGATGGAGTGTCTCATCTAAGGTGAGCCAGATGTTTGGAGGCTCACGTGGTTATGGGCATTTCTACTTACTTAACTCTAGTAAGAGGGGTAGGGCTCCCATTGTTTTGCGCTCCTTCGACCCGCCATAATGGTCCTCGTATACAAGGGGGAAGACTTTGGCGTTTTGTTCATCCAAGTCCTTATAAGGACATTTCCTCACGTTCTTTTCTCTAGGTTGTAGGTAGATGAGGAGTTCAAGTAGGGGGAATGATCCTCTCTAGAGCTAGTAGGCCTTAATTGGAACTAAGCCTCGAGCTAAGCGAAAATCAAGTATCAACATTTGTTCCCCTACTCTCCTTAGCATCGAAGACATAAAGGGAGTAGAAGAGCTCACGAGTTTAGGCTGAAGGCTGGGAGAAGTGCTATTAAGCTAGGCTTGCTTGCATCTGACTGTAATCCGATGCTTGTCATGTCAGGTTAAGCTGCTTAATCTTAACAGTAGGATGCGACCATCAAGGCATCCAAGGCATTGTATGAGATGGCTACAAACATGTGCACCTAATACGAATGGCCATGTCGGCAATCCATGAGCTTGTACCAATCTTGGTTGTTTCCCCAAGAATTAAGACACATATGTGGTCAAGATGCAGCATACATTCCTTCGAGGGGTACATACTTTAAGAATAGGAGAAATCGTTAAGCATCCCTCCCTAGTTGTCTATATAAGGGGGTCTTAAGGGCTTTAATTTTGCACCTTTATGAATCATTAAGTGAAAGCCTTACCGAAATTCAAACTTACGAGCTGAGCCTTGTGTTTTGTTCCATTCAATTTTCTCCCAAAAATGGTAAATTAGAGTGCGATTGACTCTCAAGGTGCACATGGGTCCATTTTAAGAATGTTTAATGAAGACTATAAGCAAGTGGTTGATGAAACGAATGGTAACCTTACTCCCATGAAGTAGTAGTGACAACAGCAATGGTGTGTTACTGTCTTAGATGAAGAGGAAGATTTAGGCGAATGGGTAGCCTTAGGAGGTGTATGTGCTTGTTGACAAGGATAAGAAGGAGGGGGTGGCTCCTTATACAATGAATACTAATGAGAAGGCATGTACTCAAGTTTATTACAAGTTGAATGAGACACATTTGAGGTTAGTCAATCAAGCTATGAGGGAGGTGCCTGGTTAGCAAATGGAGCTACCTGTACTTGGGGAGAGAGCCTTTGAGATAGGAGATGAGAGGTCTTTCTTTATGTTTGCAAAGCCTTTTGAATTAGGGTTACAATTGCCGTTCTCTGACTTTTTTATTGAAGTATTCAAGTACTTTCGGGTAGCGCTTGGTTTTTGAGTACAAATGTGTAGGCGTAATTGCTCGCATTTGAGGTGGTATGCTTATAGCAACTACAAAGGTCGATAGCTTAGCTATTTAGGAACTTGTTCTAAGTGAAGAGGCTGTCGGATGGTTGGGTTTATTTCTCTGGTCGAGGTAGTCCAATAAAAGTCTTTAATAAGTTACAAAACAAGGGGGATCATTGGAAGGAGCATTTCTTCCCTATCCAGATGAATGAGCAACTAAATTTTTCGACAATTTAAAATGTGCCTATTCATAGCAAGGTGATGAATTATCTGGCAACCTAAGATGATCTACGAGAAATAAGGTGTTAGACCTTGTTAGGTGGAAAAAGCTTTATCCACTAGCGATCTATTAGAAGTATTCTAAGGATAGGCCTTTGTCTGAGCTTGAGACAAGTATATTTTACTCCTACTAAGGAGAGGTGGTTAAGTGTCTACCATATCACATCATTGTTGTTATTAGGGATGTTGGACCAGCTCATCCTTGGCTAGTAAGTGCGTTTATCTTTGTTTGATTTATGCTATCTTTTTGCTTATGTTCGCAGCTATGGAATTGGTCACAAACAAGGTGAAGTAGAAGTTGCTTACTTAATCGGCCAGGCGTAAGGAGCAAAAGGCAGATGCTAGTGGGAATAAGAAACATGCCACCATAGTGGGGGATGGCAAGACCTCGTAAGCTTACTCAACAAATAAGAGAAAGAAGAGGAAAGGCAATCAACAGACTCTTCCCGAGGCGATCAAGTATATGGGTGGGGCTTTTCTTGAAGGTATCCCTATTCCACAAAGTATGGGCTGAGGTTCAGGATAGGCACCAATGGTGGATGAAGTCGGTAATGGTCATGCTAAGTAGGTCGAGGAGCGCGTGGATTCGAAGGCGACTCCTTAAAGTGTTAAGGTTCAGGCGATAGAGATTCTTAACGATGAGGAGCCTCAATAGTTAGTACCTTGGGATAAGCAACCCATGGTGCATTAGGAAGTAGAGCTTTCAATTAGCATAGGGGAAAGGCCTGTGTAGAGGGTTAAGGAGCTGTAAGGTAGGTTAGGGTGCTTGTTCGCTAAGCAAAGTGATTTGGAAGACTCGACAAACTCACTTAGGAGGTACGGTGAAGTATATTTCTTTCTTATTTTTGTATAAGTGTTCTAGAGTGACCTTTTAATAAAGACAATTTTATGTTTGTTGCGACTTTATGACATGGTTAAGTATGTGCTTGCACATAACTACAAGTACTAGAGGTCGAAGAGGCGTAATGTGAGGTCTAAGGTGGGGTAGCTTCAGGGGGCCCTTGAGGAGGAGAAGAAGCTGTACAAAAATGTTTTTATTAGGCGTGCGAATTTGGAGCTATAATGCTATGAGATTAGGGAGAGTGTGTGAATTTGGTAGTCGAGCTAGTGGAGGCCAAGACTTCTGCTAAGGCCTTTAGCGAGGAGGTTATCAAGCTATGAGTAGAGTTCGAAGGAAAGAAGAAAGAGCTTGAGGATACTCGAGCAAGTTTTACCCATAAGGAAATAGAGCTGCTAGCGGGTCAGGGTTTATTTGTCCATGTAAAGTAGGACATCTTCTTCGAGATGCTAGATGACCCCTTTATGGAGAAGGTACCAACTAACGTTTGTTTTGTTGTTGCTGTAAATGCTTGGAAGTAGGTGTTTGACCATTTCCTTAAGGTGAACCTGTCTTTTCTTGATTGGTTAGATGACCCCGAAGCAACCTTTGGTGAGAAGGGAGACTCTAGTGATGGCGAGGAGTCGTCTAGTAAGAGCTCCACGAGTAGTGGGGAAGATGGGGAGGTTGTTGGAGATGTTGACCGTAAAGAGGAAGGGGTAGATGAAAACGTCATGGTTGATTAGGTAGAGTTGGCCTATTGTCTTTCTTATTTCTACTTTTTCTTTAATCTAACTTGGTTAAGAGGTGTACTTATTTTCTTGAAGGCGTAGGGATGCCAATCACCCCCTTTTATTGATGTACATAATCAAGGTGCTTAATGGAACTATCTTTATGCCTTTCTGAATCCACTATTGTCTCCTTTCCATGTTGTATTCTTATGTTGTGTTGTATTCTTAGCCTCATCATTTCTAAGTTACCTGATGGTTTAAATCATTTATGTTGCTTGTTCTCATAGTGAGCCAAGTGCATATGGTAGGGAACCTTGATGGTCGATGACCTGCTTGTTCTTGGTGCGAGTTAAGCACCAATGGTGGCCGTTTGATTTGCTTTTCTCTTGTTAAAGTCCCCTGTTCTACTCGACATTCAATCTAGTTGGGCACGACATGTAGGGATAGCATGTTGTCTTGGGTAGACTTCCTCTAGCGTCGTATAGTCTTTTTGGGGAGGTATGTTTGCTTACGTGTATCTTTCTTGACGTCATGCGATCTCGTGCGTCAGGTATGTCAACTTTAGCGGATCTTTTATAACATCATGTGATCCTTTGCACAGGGTGCACGCTCTGCAATCATACCATCTTAGGTAGAGGACACCTAGCAGATATGCTGTCTTAGGTAAAATGCCTTCTAGAAGCCATTTAATGCTAGTACAGCACATTAACACCTCTGTAGGGGTCAATTGGGCTTTCTCTACTTCTGGGCCATTGGATGAATGTGGTATAAATGTTTCAAATTAACTCAGGCTCTCTATATAAAGGGTGTAAGGGTCTTCCATTGTTGTGTTAGTTAAGAATCGCCTTAAAAGTTGTAAGTTGGACTTTACTTGGTTATGAGTGAGTTAAAGGTGATCAAAGTGAAGGGGAGGGTATATGAGCTCAAAAGGAGAGCCCTCTCAATATCCCTTTTCAAGTTGTGATCGTGAGGTGCAAAGAATTGCCTAATGTTGAGAGGCATGTCCCGAACAGTGACTAGGAGGTGTACATGTGCCTCTCGATCAAGTCTCTATCCGAGCCATAATCACTTGTATGAAGGTGAGACCAGGGACTCATCTTCTCAGCTCGCTAAGGCACCTCTACTGTAGGGGTACATACCTACATGGAGTTATGGATGAATCCTTTAGGTATTGCTTGTCAAGCTCGCATGTAGGTAAGGATCACTATGGTGATTATGGTAGTAGAGGAGACCTCTTTCCTGGCCTCGGCTTCTTGACTAAGGTAGATCAAAAGAGCTTGAAGTGACATCCTCGAGCTTTCTCTACCATTCTACGGTAACCTAGATGGAGTTGCTAGATCAGTTATCCCCATTCTCTCTAGGTGCTTCTATGGGTAGTCAGCTCACCTAGGTAAAGTAGAGACCTTTCATTAGAATTTGAAAGTCATCAAAGCCCCTAGGGCTTGGAGCTCAGCCTGGCTAAAACCTATGGATATAGTCACACTTACCCCGATAAAGGCTACAAGTTGAGTCAAAGTTGAAAGCAAGTCCTCTTAGAAGAGTTCAATATGAGCGGTGGAGTCGAAGTTAGGAGTAGACTGGGAGACCTTTCCTTAGATAATAGGGTAGAAATGGCCTTAGTTATTTTACTTTTGTCATTGTATATACTTGGGGTCAGGATGCCAACTTAGAAAGCCTTGTACTCCTCTTTCAATTATTGGAATTTCTATTTTCAAATATGCTTCCTTATGCACTTTTGCTTAGCTTGCTTTTCTTTTTCTTTTACTTATTGGCATGCTCTAGTGTATGAGAATAAGAAGTATTCTAAAATGTTAGCATCATTATAGATTTAGGGCGCATACTTGAGGACGACAATCAACCCAAGGTCGTAAGTGCGATGTAAGTCACAGCTCGAGAATAGATGCAACCCATAGTATTAGTGTAAATACTAACTTGGGATGCATACTTGAAGATGAGAATCGACCTAAGGTCATCAACACGACGTATGCTGCAGCTCAAGAATAGATGTAACCTATAATGTTAGTGTGAATACTAACTTAGCGTGTAACTCAGGGATGAGAATCAACCTGATGTTATAAGCATTGTATGCCGCAGCTTAAGAATAAATGCAACTTATGGTATTAGTGAGAATACTAACTTGGGCGTATACTCGAAGATGAGAATTGACTCGTAGTCAAGAGCTTAGTAAGGACCAATGCTCAACTATAAGTTCATGGCCCTGTGGTGTTAGTGTTTGTACTAACATAAGGCGTATGTTCGTTAATGGAAATCAACTCAAGGTTGCAGCTTAGCTCGAGTAAAGGATATATATATAAAGGGAGACATGTGTAAGGAACTCATCATTTCATTAATTACAATGACAGTTATAAATGTTCTTAGCCATACTACAACACTTAGTAAAAATAAGGTCTTAAATTGTCTGCGTTCCACACTTTGGGATGAGCTATCCATCTAAGGTTTCCAACTTATAAGCTCCTTTCCTTGTGTCCTCTATTACCCTTACTGGATCTTCCCAATTGGGAATAAGCTTACCCTGCCCTTCAATTGAACTAGTGACCTCTAATTTTCTGCATACTAGGTCTTAAGGGTAAAAAACCTTATACTTCACTTTTTGGTTGTAATATCAAGCGGCTCACTATTAGTAAGTCGTTATTTGAGCTTGTGCAACGTCACGCACCTCCTCAATAATATGAAGCTCGCCTACAAGGTATTGATGTCAAAGTGTTGGACTCTACTAGGGGCAACTCTAGCTTGATTAGCAAAACAGCCTCTACCTCGAACATAAGATGAAAAGGATTTTCCCCAATAGAGGTCTTGTGTATCGTACAATATCCTTAAAGTATATTTAGGAGTTCATCGGCCTACCCACCTCTTGCTCACTCCACTATTTTCTGAAGGCTGTTAAGGATAATTTTGCTGATAAACTCAACTTGGCCATTAGTCTAGAGGTAGGCAATCGAAGTGTAGTAAAGTCTGATGTCATGTTTGTCGCAAAATCCTTTGAACCTGTTGTTGTCAAACTATCTTCCATTGTCGATGATCAAGCTTTATAGCACTCCAAAGCAAGAGAATATGTGAGTAAGTACAAACCCTTTAGTGACCTAAGATGTGAAGGTCACTACAACCAGTGCTTTGACCCACTTGGTGAAGTAATTAACTGCCACTAATATAAATTGTCAACCTGACAATGCTTTTAGGAAAGGTTCGAAGATGTCCAAACCCCACTTGGCGAGTAGCCATAGGCTTGTGAGGGGGTAAAGCTCTATGCTCGAAGCATGGATGATCGGGGCACGTTTTTGGCATTGGTGGCATTTTTAAACTAGGGCTTTAGTATCCCCCTTGATCGTTGGCCAATAATAGCCTAGTCTTAGTGCTTGAATATATAGAGCCTAAGCTTGGATGTGATTACTGCATATTCTCACACGCACCCTCTTACTTTATGAGGCACCTTAGTAAGGGGACACTTTGCCTTCATCGATACAGCATATTATCAATCAAAGTATAGCTAGCCGAGGTGTAGGCTAACTTCTTCGCCTCTTTCTAATAGTCACATAGCGCTTTAGTCTTCAAGTGTTCCACAATAGGGTCTATCCAATAGGGCCATTGGGTATATCTCAAGGATCTCTTATTCATGCACTTATGCGCTCTATTCAAGGAGGTACTATATGAAGAGAGGTTTATTGTCATCATGCTGTATGGGAACAACAAACGAAGTTAACTTAGATGGCCTATCTACTTTTATGTTTTTTGCTTGAGGGATCTTGTTAACCTTTTAGGAGGTAAACCCTGCAAGCAAGTCTTAGACTATCTGTAAATGTTGGATCATTGTCTCCCTTTTGGTCTCGTAATCCCCTTTCATCTACTTGACCATTGGCATGGAGTCTGAGTGGATGTTTAACTTCTCACCTCCGATATCTTTAACAATCTTGAGGCTAGCAATGAGCACCTCATACATAGCTTCATTATCACTTTCTTGGAAGTTGAAATTTAGAACATAAAGCACCTTAGTGCAGTGTAATCCCCGTAGTGTTATACTGGTCCACTCCTCCCCTTAATAGAGGAGCCATTGGCATGGAGTGTCCATATAGATATGTTAAGCTCTAGTTGTAGCTTACCCACTTCAGTGTATTTTGCTCAACAAGGATCTAGGCCTTAATTGCTTGCTTAGGGTAGAATTGGATTCTATAGGCACTGAGCTTAAAGGAGTATTTCATCATTAGGCCTAAGGTGTATCTAATCTCCGACCCTTGTAAAATGTGGCTAACATAATATATAGGCTTATGTTCTCGTCCTTCAGCTTGGACAAGAGCAGATGACAATGCTTTATTGCTAATGGTGAGGTAAAGGTATAGCTCTTCACCAGGTATATGCTTAGAAAGTACAAGCAGGCTTTCCAAAAGTCTTTCAAGTTGTCGAAGGCTCTTTAGCATTTGGTCATCCATTTGAACTTAGCAAGGTTCTTCAATAACTTGAAGAATTTCGAGCACTTGTCATGCTTCTAGACATAAATCTATTGCGGTTCACTTCGTTTTTGGTTTTGGGGGCTTACATGTCTTGAACTTCTTTTATCTTATTTGGGTTGGTTTTTATTCTATGCTCTATCACCATGAAACTGAGGAACTTCTTGGATGTTACTCGAAGACACATTTATGGGGGTTCAGCTTCATTTGGTACTAGTAAAGCATTTGGAATGTTTCTCGAACGTTTTCAATGTGGCCACTCCTGTATTTGCTCTTCACGATCATTTCATCTACATAAACTTCAATATTCCTACCGATTTGTGGCTTAAATATGGAAGTAACAAGCCTTTGATATGTTGTATTGGCATTCTTCAAGCTAAAGGGCATAACTTATAGAAATTGGTTTTGAAGTCTATAACGAACAAAGTGTGGACCTCATCCTCAAGAGTCATTTGGATTTAGTTATATCCCGAGTAGGCATCCATAAAGTTGAGTAATGCGTATCTAGAAGTCGAATCGATGAGCTGGTCGATACGAGGGAGAGGAAAACAATCTACTATTGAGGTCAATGTAATCCATGCACATTCACCATTTGCCATTAGCTTTCTTTACGAGCATGGTCTTCACAAGCTAGGTTAGGTATTTCTCTTGCCTTATGAAGCCTACTTATAGTAGCTTTTGCACTTCTTACTCGATTACGATCGTGGACACCTTAGTTTTAGCCCCTATAATTTTAGAATTTTTAGAATAAGATAAAAGGGTCTTAATTTAGAAAAATACAAAAAAAAAAAAAGAGAGAAAATTTAGAAAAAAAAAGTATAAAATTTAGAAAAAAAAATGGAAAATTTAGTAAAAACAAAAAAAAAAAGTAGAAAATTTAGTAAAAAAAAAAGGAAAATTTAGAAAGAAAAAACAAAAAATAATTTTGAAAAAAAAGGAGAAAGAAAAAAAAGTAGATGATTTAAAATAAAAATAGAAACTTTAAATAGCTTTTAAGTCATTAAGTAACAAAAGGAATGCTAGGCTTGGGTTTAGAATTAAATCTAAACTAAGCCGACATAGTCCATTGCATATATGGATAAAGTATAGGCCAAAGGCCTGATGGTACTACACTTGGACTTAGCATGGCATATGGGTTAGAGGTCTTGGGTTCAAATCTCCTAATAGGTACTTTGTGCCTTTTTCTTTTCTTTAAGCAAAGTATACGTAGCAAGGGGGCATTAGGCCACATACTAACGATTGACACATAACATGCACTTATTCAACTACGTGGCTGATATAGCGTTATGTCAACTTTCTTTTTTCCCCCTCTTTCTCTGCTTTTCCCTTATTTTCTCTTGCAAACATTGTGTACACCCCTCACTTTGCCTCAATTTTTCATGCGATTTACACACGACCATATAATAATCCATGCTCAAAGCTTATGGTCCATATGGCCTTCTTTGAATCAAATGCAAAAACAAGGTCAAATTCATTCGTTTCAATGCTCAAACCAGCCATGGAAATCAAGAAAAAACTTAAAATTAGGGATTGGCATTCATGGCTGATTTGGCATTCAATGAGTTTGCCTAACAAAACCAAGCTCAAAATAGTACAAAAAGAGTTCCCCACTCATGTTTTGATGACCAACAATCACTAGAACACACTCATGAGCCTTCTCTCTCTCTTTCTTTCTCCTCTGTGTAACTCTCTCTCTCTAAAAATTCGAGCCGCCACACTCACTTGAGAAGCAATAAGACCACCATAGGAAGCTTCCTTGAACTCCAAGCATTCAACAACACGTGTCCTAAACTCAACCATGCCTTCTGGCTCACCAGTTGTGATCGCCCCCTACAAACCCTAACTACCACAATCCCTTCCTCATACCACCATCTCAACCGCCTTTCCAAGCCAAGCTTACCATGAGACTTAGCACTCTAGAAAACCTTAAACCTAACTTCCTTTCACATCCAGCTAGCACTATCGTACACAACCTAAACACCATTGCTGATCGCTACTCTTTACCATCTAAACCACCACAAAACATTGCCACATTAACACCAAACCTACATTTCCCAATACAAAACTATAATGACCCAACAGTATCATTGTCGTGATAGGTCGCCGTGTACCGTATAAAGGTCTACTATCAACCCCCTTGCTAATCATAGGCCTTTTATACGACACACAAAGCTCCTTTCACTCTACGTTACCACCAAGCCCATAGACAAGTAATATAGAGCAATTTAACTAAAATTTCTTCTATGTTATAAATTAACTAATTGTGTGGGCTCGTGAGACCCACACTAAAACAATATTACAAACAGATGCAGTTCATAACGAAACTGCATAAAATCTAAGTTATGCGCAAAAACATAAAAGTATCTAAATATCTATAATCTATTACAAAATGTCTTCTTCGCTCTCTGATTGCTCTAACCCGTCTTTACACGAGACTTACCACGGGCATGCCTTAGCCCGGATTGACGAAGAGGTTCTCCTGTATCAACAAAAATCTATAGGGATGTAAGCTTACACTTAATGGATAAATACCCTCGTCAGTACCACATAGCAAAAGTTTATTATATACACAATCATATGAATGCATGAACAATCAATATGCCAAATAACGTATGCAGTGACCTAGGAACTGCATATGACTCAGAATTACGCCCCTTGAAGTTGAGGTTTGGAGATAATTAATCGACCCAAACCAAAATCCGAGTTCTAAACCTTGGGTTTTATTTCATTTGCACTATCGTGCTCATGCCAAAACAAAACTATATATATATATATATATATATGTATACTTCCTTTGCCAAAATCAAATCATATTTTTAAAATCCTAAGTCTAGCGGTGTGGTGGCCTCCGCAATCCACAATCACACGCCCTAAGCAGAAGCCACAAGACTCGGCCCCTCGCCGACGGTTGGCGTCTCCCGGCGCTTAGTAAGCCCATTAGCTTAAGACAAAAACTCAATATATATGATGGCATAGCTAGTGCCCAATCCTGCAGGAAACTCGTATTCCTATGAGTCCCTTCCCATCTTCTGCGTAAAGCAGCAGTCGGTGTTATCCGTATGCAATATGGGGTATGCATGATTCATTTTGATTTCTTAATCGTATAAATGATTAACTCAATTTTTAGGGTGATCAGACAATTTCATTCCATACGATTCACATGTATATATAATGCAAGCAATTCCTATTATTAGATATAATTAACAAGTCATCACATTCATCCACAGATTCATACGCATGCATTTCCCATATCCCACAAGCATCTAAATTTATATATATATAAGTTTAGATGCATCTATTCTACAAGCAAAATCAAGTAAAGAGTCATCAGGAATTTACTCACTCTACCATATGGGTCAATCAAAGTAATCCGGAGGCAAGTCGTCTCTATAAATAGTGTTCCCTGGTCATTGAAATAATTTTTATAAGGAATTGAAGCAAACTTAAGAAACTAAGTAAATTTTCCTTAAGTTATATCCTTGACTAGTTTTTGTAATTTTTCCCGATTTTTACTTAAAGTTCAATTGCTTATAACTTTTTCGTTTTAAATCCGATTTTTATGATCTTATAGCCAATCTTCATCGTTTTCGAGTGTACTTTAACGTAGTAAGGTTAGATTTTTGAAACGAGGTATACAATTCTATCCATGGGTCAGAACAGTAGCGTTCCTCATGTGTTGGAGTGTTTTTGGGCTTTGTTTGGTAAATGGGCTTTTTGATAACTTGAGGAATCCTTTGGGCTTGGTCTTAAGATTTTATCCTAAGCTCAAAATACTCCTTGAGATCAGATTTACAACATTGATTTATATTCCTAAGGCTAACAACCACTTCTTGGGCCCTCTAGTGGGCTTAAGTTGTCAAATGGGCTTGTTTTTTGTTCAAACTAAAGTTAATGACTTTGGTGGGCTTATGGGGCCTTAAGTGGATTTCTTATGGGCTTCAAAACAACCTCTCTTGATACTTTAAGGTGCTGGTCAGAATTTCATTGAAGGCCCAACTTAGAGTTGTAGGCTTGTTTTGAGAGTTTTAAGCTCGGTTTTGAGTTTTAGGCTTTATATGCTTACTATACTTGCTTTGGTTAATCTTTTCACTTTGTTCATTCACTTTTATCATGTTTTTAAGCTTCTTTTTCCCACGTTCCAGATCTTTTCATGATGGTTCCAAGAGGTCCTCATTTGGTTCTTCAACTTGTTTCATCATTTCCTTAAGTTTAGGTGGTAGATTATGCACTTAACTATTTGTGTACAAATCTTAACTTAACTTTTCTTCCATAAGATGATTCCTTAACTTATGTTCCACACAAAGAAATAGAAGATCTTATATTTAATATAACTCCCATATCATAGCTCATGTCATACAAAGTTAGTTTCTTCATAAAACTTCATGTGATGGATTTTTCCTTAACTTAAGTCTAAATTTGAGCATGTTTAACTTAATGGAAACAAAATCAACATCCAAATGACTATGGAACCCTCACGTCCAGCATGCTTATCCTCCATTAAATTTCTCATTTTAAGATTTTCTTAGCTTAAAATCTTTCATTCAAAGCATTAAACAAATGTCTTTACAAAACACTAACTTTACATACTTATGTTTCAACTTCATGTAAGGGTTTCATGGTTTGTTTCTTAAAATGATTTTTGGTGCTATAACAATTTAAACCTTACTTATGTCTTTAAGAAATCAAAGTCCCCTAACATAAATACTAATCCACATATCACAAGAAACACTTACTCGTCCTTAAAGCAAAGTTTAGTAGTTGTACACTAAGGTTCCACTTAAGCTTTTAACTTTGCCTCCTCCTTTTTGCCACCTTTTGGAACCCGAATCTTTTGTTCTTTTGGAAGGGGGTTTGTGGAAGGTTCTAAGGGTCTTAGAAGGTCTTAGATGGTGGAAGAAAATAACACAAGAACAAAAGAAAAAGTTGCCGTGAGTGAAGCTTCAAAAATGGAAGGAAAGTTGATTTTGTGGGGTAAGGTTGTTTCTCCCTTTTATGTTTGTTTCAAAGGAGAGAAAAAAGATGTGAAAGTGAAATTGAAAGTGAGGGAAATGATGGAGAGAGTGGCCGGTTTGAATGGAGAGAGAGTGAGTATTTAAATGCCTTAAAAGTGTTGTCTTGTAGCTTACATAAAGTCAACAATTGCAACTCTTGATGATGTAAGCATTAAGGGGTGAATAGTGATGTGTAAGAGGAAGTGATTGATGGTTGAATGACAAGAGCATGGCCCCCTTTTCTCCCTTGTCCAAATCTGCCACTGGAAGTCTTTTTAGGCCATGGAGTGGTCTTGTCTCATTTATTAAAGTTAAGTTTATGAATTCTTGTGAAAAATTGTCCATATGTAGTATAAGTGAAGAGATGATAAGGAGATTATCTTATCACTAGATTTTGATAAGTTATCAATTGATAAATGATTCCAACTCTCAATTAATAAGTTATCTAAGGTGATTGGTTGGTCTACTTATTTATGTGTAAGGCTTATACATGAAGATAAGAGTATAGTCTTATAGAAAATTGTTTTAGGATTTTTATCTTACATTGTTTTGTAATTTATGATTTGATTTTTGTAGAATTGTGAAATTTTCTAAAGTTGAATGAAATTATTCAAATTAAATTATCGATTAATTATTTAGGGTTAAAATTCCTTAATGGTTTTAAGGTTTAGGGTTTTAAGGAACTTTAAAGTTTGCAATTCTTCAAGCTCGGGTTTTATCGACAGTTGGCTTTTGAATTGTAAAAATTTAATTTGTTTCTAAATATAAACTTAGGTTTTTGGTTTAGTTAATCTTTGGGAACGTTCGGAAAGTACTCTTAATTCAAATCTTTAGGCCTACTAAAAGTAGGGTTTACAAAAACACATGAAATCACTCTCACCCTCCTGAAATAGCCACTAAAACACCTTAGAGCAACCCCTCGATAATGGCCACTGTGTTTTCTTCCTCTCCCTTCTTAATGTGCACCATACACGTACGAAGCATGTGATAAGGTCATCCAACCCGAAAGCTGACCCAAACCCATTATCCAATTCATGCACGCTTACTATGTGTCTAAGTTTGGTCCATTCTCCTTTTGGTTTATTTGTTGTTGTTTTGTAAATTTTTTTTTCTTCTTGTTTTTCTTATTCTATTGTAATAAAAGAATAAAAAAACCAGAGAGAAAAAAAAAATTCCCAAAAAAAGTAAGGAAAAAAAAAAGATAAAGGAACGTTCAGTGATGTTTATAAAAAATAATGACAACATAAAATAAATAAATAATAAAATAAGAATAAATATTTTATCACTTAGAAATTTTACTTTAAAAAAAATGAAAATGAATGAATCGTTTTTTAAAGGTTAGGCTTGATTCAAAGCTTTCCCAAAAATAAATATATCAAATTAAGACCTCTTTTTAGGAATTTTCTTGAATAAAATCAAATAGATAAAAATGTAAAACTGATCATTTTTTCAAAAATAAAAAAGAACCAACATACGTAAAAGTTTTCAAGAAACGAATTATAAAAAGTTTGATCCTTACTAAAGGGTATGTAGGCACTCACAGGATGATTTAAAATAGGGAAACCTTTTATCTTCCCTTTGTAAATAAGTTCTATTTTTCTCCTTTATGCAAGTAGAATTAATCTTATTTTCGTACTAAGAATTAGTATCTTAAAAATAAATTTAAGTTCAGAAAGTTAAAAGTGGCACCCGATTAAGGTTTAATAGGTTGATCTCGGACTTGATATCTAGTTTTCAAAAACCATTTTTCAAAATTAGTTTTCATGTGGTCTAGTGTCTATATTAAAATCAATCCACTCAATTGGTTTTAATCTAAACCTTTTTCCTAACCCTAGTTGATGGTTACTATAAGTATTTTTTAAAAGATATTTAAAAACTTGGATTTTTCTTAATTTTTAGTCGAGGGTTGACATTAAACGAGTAAGGTTTAATATTAATCGAATTATAAAAAATAATAAAAACCGAAAAAAATCTAAGCTTAACGACTTAGTAACTTTATTGGGGAGGTTAAGAGGGTTAGCTACTGAAAAAATTTTCGAAATTAAATGTCTTTCAAATTACCTATGTTACTTAGTTATTTATTTGATTTGTTTCATGTTTGCTATATTCACTTGTCGCATGCATCATACTTAAGATTTTAGGTGGAATAATTGCATTAAGAATGCAAGGTAGATACAATCAAACCTAAACTATCTTAGGACTATAGGATGGGGAGCCATTGTATAAGCTTCAAATATTGTAGGGTGACTACCTTTTAGGCCCATCAGGCTACCCCACTTAAGCTTTCATGTAATCAATGAATTGCTTCCCTAAAAGCATGTAAGATCAAGGAGTTTAAGGACCTTTAGAACCTACCTCTTTTCATACATAAGTCCCTAAACAAGTAGATAGGTAGTGATGTGACATGCCATTAACTAAAGGTCGTAACTCTAATAAGAATTTCTCTATGTTATAAAAATATTATAATATATTTTCCTTATACTACCCATGAAAATTCTTTATACTTTAATTGTAAAATTGTGATTTCCCTGTATTTTATGTTTCCCTAAACATTTCTTTTTGTAAATATAGAATTCCCTTGTAAATTATATTTCTGTGCAATGATTCTAGAATTCCAATAAAGTCATAACTCTAAATTTTGCAAATTGCCACATTACTAGTGTATCACCTAGCCTTTACATCCGCATTTGCATGCCATATTTTCCATCCTTATTGTAAACACCTCATTTTTGTCGTTATGTTTTAGTATTTTTATTATGCCAAGTTTTAAAAAAAGAAAAAAAAAGAGAAAGAAAATAAATAATTAAAAAAAATAGAAAAAAGAAAAAGAAAAAGAAAAATTTGAAAAAATAATAAAACATAAAGTCTCAAGTCGAATCGTATCGAGTTGAGTTGTTTAAGGTTGAATTGGATAATGGTGTATGTTTAATTTAGTGAATTCTAAGTCATTAAAGGATTAGGTTTCATTAAAATATTTTTTAGTTAAGTCCGATATAAAGTAAACTTTTATCTAACTTATATCGGGCTAAAATAGACTTAGGATTTATTAAGTGAGTTATTGGGATAAATCAAGTTGAACTGAATCAGGCCCGAAAAATAAGAAGCCTAAATAAAAATAAGGTTTCTAGAAACTAGGTTGAATCTTCAAAGAATATAAATCGTATCTTCCATATCTAGGATTAGTTATCGTATCTTTCGTATTTAAGATTTATTGAGATCAAATCTACATTTAAAAAGATACAAATGATTAAGTTGTGTAGCTCATAAATGGTGAGTTAACGGTAAAGTTTAAAGACGTTTTTGGCTTTTTACAATTCCCTAACATGTAAAACTATATTACTTACATGACAACCCCTTGACTAACACATCCACTCACTTGCTAAACACAAAGCCATACCTTACACTCAGTCATTCTCAGTCGTCAATCCCTCACTGTAGCTTAGAAACATTCCACAAACACCGCACAATCATGCTACTGACTAAATGCAATCTACCCGCAGCACTTGACAAACACCCAGCACCTCACCTCACAATCCAACGTTCGTTACACAATAGCCCCCATACACTTAATTACATGACAATCGACACTTGATTACGCTCTATATACAGCATCCTCAAACCACTTAATAGCTACACATCCATAGCACCTTCGCCTGCATACATGCCCCCTTGGACACATACACACGATAGCCCCCTAACTGAAACAAACATACACAAACCACGCTACACACAAACCGAACATACAGACTACATCATACACAAAATATATACTTACTCACTGAATTCACGTACAGAACACATATACTTACTCACCGAGTTCACTACTGAACACACATACGTACAGATTCACACAAGTTGTTAGACACATGCACTCACATACATGATTACGACGCACTACTATCGCGTACAGTTACAATCTACATTGCTCATCTACTGTCGTAAACACGCCGATCACGCGCAACTCAACTAATTTAAGTAAAATATTTTCTTTATTTGATTAATTAATTTTTTAAGCTAATTTAATTATCTTTTACTAATTTTTTTTAGTGCAGGTTTTTTATTATTGTTATTATTATTATTATTTTTATTGCCATATCGTTGGATATTTTTTAGATAATTTGAATTTTTGTACAAATTTAGTTAGTTGAAAATTACATTTTAAAAAAAATCGCGTATCTTTTCTTTAAGATTCGTATCTTTGGAAAAAATACATATTTAGATCATATCTTAACGAATCTTACATATATGATTTAGGGAAAAAACGTATCTAGAATGTATCTTACATGTAGAATTTAGGAAATATATTTTTTGACATGTAGTAATTTTTTTAGTAAAAAATCTTAACTAGAATTAAAAAAAAAAAAGATTAGTTAATTAGGCTTTTAAAAATAGATTCGTGAAATTAGATTTTTTAGATATTTTTTAAAAAATGGTTAAATAAACATAAATTTGGCTTGATTTTCAAATAAAAAAGATCTATCCACTAATTTTTTTTAAAAAAAGAACTACATTGATTTTATCCTAACTAGCAGGTATGCTGACACATTCGGAGTAACTACATATATAAAAAAAAATTTCTCCTTTTTCTTGAAAAATTCGTAATAAAAATCTCTAAAAAATTTATTTTAGTTATAATACTTGTACATATCTTAATATTTTCTAGAAAAAATATAAAAATAAGGCCCATTAATTTTTTTTTATTTTTATATGGTAACTTAATCTTAATAGGTTAGCCCTTAAACTTAGTTTTTTTTGTTAATTTTCTAAAATTATTTTTTAAAGAAAATACACAGATTGGTAGCCAAATTTTTTACCAGTTTAACTAATTGGTGACTCCAATTTAAAAAAATATATATTTTTTCAAAACATTTTAAAGAAAAATGTTTTCTTAATTTAATATCGAGTAATTTATATTAAGTGGATTGGGCTTAATATAAATTAAATTAAGGAAAACTGAAATAAGGCTTGACACTTACATCTGTTTAGGACCCTTATTATTTTTCTTAATTATCACCTTTGCAAATCAATTTTGTTTCAATCCCACTTTCAATTTTTTTAAAAAAAATTTTGCTTCTTTTCTCTAAACACTTTGTAAAATGATTAGTTTTTCAAATTAGTGTCCATATTTCCAGGTTTATATAAGATAGTTGTATTATAGTCTCCCTATTGCTCAATCTTAGATTTGCCTCCTCTTGACTAACTTAACGACTTCTTTATCCTTTTCTTTTCCTTAGAATTTTAGTGTTGTAAAAAATACTTCTCCATGAGTTGTAAATATTTATCATTCCACTTATAAGTCATTGAATGTGAAATAGTATCCTTCCTTTTTCCTCCTTTTGGGTAGTTACCTATACTGTTTAGAAATTTTCATAAGTTTATAAATAGTTTTTATCTCCATTTCAAAGTAGTCAATAGGAATTCTTAGTAAATTATCTTGCTCTCTTTTCTTGTAAAATAATTACATCCCTACCCTTTTCAACAATTGATAGTTATACTTGTTGTAGATAACATTTTAAATACTTACAAGTTGAAGTATTCTTCTTCAATTATCATACTTAGTCTTCTTTAGGCTCCCTTTCATTTTGAAATGCTTTTCACACGAAAGGTCATTCCTTTATGTAAATAAACCTCATCCTTGTATTTTGACTGCTTCATTTCTTTGTTGAATAATTTGTAAATATCAAGTACCTCTCTAAAGTTTTTTTTTGGGTCATAGTTAATCTAATTCATTTCAAATTAAAAGTTCTCAGATTTTAAAAAAGAAAAAGAAAACAGACAAATTTTTTTAGAATTGCTAACATGGATAGATTCTTACCAGGAATTCTTGAAAGCAATAGCCAACCAAAGAAATGATAACAACAATAATGTTAACCTTAAAATCATTGATCCCATTAAGCTAAGATTTCATTCTTTGGACCAAACTATGGGAATAATCATAGATCAGTTGAGTTTTCTAACTGACAGTATTGCTTTACCTAGAGCCACATTGTCATCAAACGAAGAGCACTCCTAAGCCCGTTATGGAAAGAATGTTGAGACTCCACCCTTGGAAGCAAAAGAGAAATATCCAAAGGTTAATCCAACTTTTGAGTCTTTTGAATTAGAAGGGGTCTATTCGAAAGTCAACCCAACTTTTAGGCCCAATACATACTCATTCCTAATCAATGCAAAGCTGGTTAACTCTTATGCCAACCAAGACAGTTTAAAAGAATTAGAAAGGAAGTTAACCCAACAGATCATT
This sequence comes from Lumnitzera littorea, assembly GCA_024138015.1. Taxonomy (NCBI): domain Eukaryota; kingdom Viridiplantae; phylum Streptophyta; class Magnoliopsida; order Myrtales; family Combretaceae; genus Lumnitzera; species Lumnitzera littorea. The sequence goes on from JAMXBB010000012.1 coordinate 88,560,646, forward strand.
AAGAAAATGAAGGTGCTTGGAGGCTATGATAGATTTAAGCAGGCCAGGATCCTTTCTGCATTTGATGTTAAGGCCTACTTAGAAAAATTCAAAGTACCAAAGTTTAAGAAGTATGATGGGACCAAATGCCTAAAGCTACACATTAGATTATACGTTCACAAGATGGGCACATATATTTAAAATGATCAACTCATGGTACAAACTTTTCAAGACTGTTTGATAAGGCTTGCATTAACTTGGTATGCCTAGCTTGATCTTAACGAAATAAATACTTGGGACAAGTTAGCATGAGCTTTCTATGAACAATACAAATTTAACACTAAGACAGCTCCCTTGATTTGGGACTTACGCACATTAAGTAAGAAAAATGATGAATCCTTTAAAGAATATACCCAAAGGTAGTGAGGCATGACAACTAGAATCATTCCTCCTTTGCTAGAGAAAGACTTGACATTTGCATTCGTTAACACATTAGATGAGCCATATTATGGGCATCTTTTGGGGAATATAACTTCTAGCTTTGTAGACATTGTGGTAGTAGGGGGTAGAATTGAGGAAGCCTTGTGAGCTGGAAGATTAGAGGGTCTAAAATGGAAGGAAGGGCTTCCAAAATCATCACAAAAGGGTGTCGTTAATGTCGTAAGTCCTAAGGAATATACTACAGTCTAATAACCCAACTAGCAATCAAAGGCTTATGTAAGTCTAGAAGACCTAAGGAAGACATTTCACTCCAATTCCTATCACTCTCTCTCAAGCCTTTCATCAGTCGAAAGAAGTAAATATCCTAGACTGTGAGGTTCCTAAACCAAGATATAAGCCTTGGAATGGAAATCCGGAGGCACAATGTGATTATCACATGGGGTAGAAAGATCACTCTATAGACATTTGTTGGAGGTTGACAAACAAGATTTAAGATATGATCAACACAGGGTTAATGCAACTAGACTCCATGTAAATTAAGTGTTAAAGAGTTCCAACGATTCTTCATGAGAGTTAGCTCTTCTTTGTACTTTGGAACATGTTAAGATCTTTGAAAATAAGAAGTTCATGTTTAAATAAGCTAATGTTTAGGATAAACTTTTCAAGTTATTCGAGAGCATGAATAAGTTGTTATCTCATTAATTGAAAGTTTTAGAATGAAAAAAGACAAACATTATTCCAAATACCAACCTTGAAATACTTTAAGCGCTAAATGATATCATTGTGTGGCTATTGGGCTTATTCCTTAAAGAAGGTCTATCTTGAATTTAATACATGAATCAAAATGATGTTAAGCATTCATTTCTCTATTCTAAAACACAAAATATCCCTTGTCAACCTTGTTGAGACTTTCTAATGAAGTATTTCAAAAATTAAACCCTATTAAGGACCACCCACAATGGGGGAAATAGGAGGTTAAGAGCGTCAAGCAGGAGAAAAGATTAAAAACTAATTTCTGCTTGCTTTAGTAATATCAATTCAAAAGTAATCTTTACCTATTTCTTTTGAAATGAAGAAGTACTCATATACTAAACACAATACACATGCACTTTAAACTGCACACCAAAAGAATGAATGATCACCTCTATCTTGAGTCAAAATAAAAAAAGAAAAAAGAAAAAATGAGGAAAAGGAAAAGAGCTAACATGAGAAATCAATCAGATAAAGTGATTAAGTCCAAAACACAAAGACTTAAAACCTAAAAAGGTTAGGAGCATGTAACTTAAAAGGCTTATTCTTGAAATAAGGACCCCAAAAAGATGATTAAAGGATGGAACAAATACTAAAGTTCCCCTCAAGACTCATGATCCCCAAAGAAATTGCGGCCGCCACATAGCTTATTACCTACCCATAATTCCACCCCTCCTGAAAGGCCTTTCTGATTGAAGGAAATAACTTATCTTTGGTAAATGTTACTTTTAAAACTAGGGCAAGCACAATTCTAGTTTATCCTAAAGTTGAATATATCAATTCTTTCAATAAGACCTATTTATTATTATCCATTTAAATCGATAACTAAACCTTTATTACATTATAGTCCGAAAAAAGACCAAATAGATTGATTAAAATGTATCACTTACAAGATGAACTATAATTTTTAGAATTATAGTCGATAGTGAAATTTAACCCAAGAGTGTAAAGAAGTTCTCTTTGACTAAACCAATCAATTATGAGATAGCATTTTCCTAAACATTTTGGAAATCATGAGCCCCAATGGCATTATTGCCCTAAATGCTTCAAGAGATGTATTAAAAAGGAGGATTTGTTGGGCAATCATGCAGTTATCCCTTAAGTAAGAAGTAAAGATAGTTAGCCCATCATCCATTTGGTAACTATAAGGACTTATGAAGAATCCACACTTGTTAGCAATTCTTCAAAAAAAAAAAAAATGTTTTCAAGAAATTGTCTTCGAAGTTTTCAAAAAAATAAAAGAAAAGAAAAGAAGAAATTTTGTAAAATACGATAACAAATATCCTTCAATAAAAATCTTTAAGAGCTTTTGTCATTAGATTAACCTTTGGTCACATGTCAGCTTTTGTAAACTTAGGAGCTTTATTATCCTATGTCTTGAAAATATTTGAGTCATCTTTAAGTTTAGGAACTTAAAAATTTTTTGTTTTAAAAACTCAAGTTATCTTTAAGTTAGGAATTTTGGCTATCCTTGATCCCAAAACTAAGAAATCCTTCTTCTTAGAAACTTAGCTATTCAATAGAAACTTTAGTTATTCTTATCAAAGAAACTTAGGTTATCCTCAATCTGAAAATTAAGTAATCCTTCTTCTTAGAAACTTAGCTATTCAATAGGAATCTTAGTTATTCTTATCAAAGAAACTTAGGTTATTGTCAATTTTGAAACTAAGTAATCCTTCTTCTTAGGAACTTAGCTATTCAATAGGAACCTTATTTATTCTTGTCAAATAAACTTTGGCTATCTTGGAGTCTTAGGCCTTAGCTATCATAAATTAGGAACTTTGGTTATCATTGATCTTGAAACTAAGTAATCCTTCTTTTTAACAAGTTAGCTATTCAATAGGAACCTTAGTTATTTCTATCAATGAAACTGTAGCAACTTTGGAACTAAGTTATCTTGAATTAGAAACTTAGGCTATCCTCAATCTTGGAACTAAGTAATCCTTAAATAAGGAACTTTGGCTATCCTCAATCTTGAAACTAAGTTATCCTTCCATTTAGAAACTTAGAAAACCAAGTCTTAAAAACCAAGTAATCCTATTATTTAGGAACTTAGGTTATTTCGCAGGAACTATGTAATCCTTAAATTAAGAACTTAAGTTGTCCTCAATCTTGAAAACTAAGTAATCCTGTTGTTTAGGAACTTAGGTCATTTCAGAAGAACTAAGTAATCCTTAAATTAAGAACTTAAGCTATCTTCAGTCTTGAAAACCAAGCAATCCTATTGTTTAAGAGTTTAGGTTATTTCATAAGAACCTTAAGGAATTGAAGTTATCCTTAAATTAGGAATCTTAATCATTCAATTTTCCTCCCTTGAAACTTCAAGAATCCTAGTTATCTTTTATTAAGTCAAACTTAGGAGCTTTGGTTATGTTTTGCTCATGTGTAAGTCACCCTTAAGGAGCCCTTATTAAGTTAAACCTAAGAACTTTGCTTATCCTTTAAAATGCCTAAATTGCACATTAAAGTGTCTTTCATTTTTCACCAAATCTCTAGTTTCACCAAATCTATAGTGGATGAAGCCTAAGACAACTAGCTAGTTGTAGCACTTTTTAGGGCAAATGCATTGCTAGGGCAAAAATGGTGTTTTTTTTTTTTTTTTTTGTGATAAAGTTTTACTCAAACCTCATCATAATAAGGGGTAACTATAGATACCCTATTTTTGCCCATCCTATAATTTTAGAATTTTTAGAATAAGGTAGAATGTCTTAATTTAGAAAAACAAAAAAACAAAATAAGTAGAAAATTTAGAGAAAAAATATAAAAAAAGGAGAAAGAAAAAAAGTAGATAATTTAAAATAAGAATAGGAAATTTAAATAGATTTTAGGTCATTAACTAATAAAGGGGATGTTGGGCCTAAGCATAGAATTAAATCTAAGTTAGGCTGACCTAGTCCATATATACGATTAAATTGCATATATAGGCAAGGCACGGGCCAACGGGTTCGAGCTCTTGGGTTTGAATCTCTTAATAGGCACTTTATACCTTTTTTTTTTTTATTTAAGCAGAGTACACGTAATAAGGGGCCATTAGGCCATGTGTCGACGATTGAAATGTGGTGCCTACCTGTTTAGCTACGTGGTTGATGCGACGCTACCTTAACTTTCTTTTTCCTCTCTTTCTCTCCTTTTCCCTTATTTTCTATCATATACATAGTTCACACCCCTTACTTCGCCTCAATTTTTTACAAGATTTGCATATGACCACACATGAATCTGTGCTTAAAGCTTGTAGTCTACATGGCCTTTTTTGAATCAAATACAAAAACGAGATCGGATTCATTCCTTTCAATGCTCAAATTAGCCATGGAAATCAAGAAAAAACTTAAAATTAGGGATTGGCTTTCATGGTTGATTTAGGCATTCAAGGAGTTTGCCTAACAAAACTAAGCTCGAAATAGTATAAAAAGAGTTCCCTAATCACGTTTTCATGACCAACAATCACTAGAATACACTTACTAGCCCTCTCCTTGTCTCCTCCGCGCAACTTTCTCTCTCTAAAAATTTGAGCTACCATAGTCACTTGAGAAGTTGCAAGACTACAGTAGGAAGCTTACTCAAACTCTAAGCATCCAATGACACCCATCTTAAACAAAATTGTGCCTTCTAACTCACCAATCACGACCACCACCTATAAACCCTAACCACCACGATCCTTTTTTCGAACCACTATCTCAACTGCTTTTCCAAGCTAAACTAGGCATACCATGAGATTTAGTACTCTAGAAAACCCTTAAACCCAACTTCTTTTCATGTCTAACTAGCATGATTGTGCACAACCTAAACTCCATCGCTGACCACTACTCTTCACTACTATCCAAACCACTACGAAACGCCACCACACTAACACTAAACTACATTTCCCAATACAAAACACATGAAATCACTCTTACCCTCCTAAAATAGCTACTAAAACACCTTAGAGCAAACCCCTAACGACGACCGTTGTGTTTTCTTCCTCTCCCTTGTTGACGTACATGTGCTAGGTTCATGATAGGGTTCTCCAACCCAAAAGCTAACCTGGACTTACTGTCTAACTCATGTATGCCTACTGTGTGTCCAAGTCCATTCCATTCTCCTTTTGGTTTATTTGTTGCTATTTTGTAATTTTTTTTCTTCTTTTCTTACTTGTTTTGTTGTAACAAAAGTTTACAAAAAAAAAAAGAGAGAGAGAAAAAGAAAAATCCTAAGAAAAAGGAAGGAAAAAAGGAGAAAAAAATATAAAGGAAGGTCCAATGATGTTTATAAAAAATAACGATAACATAAAAAATAAATAATAAAATAAGAATAAATTTTTTATCACTTAGAAATTTTACTTCAAAAAAAAAATGAAAATGAATGAATTGTTTTTAAAAGGTTAGGCTTGATTTAAAGCTTCGCTAAAAATAAACATATCAAATTAGGACCCCTTTTTAGGAGTTTTCTTGAATAAAATCAAATGGATAAAAACGTAAAATCGATCATGTTTTCAAAAATTAAAAAGAACTAACACATGTAAAAGTTTTTAGGAAACAAACTATAGAAAGTCTAATCCTTATTAGAAGATACGTAAGCACTTATAGGGTAACTTAAAATAAGGAAACCTTTTTATCTTCCCTTTGTAAATAAGTTCTATTTTTCTCCTTTGTGTAAGTAGAATTAATTTTATTTCCACGCTAAGAATCGATATCTTGAAAATAAATTTAGAAAGTTAAAAGTAATACTTGATTAGGGTTTAACAGGTTAGCCCTTAGACTTGATCTTTGGTTTTCAAAAACCATCTTTCAAAATTGGTTTATGTGATCCAGTGTCTAGATTAAAATCAATTTATCCAATTGATTTTAATTTAAACCTTTTTCTTGACCTCGATAGGGTGGTGAATCCAAGTATTTTTCAAAAGATATTTAAAAACTTAGATTTTCCTTAATTCTTAGTTTAGAGTTAATATTAAACGGGTAGGGTTTAATATTGATCAGATTAAGGAAAATAATAATAAAAAAAAAAATTCAGATTCGATAACGGCTTGGCACTCTAAGGTGAAATGTTGCTTCTTATGCTTGAGATGGCGGATGATGAGTTTGACATTGAGATGATGAGTGGCCTTGAGTATGTTGATAATTCCCAACATATCTTTTGGGGTAGATGAGAATATGTCCATGTTTTGGATAAGGAATTCTATGATCTTAGCTTTCTTGTCATTGGGTAACTTTGGGCCGATTCTAGTGGTCATTCTTAGGTTACTCATAAGCTCGATTTCTATAGTTTTCTTGGTTAACTCTCCTCATGGTGTTGAGGTTGTGATGGTGGTGGACTCTATATTCATGAAGTTGTTTTTGGTTTGAGCTTTGAGGTAGAGGGATTTGGATAACTTTTGGTTCTCTTGGGCTTCACCAACTCTGATTGGTGTCATGAATTTTGCTTTTAGGCACCTTTGGCTAATGAGCATGTCAAACTTTATAATACTCAATTGGCTTAAAATTACACTACATGACAACAAGTGGTCGACAATGAGGAAGTCAATAGACTGTATGGCAACATGTTTGATGTCGCCTAATTGTACTGGGATGGTAATGATTCCTTTGGTAAGCATAGGTTTTCCTCCCTTGAAACCTGTAAGGCCATACTTGTATGGTTGGAGGGCTTCGTCCAACTGGTTTTTCATTTGCTTGTAGGAGTTATAGAAGAGTATGTTCACTGAACTCCCATTGTTGACGAATGTTTTGGGAAGGTCAAAGTAACCAATTTCGACGTTTATTATAAGAGAGTCACTATGAGGGAAGTTGACGCCCTGCTTGCCTTGATAAGTGAAATTAATTGTCATGTCTATCCTTAGCTTTTTTGCTCTTATGAGGTATGCCTCGCTCTGGGTCGCCGTGGTTGTAGCATCCGAAAAGGAGGCTAGGTCCCCTGAATATAGTGTTCACTTGTTCCCGTTGTCCCAAACAATTTTAGTCGCTTGTGGGACATCATTTTGCTCGTTATGTTATTGTTGTTGTTATACTCGACGGCGTTGGGTTGGTTGTTGTATTATCTACTATGAGGTGGTCAATGTAGCATTTGAGAACAAGTCCTTCAACTACATTCTTAAGATGACAACATTCGTCCATATTATGACCATACACTATTTGGTAATTGCAGAAATTGCTTGAGTTTGCTACTTTTGTAGTTTCGTGAACACTGAGTGATCGTGAGAGTTATTGCTTGACCTCATACATGATTTCCTTAAGAGGCTTATTGAGGTGTGTGTACGAAGAGTAGTCTTAGAACTTTGGTCTTTGCCTTTCTCACTTGTCCTATGCCAAGGACTGTGGTTTGGGGTCCTTAGGCCTTAAACGGTCCTTTATTGACTTACGGATGTTGTTATCCACCTTGAATCAAGCTTTAATGGCATCCTTTTGGGCTATGTACTTCTTAGCTACTTGTATGAACTCATTTAGGGAGTCAAGCTTATTTAATGAGACCACATCATATAATCTTTTAGTGGGGTCTATTCTTATGATGAGGGCTTGTAGGGCCATTCTAATGTCAAGCATGGATACTTGTAGCTTTGCTCGATTAAAGTGCTCGAGGTATGCCTGCATGGTTTCATTTGGCCGTTGCCTTACATTATAGAGTATTGAAGAGTCTTTTCTTGGGACCTTTGAACTTAAGAAGTGCCATTAAAATTTGCCACCCAAGTTATCAAATGATGTGATGGAGCCATCGAGTAAGGTGTTGAACCAAGGTAGGGTTACTTTTGCTAGTATGTTGAGGAGGCCTTACACATAGTTACATTAGAGAAGTTGTGTAAACTCATCATTATTCAAAAATGGACAAGGTGGTAGTTTAGATCGGTGGTTCCTTCATATGAGTTAAGGTGTAGTAGTCTTGCACCTGCGATAGTATTTCCTTTAAGATTGAGAGGATGAAAGGGCTCTTAGTTGCCATGGAGCATAATATACGGGTAGATAACTCCACCTTCTTTTGGTTATGTAGCTATATGGATGATGGATGTGTTTGTTCAATTCTTTGATGTTCATCTCCTCAAAGGCTTTAAGTGATTATTTTAGGGACAGATTGTCAACCAGTTTACTGGTCGCTATGTGCTCACCTTATGTGTGCATTTTGCTACAATTGTGATACGGTTGCTTGCATAGACCCTTGTGGGTTTGTTGGTTATGTAAACGCGCTAGGCATATGGTTCATAATTCGTGACTTAGATTTGGTTCTAAGGAGGAGTTGATAATTACTTCCTCATTAGGGCATTTTTGGGATGCATTTTTTAGCATCACAACGTCTTTGCGTAGGGTTGCATTAAACTCTTGGGTCTTTTGACTTTTTTAAGCATTTGTTAGATAAGGAGTATAAGCTCTTAGACCTTAGAAATTTCATTCTCTTTAAGTACGGGTGTTGTTGTATGCCTTGGTCCGGTCGTTGTTGTAAACGTATTGGCATGGCTTAAATTCGATGTATGAGGGTTGTTTTTACTTCTAGCTATCCTATGTGTGGTGGCTTGTAATGGTAGGTGCCAAAATGTTAGTTGGTTTGAATAACTTCAACGGGTTTTGTTGATCTTGGTATGGGCTAAACCCAATGGGCTCCTTACTTCCAGTGACATACAAGAAAGCCCCTTATGGGTAATATTACGGGAGCCCTTCGATGCTCAAGTCAACAAAGAGGATGATAAGGTAGAAATGGGAAACTAAGGCAGGTGAGCAATCAAGGCTCGATTGAGGAATGCTTGCTTGTGGTATGTATGTATGTGTGCTTAGGTACAGTATGGAGAGCACTTAACCTTTGATCGAGAATTAGGATTCGATCCCCCACTTGTTAGCTTCCTTTCTTTGTTTATAGTTAGTAGGATAAGACCACCTAGACACGTGTCGGTTCAGGGTTTGTCCATACTAGTAGTCGGTAAGAAACATGCTCTGTAGAGTTGATAGGGTGGTTTTTGGGTTGGTCAGTCATGACTACGCTTACAGCTACTTTTGTGATCTACAGGCTTGACATCTTTAAGAGATGTTAAGTAGATCAGCTGTACTATAGATGTTAGGTGATAATTAATGGGCGAGATCTCAAGTAAAAGAATTGAGGATTCGTGCTAATGGATTAAGTGTCTCGTTTAAGGTGAGTTAGATGTCTAGAGGCTCGTGTGGTTAGGGGCATTTCTGCTTGCCTAACTCAAGTAGGAAGAGGAGAGCTCCCATTTTTTCGAGATCCTTCAACTTACCACAATGGTCCTTGTGCAGAAGGGGGAGGACTTTGGCGTTGTGTTCACTTGAGTCCTTGGAAGGACATTACCTTACTTTCTTTTCTCTAGGTCGTAGGCTAACGAGGAGTTTGAGTAAAGGGAACGATCATCTCTAAGGCTGGTGAGCCTTAATTGGAACTTAGCTTGAGGTTGAGCATAAATTAGGTATTAACAATTATTTTATTAGTTTAGTTTATTTTCTATATTTTAGTTAATGATAGGTATACCTTACATTAGTAGATGATTATTTACATTACTGTCCTTAAGGTTTCTAGGACTTATGTATTAATACTTTATTATAATAGTTTATTTAGTTAGAATAACCTTTTAGTATGTATACAAAACTTTATGTTGAGAGTTTTTTTTTTTTTAACAAACCAATGATTGTAATAAATAAAAAAAAATTGTGCATAACATCGATTGGTAGAATTAAACCTTTTGATTTAATTGATTGTGATTTATATCAAATAGTCAGATAAAAACCTTATTTAATTTCAATTATACATAATATCAATTAAATTTAAACAAACTGAAGATTAATTAGTGAATTAATGTATAATATCTCATTCGTAAATTGTTTGTAACCCTTTTTATTTTCTTGTTCTTAAATAGAAAACCCTTAAAAAAATTAGAACAAACCCAAAAACACGAAATGAATCCAATTGTTTTCTTTTAAATTTTATTTGCTTGGAACCTAGTCTTCTCAAATAACGACAAAATGAAAATCCTACGGAAACCCACTACTCAGAAACTCGTGGTTAGAGGGGCCAATGCACAAGTGGGCAAATATTTTGAAATTGCAATCAAAGCCTGATCGGATTCGTACTGGCCCAAAAAAAACGAAAAAAAAAAAAAAACCCCATTTCTATAAGTCTACCATCCAACAACATGACACGATACTATTTGCCTTTTCCATTAAAACCTTAAAAACCCCAAACTGTCACTCACTTTCTCCTCAAAGCATAAGCATTACAGGCTCAGTAACGGATGATTCCACGCGCAATGAAGTCGGTGGTTGTTGCTGCAACTATGAAGAGTTTTTGGTCCACTACTTCCAGACATTGTTTGGAGAACCGTGGCTTGCCGGAAGTGGGTTTTGTTGGGTTTTCAGGAAGAACTCCCTTTGAATTCAATTTATTTGAAAGTGTACGTATTTTGGTATTTTTAAATAATTTTATGTTGACAACTGATTTAGTTTCTGTGAAATTATGTTCTATTAGCATTGATGGTTAGAATTTTGGCGGAAGATGAAAATGGCGGATTCATTTTTCTTTGTCTCCGTTTGTTTCGCGTCTGAGCACAACTGCAATATGTGGGATAAATGTATGAGGAATATTGTCTAATCTGCGTAGGTGCTAGGTTATGATTGGTGGGAGCATGTACGTATGGTTCTAATAATGTTTTGGGAAAATCATGCATATCAAGTTCATTTTCAGTTTCCTTGCAATGATATATTAACATGACACCATTGCAACATAATGCATTAGGATTGAACGCAAAAAAAAAAAAAAAAAAAGAGAGAGATAGTGATGATAAGAATGTACAATGGTAGTCAATCATATGGCATTGATAATTGTATATATTCTGCTCTTCTTGTTTAGGCTGGGGAAAGATGGGTCGATTATCTTTGACAAGTCAATGATCTTGGTGTTCTTATATTAGATTAATTGCATAAATTATATGAAACATAGGCAAAGTAAAGCACAATGACAACTTGTGATGCTTGTTTCCTTATTAAGGTTTTTTGGTTGTAGTTATTTTATGATTTATGGCATCTTCAGCTTACATGCTTTTATTAGCTTTCTCTATGATGTGGAATCATGACAATCTTTCACTTCTTATGACACAGTTACTGGACTCACTACATTCTACCTCTGCTTTGAGAAGCAGAGGCATTGCTTCTTGTGTAACCAGTGTGAGATGATGACTTCTCTTTTCCCTTGCATTGCTTGCTTTCTCATTGGCTGTACGTGACTATTTCTTTTCCTTGAATTTTCATTCTGTAGGATGTACTTGGAGCTGAAGGTAAGAATGCTGTCCAAACTCATTGCATCTTTTAGTAATACTTTAAATGACCCATCCACAATGTCATTCACGCTATTGTATCTTGCACTTTGTGGTTTTCTTTATTCCCCGGAAACATTAATCTTCACATAGGTCCAGTTTTCTGCTGACATTTTTGGAATATTTTGTTCCTTATATTAACTGTCTTACTTATTCTGTCATTATCATCTTTAAGACTTTAATGATCAGCCCCCAGGAATGATCATCTCTTGAGGTGAGTGTTTTCCCACAAGAATATGCTGTTAAGTTTTATAGGCCATCAGTGTTACATCAGAAGTGGATCTGCTCAATAAAAGAGAACTTCTTTTGTTAATTTTTTTTAGCTCTTCCATCATTAGCTTGCATTTTCTTATACATCAGATGATTGTCCTCCAAACATACTTGTCATTATTAATTACCCCAAAATAATTCGTGTTTTACCTTTTTACATTCTTTGTCCTCTGTTGTGAATGTCATTACATATCCTTTGTTAGTGTTGCAATATAGATGCATCTTATTTTTAAACTTTTTGCAGGCAATCATAGACTGTTAAGGATGCGTGAGAACATAGAAGGTGTTGATAGATATAGGCTACTTTTCCAGTTCAGGGAAAACCATGGAACAAATAATAGAAGGTCCTTGCTTTCTCGAACCTTTGCCTCAAGAGCTCCTGACAAACAAGGTCGATCTGCAACAGAGGTCAGCTTCCTTTTGGCTAAATGGAACATATATTATTGTTGCTCTGCAATTGATATCTTTCTCAGCCAGAGGAAGACTAATTGTTTGTTTATGGGTAATGGATAGGCATGTAAACTTACAACTCTCTAAATTGTGCTTGTCATGCTCCTATAATGATCAAACCTGTGGCCATTTTCTCAATGACTTTGTTATAGGATTGTGTGTCAGATCTCATTCTATGTTGTTCTAAAGTAAAATCTGGTTCTAAAGTACCTTTAACAGATTTCCTTCTCTTCTTCCCTATTGTTAAAGTTTAGTTTTGGGGTTGTTGTAGAAAGAGCCCAATCATCCCAAGAAGATTATGGATTTTTGGAACTTTGGACTTACCTTCTTTTTCATTTGTGATGAGTAAATCAGTTCCAAAACAAGGGCAGTTACATAATTGCTAAGCCCAAAATTTTCTATTTTTCTGTCAATAACTCCACCTTTACAACATCACCTATAACTCTTCGGAACAATCACCTACAAAGCAGCACAGAATCTTAGAAAGAGATGCAGACAACTGACACACATTACTGGGACAATGACACTTGGCACAGCCACTAGCTACATGCATGTAACTATTATGAAAACATGGGTAAATCAGAAAAACTACAACAAAATGACAATCATAAAAATGTCAGTGAAGTCTTTTGGACTTGTGTGTGTAGACATGCTTGAAGAGCATCACTAAGTTCTTACGATTGGATTGTTTATGCTCACACCTTTACTCCTCCCTTCTAGATGGTGCATAACCTCAGCACAAATGTGGGGTAGCATTGGGAGATCATTGCAGCATCTCTGCAGGACACATTGGTGGGTGAATAGCCTTCCAAATTGTTGAGTATGGCTTTTGGGTTGGAACTACATGTCCTTGTAGAAATCATTTGATGGTTATTAGCGGTGCTCTAATACATTTTTAAGTAAGATACATGGAATACCGGTGTATTTTCAGTAGAGGAGGTGATTCAAGTTGATGGTCAATGCTCCGACCTTTGCTGCTATTGAAATGGTCCATAGAACTTGGGGTTAAGCTTGTGGTTGTGTCTTTCTACAAGAGAGGTTTGTTGATAGGGCTATGGCTTTAAAAGCACCTTATCCCAACTTGAGATCATACATCCTTGTGCTTGGCTTCATAAGTGTCTTTCGTAATGGTTTACAATTGCAACGATAGAGCCCTCAATTCATTCAAGGCTACATCATGATTAAGTAATGCCTGAGGTGGGTTGTTCTTGGACGATAGGTAGCTAGGTGTAGAGGAGGTGGGCTATACACAATTTCAAATGGAGTAGCTTTAAGAGAAGTATGGTATTTGATGTTCTAGTTGTATTTTGCCCATGGTACCAATCAACCCAATGTTTAGGTTTATCACTTGTAAAATATCAGAGACACATCTCAATGGTCTGATTAATAACTTCTATTTAGCCATCATTATAGGCTAATGAGAATGACAATTGTGTCTTACTTTGCTTAAATAATTCTTTCCAAAAGGCACTTGTAAATATAGTATCATGGTTACTAAGTATTGTTCATGGAAGGCCATGGAGCTTGAAAATTTTATGGCTGATCGGTGAGAATGAAAAATTTATTCTTCAACTTCCTTTGTAGGTCACATTTTGGAATTTTTAGACTCGATTATGGGGTCACCTTATTCTCCTAACTTTGCTATGGTCATCTACAATTTCATTGGATTAATTGAAAAGGCAAGCTTCTTTTTGTGTTTTATGTAGCTACATAGAAATTAGAGTGAATTAATGTTGTTGTATTAGAGAGGATAGGGTTGGCCATCTATCTTTATGGAATGAATGTAAGGAAATTGTGATTTATCTAAACAAGGTCTATTATATTAGTGATGTGTCTAACACGATCAATTGTTGAAGTTCCCAACCCAATGTGACTCATGGATTTTGGAAACCAACGTTTAGTACAAGAATCTTGATAAAACTCAATAGGATAAATAAGCTAAGAGAGAGAATTTCCTCTCGTCTTTCCCTTTCTCTATCTCTTTCTCTTTCCTTTCTATTCAATCTCCCCAAGCGTCCTTTCCTCTTCTCTTCCCCCCTCTATCGCACATTCTCACCTCTTTACCTCTCATTCCACCTAACCCTACCCTCATCATAAACCTAAAACCACCCGAAACCCTAACCTTCCACCCTTACCTTTCCCCTCTAGCTTGTTTCCCCTCCTTCTCCATCTCTCCCTATTCCTTCTAGCTTTACACCGTAACCGTAACCGTAACCTTACGTTCTTGACCTTTCATCCTTTCTTTTCCTTCGTCCAGTTCCACCTTTGCTTTCTATAACTTGGTTCTGCGTGTTTGTCTTGTTTGATTGTGGTAAGAGGATGGTTGGTCCTATGAAGACGTTCGTTATAAGGCTTAAAAAGCCCTCCTTCCAAGAGGTTGTGACACATGCTTTTCTTGCTGGACCCTCAGCTAGTTCTTATGTGAAGAAAGAAAAAAGAGTGTCTGTAAGCAGGCTTCTTTTGGTAGTTCTTCCTCCCTTCTTAATAAAGAAGTGAGCTTTGGCAAGAAGACTAGTGGATCGTTACCTATAAGGAGTAAACAAAAGTTGGAGGCTAGCTCTTTGGATAAGTAGGGAACTAAACACCTTAGCCAACCTTCCAATAATGGCTCTAATGTTTTGGTCGACAAGAACAAGTTCCCTCCTTTAGTTGCCTATATAGTAAAGAAAGTCAAGATTCTTTGAGTGATTCTAGTCTAAAAGAGATGACAAAAGTTGCTGCAAAAGTAGAGATCCATGCCTCTCCTTCTACTAAGACAATCACATCCAACTATGGAGCAAACATGGCTTTTGGAAATCAAGAACAGCAAAAACCTCGCACTTCTTATGTAGAGGTGGCTTCTCCCCATACATCACATGCTTCCTCTCCAATCATCGATGTGGCTCCTAAATTTTATCCTCCAACTCATGACGGAGGAAGGATAGTTGTCAAGCCTCCTTCAAATGTTTTTGAGGTAAGCAAAAGGATTTGGAGGAATACTATAGTCAGGTACTTCTTAGGGTAAATTCTTGCTTCTCCCCTTGTGTAGAAATTGGCCAAAGTAGCTTGGGAGAAGGGATATTGGAGGTGTTAACTAATGAGTGTGACTTCTATTTCTTCAAATTTCAAGATGAAAGCACACTTTTGAGAGTACTCCAACAACCTTAGTCCTTTGCCAGTAAACTCATTATTTTAGAGAGATGGGAAGTAGGCATGGCCTTATCTAAAGTGTAGTCACGATGTATGCCTATATGAGTTAAGTTTTGGAAAATCCCTATGGAATTTTTACACAATAAAGGGGTAAGTTATGCAACTGGTGCTATTGGTAAACCTTTACAAGTACATATAGTAACAGCTACAAATGAAAGGGTGAAGTATGCTAGAGCGCCAGTTGAGACAGAAGTTGATGGTGATTTTCCTCTTTT
Organism: Lumnitzera littorea; assembly: GCA_024138015.1. Lineage (NCBI taxonomy): Eukaryota > Viridiplantae > Streptophyta > Magnoliopsida > Myrtales > Combretaceae > Lumnitzera > Lumnitzera littorea. The sequence goes on from JAMXBB010000012.1 coordinate 88,576,213, forward strand.
CTTTGACATGGAATGTCAAGATGGATCTAGGCATAAGGTGGATATTGAATACCAAGCCTTACCACCAAGATGTGTTAGTTGTAAGGTTTTCGAGCATAATGAAAACAAGTGTCATAATTTAGAAAGTAGTGGGGATAGTATGAATGATGATAAGGAGCGTAACAAAGTAGAAATCATAGCTTGTTCTTTTGGTGCTAATGGCTGCACAATCGAAGCCAAGGTTCTAAGGAGTTGTCATTAGAGAGCAAATAGAAGAGGAACCTAAGAATATTGCTCCAACTACACCTAAAAGAGGCAAAGGAGTTCTATCTATTGTAGATATCATTGCTGACCCTCTCCTTGTATAAGCGAAGAGAAAACCTCCATAGAAAAATAGGAAAGTTCATCTTCAAAGACTGAATTAGGATGTGTTGGTGATCAGTTCAACTCTTATGGTGCAGATTCTATTACTTCTACCCCATCCTTTGTTGAGGATTCTTTGAAGGAAAATTTAGACAATGTGAATGCTAAGGAACTTGCAAAACCTCCTGATGACATTGATGGCCAAGTGGAACAAGCTTGTAGTAAGAACCTACATACAAACCAAAAGGAAGCTGCTCGTAAAAAAGAGAAATCTAAGAAGAAGAAAGAAAGAGATAAAGCCAAATTTGATTCTGGCACTCCTTGTTGGGATCTTTGGTGTCCTTCAATCTTTGTATATATTTTTTTATGTTAGCATCATGGGGTATTTGAGGGCTTAATGATCCATAAAGAAATAGAGAAGTAGTCAAATTTTGTAGAAAATAGATATTTCATTGATAGGCTTATTGGAAATTAAAGTAAGAGGCCAAAATTTTTCCAATATGCTTAATCACACCTTTTTGAACTGGAATGTCGAGGCATCTTTTTCTAAGCGCATATGGGTTGCATGGAATTGTCAAATATGGAATGGACAGATAATTATGGTAACAAATCAATTATTGCATTGTGTTTGTAATTTCATTGATGAGGGGCAAGTTATTGATGTTACTTTTATATATGCGGATAGCCAGGAATATGGAAGGTTGGAGTTATGGAATGATTTGATAATCTTAAAGTAAATGAATTCTAGTTCTTAGCTTATTTTTAGAGACTTTAATAAATGTCGAAGCATTGAGGAGAAAGCAAGTGGAAATGAAGTGTTCACAAGGGGTATGGAAATATTCAATGAGACTTGCTATACCTTAGAAGTGGAAGAAGCCAGAACGGTTGGACCGTAATACACTTGGTCAAACCGTAATGCTTCTTATCCCATTATACATAGGCTAGATTGTGGTCTTATAAATAGCATATGGATGGAGGCTTTCTAAAATTCAGATAGGAGTATTAGATCACTGTCCTCTTATCATGAAAGCTTAATCTCTTAGGGGCAAATGCAGCAAGAAAGTCTTTCTTCAAGTATTTTGATTTTTGGAAGGAGAGTGAAAACTTCTTGCAAATTGTGAAAGATGCATGGAATGTGGATGTTCAAGGTTCCACCATAGTTGAAGTCTCTGAAAAATTGAAGCTATGGAAGGGTCGTTTTAAGAATCTTAACAAGTCTTAATTTTCTAAGCTGTCTGAAAGAGTCATTAATGCAAAGGAATAGCTGTCTTCTGTCTAGCTCTTAAATAGAAGCATCCCTTCCTAAGTAGATTCGAACAAAGAGAAGACATTACATGACAAGTATTATTATTTAGCTGCTTTAGAGGAGTTTGTTGAGGTAGAAAGCTAGAGCTATTTGGCTCAAGTTTGGGGATAAAAACAAGAAGTTTTTCTTTAATTCATTGAAACAAAGGCAATATATTGCTTCAGCTCTATAGAGAATGATCAAGGTGAGAGGGTGTCTTCTATGGAATCTATCAAAACCATGGTTGGTCAATTCTTCAAATTTGCTCTCACAAAATAGTCACCTTCCTTTTTGAATGCTAATAGATTGGAGGACTTGATTGGTATGAGAATTTCTAACCTAGAGGGATAGACCTTAATAAGGTCGATTACAAACGAGGAGATCAAGAATGCCTTATGGTCATTAGCTAAGGACAAAGCTCTAGGGTCAGACAGATATGGAGCAAACTTTTTTAGGGACACATAGTACATTATAGGCGATGATGTTTGTGTTGCAACCAAGGATTTCTTTGCATCATGGAGGATACTTAGAGGTAAATTCTACCTATCTAGTATTAGTTCCTAAGAAAGAGAACCCATCTTCCTTTTGAGAATTTGGATTTATAGCTTGCTGCAATACTTCGGATAAGTGCATTTTGAAAATTATTTCGGACTGATTAAAATTTGTCCTTCCAACTTTGGTTAGTAAGGAACAAATGACTTTCATTAAGGGAAGAAGAATTATAGACAATATCCTCATTGCCCATGAGCTCCTTAGGGGCTATCACTTAAATAACAAAGGAAAGAGATGTGCTTTGAAGGTAGACCTCATGAAAGTTTATGACAATGTCAAATGGAGTATTTTAGAGCAACTATTGAAAACTTTTGGTTTCCTACAACAATTTGTAATGCAGATCATAGCTTGTGTATTGATTGCTATGTTTTTTATCAATATTTATGGTGAGCTTTTGGGATACTTTTCAAGCTTCTAAGGGTTTGAGGTAAGGTGACTCCTTGTCTTCCTACTTATTTGTTCTAGTGATGGAGGTTTTCATATGCATTAAGAAGGAAAAAGAACAAATGGATGGTTTTCACTTTCATTGGAGATATCATAATGAAAAACTTTCTTATTTATGCTTTGCAGATGATATTTTGATTTTTGTCAAGGGTGTTCCTTCCATAATAAGGCCTATCAAAGATGGCTTGAATGAATTTCATCATCTCTCAGGCTTGAAAACTAACCTTACGAAGAGCCATGTCTTTCGTAGTGATGTAAACTAAGGGAAAAAAGAGCTAATTATAGACATCTTGGGTTTTGAGGTTGGTTCCTTACTTTTTTGGTACCTAGGTATGCCCATTTCATCTTCAAGTATTTCAAAATCTAATTGCAAAGTCTTGTTGGATAAATATACAGTTCGTATTAATCATTAGACGAGCAAATTTCTATCTTATGCGGGACGTCTACAACTTGTATAGAGTATTATTTTCTCTCTACAAGTTCATTGGTCTTCCATTTTTGTCCTTATGTAGGTTCTTAATCAGATTGAAATAAAATTGAAGTGCTTTTTTTGGGAATGGAAATGAAGATTCCAAGGCTAAAGCTAAAATAAGATGGAAGGATATTTGCAAAACCAAAAAGGAAGGCAGATAGGAAGTTATAGACATCAAACTCTAGAACAAGGTGACACAACTAAAGTATATTTGGATGTTGTGCATAGATGATGGATCCTCCTTATAGCCTAGTTGGATAAAAAATGAAATCCTTTAAAACAGGAATTTTTGGTATATGAAAATCTCCGATGATGCTTTTTGGGCTTGGAGGAAACTATTATAGTCTAGACCTTTAGCTAGACAACTCCTTAAATGGCAGATCAGAGATAGTATTTGTATTTCTTTTTGGTATAATAATTGGGACCTCAATGGACCTCTAATTGATTGGATAGGAGAGCAAGCATCACTTTGGGATACCTCAAGGATACTCTTGTAAGTGCATTCATTACAGATGGAGAATACTGAAGATAGGTGGCAGATTGTTACTAGAGATCTAAGAGACCTTAGTCTGCATTTGTACTCTTTGGATTTTCTGGTTTGGAAGGAAACACCAATGAAAAGCTTATCTATCAACAATGCTTATTCCTTAGCAAGGAACAATGAAACGAGTGTGGATTGGTACTCTCCTGTGTGACATAAATGCAACATGCCTAGACACTCATTGATTTTATGGCTTATTGTGCAAAGGAAATTGTTAACTATGGATAAGTTGTATAATTGGAGCTTAATTGACACAAATTACTATTACTTGTGTTTGGATGGAGAAGAGAATCATGACCATCTGTTTTTGCTACATGCAAGGAATTTTTAATAGAATATTGAAAATGCCACTACATGGTTGGGTCATAAGCCATCGGAAGCTTCTAGAGTGGAAGACTTTACACATACTATTGGTAATGGATGGATAAATGCAACTTACAAAAAAGCTTTTGCTACTCGCTGCTATGTTTTATGGAGAGAAAGGAATAGAAGAAGAATGAGAGAATTGTAATTTCTTTTGAAATAGCTATATGTATTACTTTATGTTATATTTTTCATTAATAATGAGCACCTAGCATTTATTGGCTATTTTATCGAACTAAGTATCTTTTTGTTTTGTTGATACTTAGTTTGATTTTATAGGTTTTATGGTGTGCTCTTTTTGTACATTTCTTGTGTACATTAAGGAATGAAATATATCTCACATTAGCAAAAAAAAAAGTGTTTACGAATGATTTCTAGTTGGTACATGTGGACTCACTCATGACATTTCTTGTATAGTTTTGAGAGCTTATTGAGAGCAAGTTTCTCTTAGAGTTGTCAAAATTGGCAATTATTGTATCTTTCCATTTCATATCAATAAATTCTTGATTCCCCCCCTCTCTCTTAAAGAGAACCTAAACCTAATGCATATGTTGTTTGGTTTGTGACATAGAGTGATAGTCCACTGATCTTCCAAAAGTCTAATGGTTAGGTTTTCCTTCATGCACCATGCATGAGGTTTTTCTATTTTGTTGAGAAGTTTGAGTGCCTTGAGATCCTCTATAGTAAGTATTTCTTTAGGTATCAGAAGGATTTTTGGCGGTAAACATGCTAGGGGAGGTTGCAGTTAGAGAAAAAGCTTTTTTATAAGCCTAATATATTGTTAGACATTACCTCTATAAGATATTTAGGTGAATCTTGTTTGGCATTAGTCAGCTAGTTCTTCAAATCTTTGGTCTTGGTTCCTTGAGGAGCTAGTAGTTGTTAATGGATTAAGTAACCTCCCATTAGATTATCCAGATCTCATCCACTCTTTATATGCTAATTACTTCTTGGAAAATTATTGCTTTATATTGGCTCGGAGGTTAGAACAAAGTAGCACTTGGGAGTTGTCTTGATGAAAGTTTTTCGTACAAGAGAGCTCTAACAAAGTTGGATAATAATCTTCATCTACATAGTTTGGAGAAAGCATTTAGTGGTTTACACATATGCTTAGGATTGAAGGGTTAAAAGATGTTATATAGAAGATGCATTGAGGTTTATTCATTTTATTGACCAATTCAATTGGCTCAACTTTCTGAAAATTTGAATCATATGCAAGCAACATATATTTTTAAGGGTTTTGCCAGGTGTATTGAATTTTGATGTAATGTACAAATACGTTAAAGACTTTAATTACAACAAAGTTGTATATTAGCTAAACTTGTTACACTCTATTAGATCAATCATGAGGTGAATGTTCGTGCTATTGGACTTGTAGACATTGATGGTGGAATTGAACACCATATTGAACACTAAAGGCTGCACCTTGATCTATTTATTACTTGCAAAAGAAAAGAACAGAGATAAAGGAGGCTGAGAAGAAAGAAAGGTAAGTAGATGAAAAAAAATACGATGGGGGCGGACAGGCAGACAGCAAAGATGCTGGCTGTGGCTGCCCTTGGGTTTTTGCTTGGTAAAGTGAGGGATTTCAATGGAGGGTAAGAAGGTGGAATTACATGAATCTATCTCAACTAGAAGGTGGTTTGAGAGTTCCAAATTTTTGCTATTCTAAAAACAAATTGTGGTAAGGTGGTCAAAGATTCAATTTGTTCAGGGTGCTTCCACCCTATTAGAGAATTGCTTGATGAAATGTTGGATTAATTTCCTAGCTATATCTTAGTTTGATGATTTTTGTTTCTGAATATTAGAATAAACATTCTCTAAAGAATCAGACAGGGGATTGGTGAACTTCTATTATATTGCTGAATTTGGAAGATGACATTTGAGAGATGTTCTCATTCTATCTTTTTGTGTCTTGAATTATGTGAATTTCTAGTCTACCAGTAGAGAGATTTTGCACCTGGTTAGAATCAAATTTTGATGTTTACTCGAAATGTTAGACAAAATATTTGTACTGCAATTGAGAGCAACTTGACATTCCTCCCTTTCAACAAGAACCTCTATGTTGCTCTAAGTTGAAAAATGGGTACAGAGTACTAGCATTCATTTAGGTAGATTATTAGGCATTCACTCAAATGTGAATGTAATTTCATGTAAAAAGAAGTCCTCGTTTAGGCTCAAAACTCTGAGTAAACAAGGAACACAAAGTTACTAAGGAAGTGATGTATTTAAATATAAACATTATATCGTTTTACTTGTGATAAGAGTATGTTTTGTAGGTTTACTTCATGATATGATTATAAAAACATGATGAAGGCTTATGTCAAATAACATGGAAGAATTAATGAAGACACTGAAGTGCAAATTTGCTGTATAGCATGAACATTGAAGAAAAGTTGATACCATTATGTTATTTGTCATTTGGAAGTCACAATAAATTAAGTTAGCGATGGATGATTACACTAGATTTCTACCATCTGGTTCATTTTTTAGCTTGTATCAGAAGTGTATAATTCTTCTACAAACATTATACTTGTATCCATTCCATTTTGTGTTTGCACAAGGACATTCGGCACAAATGAGGAGTACAAGGAACATAGTGATCATGTGTCGATGGAAGTAGGAATTCTGGTTATAACCTTGGTTTACACTTAAAATTGGTTTTGTGGTATTTATTTCTTTTGGCAGGCTAAGAAAGAGATCTCCACAATAGAAGATCCATTTGATGCTCCAACCTATCATATTCCCGAGAAACCAGTTACCTTTGTTGAGGGAGCTTCCTACAGTGTTATCATTCTTGCAGGTCTTGGTGTTGCAGCTGCTGCAGCATATGCTGTCTTCAGTGAGCTGATATTTCAGCCCAAAGAGTGAGATTATATGATATGGATTAGTATATTTAAATTTCAAGTTAGGAACTGTATGACTCAGAATCTCAATAATTTTGTTTGCTCATGGCTTTAGAAAACTGTTTTCCACTGTAGGTATAAAGTATATAACATGGCCTTGAAGAGGATTCAGGATGATAGTCAGGTTGAGAACTTTTCATCTTCAATGGATTTACCATCATCCAAGTAACTGTTCTTTACATTTTATTAATAACGAATAGGACGATTATTTAGTGTCAAAGCTAGAAAAGTCTCTGCACCTTTCATTTCAAGTGTCCTAGAAAAAGAAAATGTAGGTAATGCTGAAATTGATGAAGGCGTGTGTGAGGAAATATCATTTTGAAGATCTTCGTTTCTTTTTTGGTTGAACATGGAAAGATCTTTGTTTATAGATAAATTCTTTCACCAATTTCCTCTAGAGAGGCAAAATATTCCCTACAAACCTCTATTGATTTGATGCTTGGACTATGGGATGGGAACTTATGCCAGAAGAATCGTCTTACCTATTTTGTGCAGCAATTGATGACACTTAGTATGGATATTGGTCTTCTTTTCCACATGTACTTATGTGACTCACTTAAAATAAGGTATGCATTGCAACAGGTTAGGGTAAGGATTGGATCTCCTATTACCGGTTATGGTCAGGAAAGTAGAAATCGTGCAGCACGTCAACGTATCCCACATAGGATTTGGACCGATGAAGATGGTGTGGAGCAAATTGAGGTTAGCATCTAATTTGCAAAAAGAGCACTTGAGAGTTGATGCACATAATTTTAATTGTAAAAGATTTTCCCTCATACCTACTGAAACACAAACACGCATCATACCTGTTATTTTGGAATGTATTAATTTATTTGGAAGTTTAGCCTGTTGCATTCTTTTAGTTTTGTTGCATGGCTTATAAGGGCCTTCATCTTTGTTATGCATCAGGTTAATTTTTATATTCGTGGACCTCATGGAGCTGGAAAAGTCTTCTGCCGGATGTTCAAAGATAATGTGGACAGGCAATGGAAGTTTACAAGTTTAATCGTTCAGATTATGTCACCTTCACCTGCACAATTGTTGTTGGAGTCCTATGTGCCAACATAAACATGTACAAGAGTTTTCCGGTTGAAAGCCCTTTTTTTTTTTCTTTCCCTCCGATATTAGAGCAGCCCATTCTGAAAATCGAGGTAGTTCCTTTTTCTCTTTATGAATATTTTCATTTTATTTTCCGAAAAAAAAAAAAAAAAAGACTTGCTTGTAGCGTCTTGTGGGTCGCTCAAAACTTTACAAGTTTATTGAATCTTGGTGACCCATTCAAGCAACTTCACCGATGTTGGTTGGCTCAAACGTCTCTATCAAAGAGATCACTTGTTCTCATCTAGGTCGTGTGCTTTTGTTAAGTGCTATAAATAAGGGTAGACTCATTTTATGAAAGATGCTTTAGCAATTTGCTATTTTTATTTTTATTTTTTTCAAAAAAAAAAGAAAAAGAAAAATCCCAATAATCGAACCTAAGGTAGTATGAGCTTGTGATTACCGAGTTTTATGTTTTACATTAATTCTAATGTACTAAAATAATTTAAGCTAACCTAAAGTTGGTCTTATTGACAAGTTACATGTTAGGCATATAATTTAGTTGTAGACATCGAAATTAATTTTAGTTGCACATGCATAAGGTTATGCCGATTCGCAGAGTTATTGGACAAACTTCGTCTCAAGGTCCTTTGGTTTACGTTTTCATGGTAATCTAGGAAAGCCATTGGCTTATATCTTAGTCAAGGGCCTTAAGAAAGCGTACTACATGATTTTGCATCGATGAGAAAGAACGGAGAGCAACATGAAATTCAAAGCCTTGTTTGTCAGCCAGAATGATACGTTTTTGGCTTCATGCTTAGGTCGGTTTTCAGTTTTCCACAGGTTTCAATGTCTAGAATGTTATGTTTTGCAATACAGTTAGACTTGTAACAGTCTGCCGTATATGCTAATTTATAATAGAAGTTAAATGTTCAACTGCTATTATGGACTTGGTGTATATAGGTATATACAATTAAACTGTTTTGAAGAATCTATAGTTTGGTGAGTAGAGCTAATTTGAAAAGGTTTTACATAAGAAAACATTAGTTTCCACGAGATACTATGCAAAAGCTTGTAAAGAAAATCCAAGTTATTGTTACGGATTATGACTTGTTACTAATTGGGCTGCCTTGGAGACAGTTGACTCTTAAGAGCAAAAGACATAGAAGTGCTTTGATTCCCTTTATTCCTCACTCAAACCCATGCCTATCTTTGTTTTATCCTTTTCATCCTTGGGATTGATTGGTCATAGCATGTCTTTTGGAACCTAAATAAGAAGTTTGTTGGGATGTGAGTAGTCATTACTTGATAAGGGGATGGAGATAGAAGCATATACATAATAAAGAAAGCAAGGTTTTCAATCAATTTTTTTTTCACTGTTAGCGAAATTCATTACAAAATATTAAAGTTAATTACAAAGCTAAATGTGGCTATTACCACTATTGCAACTGGCCAACCTTAGCTTCATAATTCCATCCCTACAAATAGAAGTCTTTTTAGTCTTATTTATACCATAACCAATATAGTCTTCAAACAAACATTTGGAGGATTATCAAAAAGCATAACATTTTCTTTGGCCTTTTGCATGAAGTTATCGATCAATTTAGTTAGATGTAATCCATAGATAAATGCTATTGCTTGACGTTATTTAATGCTTGTGAGATTAAAGAAATTTTGCTTTTTCTAATATGCATTTAAAGAGTTTCTACTTTTTAGCACGATACCTCGTCTTGCATCTAAAATTAGACTTGTACAAAGTAAGACTTTACTCATCTAGTGACTTTACTCTCTAATGGTTTTAGGTTTCATACAAATTATATTTAAGGTTGAGTTTATTATTTCCATATTGGGGAATATTGATATCTAGTGGTTAAGGATTTAGGGTCATTTATATACTTTCTTACTTAAGACACCTTTTAAGTTACCTTTTGAGTCACACTTTGAGTTGCTTTAGGTTTATGGTTGGTACTTAAGAACCTTTTGATTTATTCTTTGAGTAAGTTTAAAGTTTTTATTGGAGGACCTTTTGACTCAACTTTTGAGTCAATTTAAGTTTTGGAATTCTTGTCTATCACCTTTTAAATCTATGAGTGGGCTTTAATGTCCAGGTTTATCTTAATGTAGCTTTTAGCCTAACTAAAAAAATTATAGACCTATTTCAACTCACCTTCTACATTTCAACTTAGCTTCTTCCCATTTCTTATCAAACCAGTTTAAAACAACATCAAATGCTCATCATTACCCAATATAATGAAGTCAAGTTATGGTTTTGATCTTCTTACTAACTATCCTTATTAAGCCACTATCATCAAAATTTTCCTCCTAATTCAATTACTTCTAGCAATATTAATATAATTAATTTCCATCATTTAAGTTTTTAATGGATACCTATTTACCTTATCATTTATAAGGAGAGTAATATGCATGTTTAATTATAAAACAGTAATTTTGGCCTCTAGAATTTGTTTAATTATGAAATCGACAACTTTTATTAACAAAATTTTGATCTAGCTTTACTTCAAAATACTGAAAATTCTTCTTAGTTGCTTCAAGACTAGAAACCTCAATAATATATTGCAAAATCAATTAATTCTAAGAAATGCTAAGTTATTAATTTTGTAAAAGTCAAAATATTAACAAATATTAGACGAGTCGATATAATAAAATTTATTACATAATAGTAAACTACGCATTATAGGAGGTCCATGGAACAAATTTGAAGATGATATAACATTGTTTAAATTTTTGACAATCAAATTCAAAATTCGTCCTAAGAGGCGATTTATTAGAAGTGATATAATATTGTTCAATTTCATCAAGATAATATTTTTTCATGAATTTACACACAAAATAACTGAGGAACAAAATTTTCTCAAATTTTCTAACATGATATAGTATTTTTAGAGATAAATGAAAAATTAAGCTTATTAGTACAAGATATTTTGGCCATTATCCGAGTGAACAAGGTTGTTGGAAGCCACTTTCAAAGATGGCTCTATTGCGAGGTGATGGTGACTTTGTGTCAGGTTGTGGTTGTCTTTCCCAACTAAGTATGACCAATTTTTTCTCACATTCCCAATTTCTTTTCTTAAACTCTTAATTCTTCTTGAACTTTCTACAATGTCTTTGATCTCTAATTTAGTTGAAGTGATGAGATGGAAGTGGGTAAGGTGATTTATAGTGGATTAATGGGGATGGATGTTGTGCATGTAACCTTACATGTGTTAAGTTTTCTTGGTTTGTTGATTTCTAAATAATGATAGGTGTTACAGATATCTTACTCAAGCTAGACTCCAAGGCCTTCAAGGACTAGTTAGACATATCCTGTCTCTTCAATCTACCAAGGATGAGTACCAATATTAGGTTATAGCACTACTGCATCCCTTCCCCACTCAGTCTAAAGTATACACTCTGGTCCAAGTTGCTAAGCCTCAAGCTCCCACCCTCTAAGTTGTTGTGTTCCTTGGTCTTGACCTTTGACATTCTTGGCTTCCTTTAGACCTCAACACCACTAGTAGCCATGATCTATGTTAATACATCCTTAGTTGTAGTGTGCTAAGGTCCATCCAAGCTAGATGTCAATTTCAAAAGCTATATCTCAACCTGACTTTAGCTTCCTCTCAACATAACTAACCCGCCCTTCAATTGTTTGAACTACTTTAGCTTGTTTAGGCTTGATCTTCAATGCCTTCCTTATAGATTCTATACTAAAATTCAACACCAACAATTCCCTGCCATGTGTTTCACTTTCCTAACATATGTACTATTATTCCTTTTTTATGTTTGCCTTTTATACCCTTGTAGCATGTTTTAGGTTAGGACATTTGTGATTACCCTTTTAGTAATTTCTCTTTCCTTTTTGTTTTTGACCACACTAAGAAAGGCTAAGTTAGCCTATAATACACTCACAAAGTTTAGAGAGAGAAAGTAAAAAGGGAAACTTTGATGCAAATAGTACTCACTCAAAATAACTAGATGATTACAATTGAAAGGATCTCCTCCATATATATAAGAGGCTTTTTAAGATGGATGGCCAAGATTAATTTGATCTAATGGCTACAATTGAATCTTATCTATTTTTACATTAAATTTATCTATCCACTCTACCTATTACCTACTCTGGAATTTTCTAGATCTTTTAGAACATTCTTAATTATCCATTTTGGGCTTGAATGAAACTCATGAGTTTGGGCCTTTCTAAATTAGCACATGACATTCTTCCCTACTTATTCTGGCGATGTCCTTGTCGCATTTTCTTCGTAGAACTTTTGAATTTTGTTTAAAAACTGCCAAAGAGCTTCAGTAAATTCCCAATTGGCCTCACTTTCTGGCTTTCTTTTCCAAATAACTATATACTCATGCCTAGGGAAGTGGACTCGTCTTCTTACATATCTATCCACGATAATTTCTCCAATTTCTTTATTGTATGATTCCCGAACGTCAATTGGAGCCCTTTATGATATTGTTTTACTGGGGTCGTCCTTGTCCTTATGACTTAAGCATACTAACATAGAATACTAGGTGGAATTTTGATCTTGGGGATAACTTCAACTTATAAGATACCCGTCCCACTCGTTTCACAATGGGAAATGGTCCTTCATAACGCCTCATCAATCCTTTGTGTAATTGGCTCTTGGTTCGTTGGATCAAGTGTAATTTCACAAGTACTTAATACTCCATTGGTCGATGCTTCTTATTTGCGACCTTTTTAATTCTCTTGATAACCTTATCTAAGTAAGTTCGAGTTAAGTCTTGGCTCTCTTGCAAATTTATATGCTGGGGGACTAGACCCTGCTTATCCTATTGTTATCGTATTGGGAGTTAGTAGCTATCTCCTCAAGATAACCTCAAATGGACTATATCCTGTTGATTCATTCTTTTGTAGATTGAAAGAGAACTGTACCATATTTAATAACTTAGACCAGTCTCGCTGATTTGTACTTATGAAGTGCCTTAAGTAAAGCTCCACTAACGCATTCACCCTTTTTATCTATCCATCCGTCTAAGGATGAAGACTAGCAGAAAAGTTTAGCTTAGAACCAAGAAGCTTAAATAGTTTCGTCTAGAATTTTCTTGTAAAACAACCATCCCGATCACTTACAATGTTTCTGGGCAAACCCCAATACTTTACTATATGCTTGAAAAACAACTAGGCTACTTCATCAATGGAGCACTTCTTTGTTGTTGGAATGAATGTTACATATTTTGAGAACTTGTCTACTACTACCATAATAGTACCATATCTCTCTGACTTAGGCAGGCTTACAATAAAATCCATAGAGATACTTTCCTAAGGATGCTTTAGAATAGGTAAAGGCTTTAATAGTCTAAGGGTTGGCCTTTGTTCCACTTTGTCATGTTAACATATGAGACAAGTTCTAACATAACTCTCGATGTCCTCTCTTAGAAATGGCCAAAAGTACCTTTCTTCAACTAAGGCTAGGGTTTAGTGTTTTTCTGGATGACTTGCCCATTTAGAATCATGAATGATGATGAGTAGGGAACATACACTAGTCACCCCTTTATGTATATTAGTCTATCTTCCTCTTAAAATCCCCTTGTTTTACCTACTTTACATTGGATTAGTAGAGTTTTAGTTAACTAGTTGATCTCCATCCCTTCCCCAATCTTCTCTAGGAGGTTGTTCTTAAGGTTACTAATAGCTGCTAATTTTACCCTACGACTTAAGGCATTTGCTACAACATTTGTCTTTCTCGCATTGTATTCCATGTTGAAATCAAATTCTACCAAGAAAATTTGCCAACGAGCTTGGTTAAGGGATGACTTCTTTTGGGTTTGAAAGTAACTAGTGGTCATATTGTCAATCTTAACCACAAATTTCATGCCAAGAAGGTAATGTCTCCAAACTCGAAGGCAAACTATCATTTCCTTCTCATGTACTAAGGATCACCTATTCGTTTTATTCAACTTTCGGCTCTCAAAGGCTATTGGATAGTTTTCTTACATTAGAATGCCACCAATGGCATAATCACTAATATCCATACATACTTTAAATGCTTTATCAAAGTTAGGGAGCACAAGAACTAACTCTCTAGTGACTACTTCCCTCATTATATCAAATGCCTTCTATTGATTTTCCCTCTATTCCTATAGAACATCTTTCTTGAGTAAATCTATTAAGGCGGTTGGCATTCGAGAATATCCATGAATGAACCTTCTATAATAATTTACTAAACCGAGAAACGATCTCAATTTGGTGGGCTTAGTAAGTTCTTTCCATTCTCGAATAGCCTGTGTCTTCTCTTCGTTTTATCTAATCTTCCCCTAACCTGCTACATGCCCTAGGAATGCTACTGTCACATCCCGGCATAGTACATGATGTACCATCACATAGAAATATCTGTTTATACTTAACACAAGTTCTATTTATAATAAAAGAATACTACAATGGAGTTTAACTTAATATCTGTTTGTATAAAATATTACATTTGACAAACTTAATCAAACAAAAAATATAATAATTTTTTTTAATATGTACAAATCATTTATAGAACTAAGAACAAAATACAACAAACTTCTTTAAAAGTGGTTAATTCTATCTTATACACTCTTAAAGGACTTTTTCCCCTAACTGATGCTGCCCCGTTTGTTCTCTTCATAACTTGAGGATACACAAGTATTCCCTTAGCTCTTTGTGAGCTAAGTGATAATGGATAATAAAACAAAACATAGAATGCACATACATACATTCACATAGATCAATACTATAAGACATTCAGTCTCATAACCCGAGTTATCAATATAAACTGTTTATATAGAAAATCCGTGCTATGCTCATGTACATGGCATGTATCGATACCAATATCCTATACTTTTTCAATTTCTCATCTGGTTAGTCAATATACCCGAGCATTTGGATACAACGTTTAAGAATCTAGGACAACAAAGAGCTGCCTAGGAGTAGGACTCCTAACAAAAACCACCCTCTGTGGTTTGAAAATTCAATACATAGTCGGTTATTCAATGTGGTCAGAATAAGTTGAGCAATGCATTTTATATGTCTCAAAGCCAACTTAATAGTTTTCAAGTTTTTCAAAAACTCAACCAATAGGTCCTTTTGTGCCATGCCATGAATACAGTAAACAGCATAGTAACCTAGTATTAGGCATGAATCTCAAGTTCTACGTTATAAATAATTCAACTATCTCAAATTCAGCTTTGTTTTTCAGCTTCATATTACATTTCTTCGCATAAGGCTCACTTGGGCGAATACCCTAAAGAACAATTCAATTTCTAAATTTTCCAAACAAAAATACATGTTGATGAATCAATCATATACAAGGAAATATTTCACTTTTTCAACACACATTCAACATAATCAAGTATCTAATCAATCCAGCACATCATTACAATTCATAACACAACTAACTCTAAGTCAAGTAAACATAAGTTTACTTGCACAAAAATAGAAATATCCACTTATCCGAGCTTGACAGTAGCGTAAAATCCTAAGCTTCACGATATGATCGTTCCTCACCTATCACACCTAGAAAAATACATATAGAACCCAAGTCAACTATCGGGTCAATACTTACTTCTTATGTGTTTTCGCCTTAGGTTAATACTTACTTCTTATGTATTTTCGCTATTGTGCTTCTAAGCTTAATCCGATTGTATCTTATTCATTTCTTATCCGATTTTAGTAAATTTTATATCATCATGATTATTATTCTGAGTATTATTAAGATATCTTAAGAATCATAACTAAACAATATTTCTAAATATCCAAAAATACCCTTTCATGTTACCGATTCGATCGTATATTATTATAATCTCGTAACTAACTCAATTAAATCCTAAATCTAAATTAAAAGTCATAAAATTCCTCATTCACCGAGTTGGCTAGCGTTCATTATGTACTCCAAAATACTAATCCTTTGCATATTTAATAAATATCACATTAGTATTAATTACTATATCATATATTAAGCTAATATATAGGTTTATATTATGAAAATACATAATAAATAGTATACGAGCCCAATTTATTTCATGAAAAATCCTATAGACTCACAGAAATACTTAATTTAATTATTGACCATGAATTATACTAAAATAGTTATTATATATTTTTATGAAAATAGCGATTTTAACTTAAAATTAGTGAAAATTAAGCGAACAAATAAATTTAATCATAAGATAAAATTCAAGTGTCCCAAATATCATTATGAACATCCAGAAATCATAACATATAGAGCTCATACTTTGATTTTGTTAAAAACTAATTAATTCACTAAAACAGCGAAATTGTTAGTTTTATCCAAAATAATTACAATAAATAGTAAACATAATTATTTTAAAAAATTCTTGTTATTGAAATTAAATACATGTGTTGTGTATGTCACGTACAAATTTTCAACTTCAAAGAACATTATTTACTAATTCTAAAATTTAATTCAATTTTCGTTCAAACAGAGTAATTTCTTAAGAACTTTATATTTCAAATAATTATTTCACTAAAATAAATAACTCTAGAAAACCAAGTTTCATAATTAAATAATATCATTTGCTATTTTTAGAAAAATTATAAAGTTTCGAACGGAAATTTGGTTCATCTGAACCGGCTGCCTTTGGCCACCCTCCAGTCGCCTTCTGGCCAGCTAACCTTGTTTAAACACCTCCTCTAGTAGTGCTTCCCTTGACCCTAAATGGCTACCACAATTGGACACTAATAGCCTATTAAACTGGCTTGATAAGATTCCGTTCTCTGTTTTTGCTCTAATTTTTTTATTTTTTTCTAATTTGTTTTGAAATTTTTTTGAGTGATTTTTTATTTTTTCCAAAGTTCCAAAATGTTGTTTTTGAAGTATACAAGGCCTATTTATATTTTCTAATTAGATAAGAATTTATAAAAATTAGACATGTAGCTTATACATGTCATTATTTTGGATTTTCAATATATGAGGTGTCATTTCCTCATTTTTTTGCTTTCGACTTATCATTCAAATTAATTCTAAGTTGCCACATATGTATGATGACCCATCCTTGCATTTTTTATTAATTTTTCAAATTTTTATATTAATTTACCTTATTTAAATAATAATTTCTTATTATATATATGTATTTAATACTAATAATGCATGTTCTATGTTAATACATGTATAATTCAACTTCATTTATTATTTTTATGAGTTAAATAATTTATCTCTAATATTCTGTTATATTTAAATGTTTAAATTTCATATTTTTTATATTTGTCAATTTTAGCAATAAATTAATATTTTTATATGGCTTATTTTAAGAAATTGACTTAAATGACTTCATTTAACTTTTCTAACCTTACTGTGAAGTTTGAAATTAAACTGATATCTTAAATCGATACCTTAAATTTAAGGGCTTGGATCTTAAGGTAATCATATAGGCTCGAAATTTAGGATATTACAACCATTTCTTCCTTTACAAAGACATATTTCTCCAGTTTTATATATAACTTGTTTTTCTTTAGGGCTAAGAAAATTACATGAAGATGTTCTATTTGCTCTTTCATAGTTTTGTTATAAATCATGATATCATCCAAGTAAACTACAATAAAATGATCCAAGAAGGGTGCTAACACCCTATTCATAAGAGTGTAGAAAGTAGCTAGGGCGTTAGTGAGCCCAAACAGCATAACAAAAAACTCAAATGCACCATATCTTGTGATGCAAGTGGTGTTGGGCTTATCTCCATTTGCTATTTGTACTTAATGATATCTCAATCGTAGATTCAGTTTCAAAAAATATCTTGCCTCTCCCAATCGATTGAACAAGTTTGATACTAAAGGAATGGGGTATTTATTTTTCATAGTAACCTTATTCAAGGCCCTATAGTCAATACACATCCTGAGAGACCTATTATGTTTCTTCTGGAAGAGAACTGGAGCTCCAAAAGGTACCTTTGACTATCGGATGAATCTGGCTTCCAACAACTTTTTCAATTTTCGCTTTAATTCTTTTAATTCTTTTGGGGACATGCAATAAGGAACTGTAGCAGGGGGGCTTTGTACCTAGTTTTAGCTCAATTGTATGATTCACTTCTCTTCTTGGAGGTAGCTTCTTTGGCAATTCTTTAGGCATGATGTCTTTAAATTCTTTTAGCAACTCTCCCACTTGATGTGGAATTGCCTCTTAACTTCCCATCTCTTCCTCCCCCTTTAGAGTAGCTACATATGTAACTTCATACATAACTTCATTTATTTTGAGACCCTTAGTTAGTCAAATAGCGGAAAGGAATTTTGTAACTTGACTAGTTTTCCTTGTAACGAGCACTACACATTAAGAGTCAGTCTCAAGCACATATATACAGTTATCACAGGGAACAATAAGTGCATAAATACGATCTAGGAATTCCATCCCAATCATAAATTCAAAGTTGTTCATGGGTACTACTTCCATGGTTTCCTTCCCTTTCTACCCTTCTACATAGAGCTCTATCTTCCTAGTGACTCTAATAATAGGGACTTTCTTTGATTTTATCGTCTTAAGCCATGTCTTGGTCTTCTTTACTTCCATTTCAATCTTACTTGCTGTTACCTCGGAGATCAATAGGTGAGATGCCCTAGTGTCAATAAGGGCATTTAATTTCTTGCCAGCAACTATCACCTCATTGTACATTAACCCCTTTTGCTTCTCCTGCATCTTCATTGCATTAAGTAGTTATACTGAACCTAGTTTAGCCTCGTCCCCTTCATCGGAGCTCTCATTTGCCATAATTGTTGCCAACAAATCTTTCTTTAGGCATTCCCTAGCATAATGGGAGCCATTACAGAAATAACACTTCAATTCTCGGGGCTTCCATCGTTCCTCATCTTTTCTTTCACGAGTCTTTCCCCGATCATTGTTTTTCTCTTCCATCTTAACCTTCCCTCTTAAGGATCTCCCTCTCCTTTCCTTCTCAATTCCCCCCTTCTACCTTCTCATCGAGGTCTTGTGTTCCGTCTTCTTGAACTCCATTAGGCCTTAGAGATGTCTTCTACCCTTCTTCGCTCTAGCTCCAACTTCGCCTAAGGTTTCAAACCATCTAAAAACATCATTAGAATGTCATCTTGGTTAAGGTTTGGGATCTTCAATATCAGCTCTGAGAATTCCTTCACATATTGCTTGATGTCACCCTTATGAGTTAGGTGACGCAACTTCATCTTTGCTTATTTAGCAGCATTTTGGGGAGAGAATTGCCCCTTGATTTTTTGTACAAAATTAGCTCAAGTATTGATTTCATTTGTCCTCCTACACCACTACACCATAATAGAATCCTTTAAATACATAGTAGTAGTATGTACCTTCCAAGGTCATCTAAGATTCCTATAACATCAAAATATTGTTCTATTCCCCAGAGAAAGTTGTCTACTTCTTGAGCAGATCGTGTCCCATTAAAAGGTTCGGGCTTAGGCACATTGACCTTATGAGCAGGTTGGATGGTTACTCCATTTGCTACTACTGCTCAACATGTTGTTAGTTGGGTCTTAAGTTCCTCAATCTCTTGGTGCATGGCCACCATTGCAGCATCTAACTTAGCTTCATAAGCTTCCTCTTTAGTTTCCAAAGCTATAACTCGAGCTTGGAGTACTTCATTCTTCCCTTCAATCGCCTCATCACGCTGCCTTAGCTCCTCAATGGCTTGATTCAATACTCTTTGCAACTCACCTCAAAGTTTTTCCTCCATCTCTATAAGGTTGCCTTGTGACTTATTGAATTGTTCTTTTGCTTCAGCAATGCTTAGTGCAGCTCTATCCATCCTATTAAGGATGGAGTTTAGCAAGTCTCGGGAGCTAGCCCGCTGCCTAGTGACCTGGCAATCATCTTGGTTAGCTAACTCTTCAACCATCAAAGTGTTGTTGTCTCCTTCAGATGACATATTCTCCATACGTAGTCTCTTTTTTCTAGCTCTGATACTACTTATCATAGATAGATTCCCTCACTCAAACCCGTACGACACTTAGTATTCTTGACTACACTAAGGAAGGCTAAGTCAGCCTATAACACACTCACAAAGTTTAGAGAGAGAAACTTGATGCAAATAGTATTCACTCAAAATAACTGGATACTTACAATTGAGGAGATCTCTCCTATATATACAAGAGGCCTCTCAAGATGGATGGTTAAGATCAATTCAATCTAACTGTTACAATTCAATCCTACCTATTTTTACATTAAATGTATCTACCCACCTTATTTACTACCTACTCTAGAACATTCTAGATCTTCTAGAACATTAATGAACCTTATGAGTTTAGGCTCATCTAAATTGGCCCGTGACACAAGATGGTGATGGCAATGTAGAAAGTGATGTACCAAGTTGGGGCTGTCATTGTCGATAAAGCCCATGGTTGATAGATAAGCAAATACAAGACTTGACTACCATGGTAGCCAATCTAGCTATCATCATGCAAAGATTGGGGGACACCCAACCTATTATGGCATTCCTCTAAATGATCGAGTTGGTTGAGTGCAGCATAGAGTGTAGGGTCTTGGGTTCCTTGCTCATGATGTACTAAGCACTCCCCTAATTTAGGATGGGAGAGTTAAGAGGCGAGTTCAAAGAAGAGTTGAGTTAGATGAAGTTGTTGAAGCGAAAGAGGAAGAGAATGATAATTTTTATGAGTTTTATGGGAGAGGTGCTTGATCTCTAAGGGCACGGAGAATGTCAAAATATAGATACCTAGCTCCACTAATACTAATAGTATAGATGAGTAGTTCGACTAAGAAGAAGAGATTGAGAAAATTTTCGTATGTTATGACTATGAGGATGCAGTATGATTACGATTAGTTGTCTTGGAGTTTACTAGCTATGCAGCCATGCAAAGGAAGAAGCTATAAGCTACTCATAATAGAAATGGGCCAACGTCAAGTCACGACATGAAATGAGATGAAATGCATGAGGAGAGATTGCTTCATTCTTGACCATTGAACGAGACACTTTTAAGAAGCTCCAAGACTAAGGTAGGGAATTTGGAGCGTTAATGGCTATATTAGAGAATTTCAGATGTTGATAATTTGGTGCGATGTGAACGAACTTGAGGATGGTACTATCTTTAGACTTATGTTTGACTTGCGATATGAGATTATGAATATTTTTGAGGTATAAAGGATTGAATCCCTAGACAAGGCCATTAGAATCGCCTAAAGAGTTGAGTTAACAATGGCATTCCTAGCTAAGTTGAGCCCTTATGGTCTCGACTTACCCTGCGGAGTTGACCTAATTTTAGCCTACTTGAGTATAGCTACGATGTGAATTGATTTGGTGATCACAATTTAAAATACACAAATTTTTCCAACTTTAAAACTTGTATTTGTGCATAAATTTAAGAAAAATTATGGAAATTTATATAAAGGTTGAGTTTATACACAAAATGGACCAACTTAAACAAAATTAATCAAATTACATGAAAAAGATCAAATTTTCAATTAAATATTATTAATTTTATCTTATACTTGCAGGTGCGTATGGGCTGCTATGATCCTGGTAGCTCTTGTCATTTGATTAAGAAGCCAGGAAGGGAAAGCTAGTAGAAATTTAGTCTATCGATCGATTGGTAGCCATGATACTAATTGATTAGTATGCCTTGAAGCATTAGGGATGGATTGACTTTTAGGGTGATTGATCAGGAGCACAAGACTGTGTACAAATAGAAGCAACCAAATGGGACTCAACCATATCGACTGATTGGTATACCCCTTACCATATTGGGATTATGGTTAAAACCCTAGAATGAAAACATGTCACATCATTAAAGGATTCTCGATGCCAGGCTGACACATGTCTATTGACCAATCGGTGGCATAAAAATATAAATACATCTTTATCTTCTCATTTTGAACACGTAACCATTTTAGGTTATAATTTTAGGATAGTTGTTGTATCTTGTTTGTTGTGCTTACTGTTCTATTGCATTTTTTAGTGATGCTTGAGCACTATAATTGAGTTTTATGCACATTTCTTTATAGATTTCAATTATTCTTCTTGTGTTTTGCTCACTTACCTTGAGGTCTATCTAAGCTTGACCCTTGTTCCAAAAGCTGTATCCTAACTTGACTCTAGCCTTATTATGTCCCAATAGGGTAGCTTAGACATATTAGAACTTCGTACATTACTTAAAAGCTAATGAATAAAACCACTATTATTCCAAAAGCTTCACCGTAATGTATAAAGTGACTATCACTTATGTTACCATAAGGGTTCATGTAGTTTTTAATGGTGATAGCAAAGGGCATGCAAAAAAGATAACCTATATATTACATATTTGATTTAGAGTATATTTAATACCAAGATATTCTTAATCCCTATAAGACCTTAATGTTAACCAGTTCATCATCAAGTGGCCAAGCAAGTCTTAACTTAACATCAAATACTAAATAAGTCTATAAGTAACTAAGTAAAGCTAAAGAACGTAATTATTACAACTTATTCAAATCATAGGAATCTATTGAGATTATCTATTCTCCTTCACTTCTTGCAAAGAACAATTCAATTTTTTTTTTTATTAATGCACTGAAAAATTCAATGCAAACAACTAAATTCAAAATTAATAAAGCAAGTGGAGCAAATTTTTTTTCCTTTCCTTTTTTCTTTTTCGTTTTTTTTTTTCAATTTTGATGAAGAGGAAAGAAAATCAAAAAGCTTAACTAAATAATGTAAAAGATATGGTCCTTCCCTTGGTTTCAAATTTGTCTTGATCCCATAGGTCGAGGATTCATTTTTGTGCTACCTAGCACTTCTGGGGGTCTTTCTCACATCAGCTTAGCCAATTGCTGAACTTAATTTTTAATTTTGTCCACTCATCTTTTCAAACATTCTAGAAAGCTATATACTACTCTTGGTCATGACCTACCAAAGAAAACTACAATAGAAACAACCTGAATAATAAAAAAGTAAGGAAGAAACGAATAAGCAAAGAATAATGGTTAGATTAATAAGTCAAAGAGTTTTTCTAGTATTCAAAATCCTTAATTCCTTGCAATGGTACCAAAAACTTGATCGGAGGCAAATATACTTATCAATTTTAATTGTATAGCGAATTTGAGTACATATGTTAATCCCTCAAGTACTAATTACAAGTTACCAAAACTGTCCCTTATTTTCTCATTACCTAACCTAACAATTAAGTGCAATTTATCAAACTTACTAAATCTAATTAACTAAATTGATCTAAAGGAACAATAAAACAATAGAACTAATAAAGCAAGAAATTAAAGGGAATAATAAAGATTATAAAGATCACTTAACTTTAGTATTCAAATATCGAATTTCCCCTTAGAATTTATATCATATTCCATCTCATTCTTATTATTGGACTGTGAGAATTCCTTAATTGAGTTAACTAGAATCACTTTAACAAATTAACTCCTAATCTTCGTTATGCTATACTCGAATCACTTCTACAATAGAATATATCAAAACAACATTAAGCTCTGTGAATTCTACTACTAGGTTACCTTAATCTAGAGAAACTAAGTAGCCAATTGCTTAGTCTACTTCAATTTCTTCTAATCAAACAAATCTATTCACAATTGGATCTCATAATCTCTAGGATGAAGTCAAATATTGAATCAATACGCGGGTAATGTCAATTCAAAGAACAATAAAGCTCATGTAATTAGATCTCAATAACAAGAAATCATAGATTGAAATAAAACAAAAGAAATCTCTACTTAGATTCTAAGGTTCTGTATTCAAAATACTAGAAAGAATAAAATCAAAACATTGTAAAGAAACAAAAAAGAAAGAAGAAAATAAACATGAGAGAGGGTTAAGAAGTAACCATATAAAGGTCTTGAAACCTTAACCTAATCTAGGAGTTGATTGTTTACAAGGCTTACAAGGTTATTTATAGTACAAAGGAATCTTTTATACATATCTCCAATGTATCTTCAACATATCTTACAATATCTCTTACATATCTCTTTATTTCCAAACTAGATTCTCAAAACATTAAATGTCGAACCTATCGTTATATTTTGATCACGAATTGTAAGAGTAGTTAGATTTGACTATAGTTAGTCATTTTGAGGGAAAATAGCTTGCCTTTAGCTCAAAATAGGTCTTATCCTTACTGGTAATGCCTTAGTGGAATATACTATCAACAACTTAATAGTCATTAACTTTTGATGAAATTACTCTAATAGGCTTATAAATAGTCACACTTGTAGTTATTTCCCATAACATCTTATTTGTCATTGCTTGCTCGATGTTAGTACACATCATTCTATGAATTATTTTCATACACACCTTCATAAAACATAGACTTAAACATTAACAATGAGTACTTAACCTATCTTTATCTCTATTCACTTACAATGGTACCATCATGGTCCCATCACCATATCCTTTAGGATTCCTCAAACAAGTTTTGGATCACTATTTTATACTTACTTTATTTCTCTATTTAACCTAAGCTTACTAATATCTAGATTGAAGTACTTGAACCCCTCTACCTTTTATTATACTTATCACAGTTCAAACTTCTAAGTCAAGGAAATCTTCCCTACTTGCTGCTTCGTCCTAAGATTTTAAACTTATTGGTGTAAAGGACCTTCAACTTTAGTTTCTATGCTTCTATGTTGGCACCAACCATGGCAACCCATCTTTTATTCTACTTTCCATCTTATGGACTCATCATAATGAATCAAATGCATCCTTTGATTTTTCTTCGACCATGATATAGATTGGAGTACGCAGCAAATTCAAACCCTTAATGGGTATTCAGACTTCAGGGTTGTTAGTAGGGAAATTTAGTAAATGAGAGTTTTGAATGTGAACTGAAAGGATATCATGCACCAATACACAAACATAATCAGGGTTTGAGCTCGAAATGGATCTCGATACGACTCATGAGGACCAAATCAATGCTTGGGGCTTCAAATGAAGAGTTAGATATAACTCACTAATTCACTCAAATGAAAGGTTCGTTGCAATCTCAAAAGAAGATTGATAAGAACTCAAGAAGATTAAAGAGTAATAACACACTCAATAATCATTCAAGAGGAAATAAGCTT
The DNA here is from genome assembly GCA_024138015.1 of Lumnitzera littorea. Taxonomy (NCBI): domain Eukaryota; kingdom Viridiplantae; phylum Streptophyta; class Magnoliopsida; order Myrtales; family Combretaceae; genus Lumnitzera; species Lumnitzera littorea. Next base: position 88,601,147 of record JAMXBB010000012.1, read on the forward strand.
AAGAAAACTTCACAAGAGGAAATTCTCTAAGAATATTCTTGATAATTGATGATAAAGATGACTATTACTTACAAAAGTTACTATTTATAATACGTCCTAAAACACTAGTGGCAAAAATGTAAATAACGTACTAGGCTTTAAACCCTAAAGATTAGGCTTACGATTAAAATAAAAAAAATATTTACAAAAGCACAAAACTATGCATTTTAAGAGTAAGGTCGACATACGAGTCATCCAAGTTGTTTTGGAATGAGTAAGATTTGAATTGGTTGAGGTCGATAGTTAGAGGTCTTGGTTCGGGTTAGGGTTGCTGAAGTCTTGTAGTGCTTAGTCGAGCTGCTTGTAAGGTTAGCTCATAATTGTTGACCTCTAGGATTAGTCGGCATTAGATCCTTTGTACCGTACCGAGCTAATCTTTGGGCTTGGGACCTCGGTTGCTTAGTCCCTAGCCTTTTCGACATTCGACAAAGCTATTGTTGAGCCGTCTTTCTTTCCTTTTCAATATTAGCTTGGCCTTAAGTAAGGCAGGTTGGATTTGGCTTAAAACAGGTCGACCTCAGCTTGGGAGAGGTTATAAGCTGATTCGTATCATCACCATGGAGTTGAAGGGAAGTCATTCTTGACTTTAGGCAATGAGTGCAAGCCTGGATGTCAAATAGAATCCTCTTCCCTTTTCTTTTCACCATGGGCGTTGAACTGCTCTGAATCTCCTCCGTACTCATGGGGTTTAAGTAGTAGCTCTTCCCATCCTTTTGAACTATGTAAGTGTTGAAGAAACCATCATGGGTCACTCTTCAGTCATACTCCTAAGGTTGACCAAGAATCAAGTTGGCGTCATTCATAGGCACTGTGTTGAAGTCGATCTCATCCTCATATTATTTTTTCTTGAATGCTATCTAAGCTCTCTTATGCATATGAACCATATCCTTATCATTAAACCACTTCAATCCATAAGGTCGAAGATGCAAGTGGGCCAACAATTTCATCCTTGTGATCAACTCGATAGAAATAATGTTGGTGAAACTACCTCTATCAACAACTAGGGAACAGGTCTTCCCATTCACCAAAAATCAAATCTGGAATAAGTTCTCCCTTAACTTGGGCCTTCTTTTAGGTTAGCTTTTCGACTCAACATGGCTAAGAATACTCTCATCTCAGGATGAATGTTTATTGTTCCCTTACTCTCTAAGCTCTTATTACTCTAGCTCTTTACTTGAGCGTCCGATCCTTTGCCTTTCAAAATTATAACCTTCTTGTTTGGACATTAGGAGGCAATATGTTCATATGCCAAACAATTGAAGCACTTAACTTCTTAGGCCTTAGTGTTGGGCACTCTCTCCTTCTCTACTTTCTTTGTCTCAGCCTAGTTGGGTCAACTGGATTGTTCTTTCTCCATCGTCTTCTTTGAACTTTTCTTCTCGTCATAACTCTTAGGCTTAGGGCTATGTTGTTAAGGTCGGCTAGTTGGTCTTTGGTGCTTCCTTCTCCCTTGACGTTCTACTCTTAATGCCAAATTGATCATCTTGTCTAATGAATTGATCAGTTGGAGCTCGACTACGTCAGCAATGTCATCTCTTAAGCCACTCAGGAACCTGGTAATAGTACAGACTTGTGGCTTAGCAATCTCACATCTTGTTATCAAGGTCTCAACTCTTGCAAGTATTCCTTAACAGTTTTTCAACCTTAGCTTAGGTGATAGAAAGCACGGAGCAACTCTTGCTTGAAGTAGGTTGGCATAAATCGCTAATTCATCAAACGTTTCATAAGCCTCCACATTCTAATCAGCTCTTCTCCTTCAACATCTTGCTTAGCAATTAACTTATCCCACCAATGACTTGCATACTTAGTAAGTAACAATGAGGCTAACTTAACCTTAGTTCGATCATTGTATTCATAACACTCAAATAACTCCTCAACTCGAGGAATTCTTTAAGTCTACTGCTTCCATTGAAGGTCGGTAGCTTAAGCTTGATGTTTTCAAGTCCTTGGCAATATGTTCAGGGCTCATCCCTTCTATTTCGAGTTGGTCTGTTCATTTTAGATCTACTACTTCTATTAGAGCTCTATCCAACCAAGTCTCTTCTTAGCTCTTACTCTTTTCTTCAAGCTCTTTGGTTCACCTCAAAATCAAGACTCTTGTCATTGTTCCTCCTCGGCTTTGGTTAGTCTCTTCTTTTACATTGCTTGGCAACTCTTTCAAGTTGCCATTCATCATTAACAAGCTCATTGGAGTTAGTTCCAATGGTCGAAAATTCGTCATGCCTTTCTCCTTAGCTAGCACATTAGTAGCCTCTCACTAATCCAATAAGTTCTTGAATCAACTCAGTGAGATTTTGAATCTGATACTCTAAGTCATCAACGTGTCTCCTCAAGCTACTGCGAGGACTATCACCACTGATATTCACATTATCTTCAAACATTGTTGATTTGTACAACTTTTGCTAAGGAATTTCAACAAACACTAAAAACACTCAACTCAGCTCAAATAGAACCACCACAACTTTGCTTTCTACAGTTACCTATGACTTCCAAACACTACTTCAACTACTATAACATTACTAAGGAGAAATTGCAACCAGAAACAACAACTAAAATCACTACTACTAACCAAAATATAGCTTACAACAACTCAAAAACTATTACTACTTGATACACTATACTTCAAGAACTCAAGCACCATTACTACTATTACGTACAGTTTAGTAAACCAAAACTTAAACAGTAGTTCACAAAAGAGTAAGAACTTACAAATCAAACTTTGAAGAAAACTAACATGTGTGTCTTCCCAAAGCTTTGATACAAAGATAATACAGATCGGAGTATGTAGCAAACTTGAACCCTCAATGGGTATTCAAACTTAAGGGTTGTTAGTAGGGAGATTTAGTAAATGAAGGTTTTGAATGTGAATGTGAAAGGATATCATGTACTAATACACAAACACAATAAGGGATGAGCTCGAAATGGGTCTTGATACAACTCGAGAGAACCAAATCAATGCTAGAGGCTTCAAATGAGGGGTTAGATATAACTCAATAACTCACTTAAATGAAAGGTTCACCACAATCTCAAAAGAAGATTGATAAGAACTCAAGAAGATTAAAGAGTAATAACACACTCAATAATCATTTAAGAGGAAACAAGCTTAAGATAGCTTCACGAGAGGAAATTCTCTAAGAATATTCTTGATAATTGATGATAAAGTTGACTGCTACTTACAAAAGTTACTACTTATAGTACATCCTAAAACCCTAGTGGTAACAATATTAATAGTATACAAGGCCTTAAACCCTAAAAATTAGGCTTACGATTAAAATAAAGAAAATATTTACAAATGCACAAAATTGTGTGTTTTAGTAGGAAGGTTGGCATGCAGGTGATTCGAGTTGTCTTGGAATGAGGAGGATATGAACTGGTTGAGGTCGGCAATTGAAGGTCTTGGTTTAGGTCAGGGTTGTTGAAGTCCTACAGTGCTTAGCCAAGTTGCCTGTGAGGTCAACCCATAGTTGTCGAGCTCTAGGATTGGTTAGTATTAGATCCTTCGTGCCATGCCAAGCTGGTCTTTAGGCTTGAGACCTTGATTAGTTAGTCCCTGGCCTTCTTGGTATCCGACAAAGCTGTTGTCAAGCCATCCTTCTTTCCTTTCTTGTATCAGCTTGACCTTGAGTAAGGCAGGTTGACGTTGGCTTGGAGTAGGTTGTCCTTGGCTTGGGAGTGGTTGTAAGCCGATTCCTATCACAACATACCTTTTACATTACTTGTTTTATGAATTTAACTCAACGTTAGTAATAGCAATACGGTTATCATTTACAAGTAATACTTAATTGGTTAATTTTCATCCTTTTATGCATTATATTTTACAATTATCATGCTGTTGTCATGATTGTAAATTTGATAGTTCACATAGCTTAGCATAGTTGATAGGAATGAATTTGGCAAATTTTGACTTTCTTTCATCTCGAACTCAAGTGAGATAATTGATGGCTTGGATCAACTTGACATAACCTAACTCAATAGAAACTAAAATTATATTTGATTGACAAGACCCATAAGAACACCAACAACTTGCTTAGACTTTGTATACCCCGTGAATTTTCAACTAGAACTTGAAATCGAGCATAAGTGTCCTTGGGTATTCCTTAGAATTGACAAACCTAAAATTATATAGGAATCTATAAAAATCGAACTTATAATGACAAATGAACACCCTAAATAAAGAATTGAAAAACCCTAACCCTAAGCTTAAATTGTAAGACCCTAAATATAAAACCATAAATTTAACTAAACCTCAACTTGGCTTGAAACTTCAAAATTTCACCGACTTATACAACTTGATATTAGGGGATTAAAGTAAAATAATAAGCAATTCTAAATAATTATATTAAATTAATTTAGCACTTAAATAGAAAAATTGAGGAAAAACAAGTAGGAAGAAGAAAACCCTAATCATCTATGCATGTAGCACAAACCATCCCTCCCATAACTACGTATATTTGAACATCACCTAGTAAACTAAGGCTAACTAGTTAGTTCAATTCCAACTAGGAAGTCAAGTGTAATGATAAGGATGAAAAGACGCAAATCTTCATTAACCAATATAAGTTTTCCCATTAAGTCAAGTATTAGACATACGTTGTGTCCACTAACTCGAAAAGGAAAATTTAGAAGTTAGGAAAAGCTCCTCCTCTCACCCCCCAAGCGCCAGTTCTCATCCCCATTACACTCCCCTTTGTCAACTTCATTTAACCTCACAAGCAAAGTGAATTACACTCTAATAACTCCTAAAAATGGTCCTTCCCTTCCCCAAATATGCACACTTCCACTTTACACACAAATTCAAAATACCCATACACCCATTCCCCTAGCTCTACTGCTAGTTCCCGTCACACACATACCCTTGCATTTTTTTTCCATCTCTTCCCCTCACTTCACCACTCAACACTCTCTAAATACCATACCTAAACACCACCAAAACCCTACAAAACATCCACCCCTTCGGCCTCTTTTATCCCCTATCAAACTACTACCCTTTCAAGCCCACACTCCATCACATCCTACTATATCAAGAGGCCATCAAAGGAAGATCCTAAGGATTAACTTAGAAGAGAACTCAAGATGTACTAAGGAAGCAAAAATTGAAGTAGGGAGAGCTCAAGTTAGGCACCATCTTACACAAGTGTAGTTAGTCCTTCTTCACATTAGCCCTTTTCTTTTGTGTATCATGTTAGTATTTAATGTAATAGGGACAACACAGGATATACAAATGTGTATGAATACTTACTTGTAAGGTTTCATCATGTAGAAACTTGGAAATGTAGGTCTTGGAAGTACATTACATGTAAAAGTGTAAGGACTCCATATACACAATATAGTCTTGAAGCATCTGAGCTTGTAATCTCAAAGAAACTCAATGAAAGCCATGTTGCATGAAAGAACCAAGTTAAACGTAGCATGTGGTAGGGCATTTCTAAAGTTATTTTTAACATTTTTCATGATGTATTAGCCTAAAAACACTTTTAGGAGTTCCTTTAGTTGATAGATGCAATTATCCGGAGGAAGAATTGTGAAAAACCCTAGAAAAACCACTCTAAAACCCATGGCCTAGGACACAAATTGACACTAAACATTTCCTTATGTAAAATGTTGATTAAGAAATGATAATAAGGATGAAGGCATGTTTAGTTAGGTTAAATTACTAGTTAGGCCCTTAAGTTGACAAATAGGTTAAAAATCATCAAATTGGACTTGAAAATATGACTAAGGGGCTCAAAATGTTTAGTGGCCAAAACTAAGACCCAACATAAAATCTTTATTAAAATGTGGTAAATTATGTTGACCAAAACTGATAAAATAAGCCCAAAAGACAACATAGATAGCAGCTTAAGATGAAGAATCTATTTAAAGGCCTATCAAAATTTTCTTAGGTCCATTAGAACAAAAAGAAAGCCTATTTTGGAAGCCAACTTAAAATAATGCCAAAAGCCTACTATTTAGGTAATTAAATTAAAAGACCAAAGGTAGGTTAAAGAATAAATGCAAACCTTGATATCTTAAGCACACACATAATCAAGATGCAATAAAAGTTTTAAAACCTGACAAAAATTAAAATTATACAAAGGAACCCCTAAACAATACAAAATAAAGCAAAAGAGGCCCAAACTATTAGAGGTTCGAAACTTCTTGGCTCGTTACCAAAATATGCAGGACTACCATCAAAATGGACCCTACCATGGGAAAGTACATATGAAAAAGATAGAAATCAACTATAAGAATGTAAAAACTGAAGTTAAATAAGATAGTTATGATAAAAACAAGTTTAAGATGCAAACAAGAAAATTTAGTAGAATAAATGGGTCAATAATTGATCCTAAATTATTTAGCCTTTTTATTTCCTTATTATTAGGTGATTAGGACCTTAATGCGATCATTTCGGTAGATTATTATGAATGGTAGTGTGAGCATCTCTATGACTATCATACTTGCTTTTGATTGTAGTGTTGCATCACTAAAACGAAGATAATAAATGGAATGCTTGGGGACTTTAGGAAAATTGCATGTGATTGAGTGTACTTACCATGTTTGTATAAAAATATGATAAAATAAGATAACACTTTGTGACTTGCTGAGACATACATGGTTGTATCATGATTTTGCGAGTATTTTATATATATATATATATATATATGTTTATATATTGCTTGGCCATATAAATAACCTAAATTAATTATGTTTGACTATATAGCTAAATCTTACGTACATAGCACATAAGACATTACATTATATTGGCCATCACATCATGTGTCTAGTGGGGGTTGATTTCTTTTGTTATAATATATGAGTTTTCTTACATTGTACACGTACAACATGGCTATACTCTGGTCCGTAGGATTACTAGGCATTGAAGATGCAAATCGCTTGGTTAAGGGTAGTGTCCTAGTGACCTATGCTTAGGGGTTAGTAGACTACATGCGCTACTCACATTCATACCTTCAGCTGTAGAATTCCAAAATTGAGAAAAGTAAGGTTTTAAGTGAGAAAAGAACAAGAATGAAAGTAAAAACATTGTGAGACATAAGGGTCTAAGGTGGAATTTGGATTTGATAGTGTAATTTACTCTAACTCTAGCTTCAAGGGTGTAACCTAGAGATATATGTAGTTATTGGTTCGGCTATATATATATTGTTTGAGCATATGGTTATTTACATTGCATATGCTTAATTAATATAACTTGTTTGCCTATTAGCTTGTCGGTGTGGTACAACAGGTATTTACTAAGCTGGATGTAGCTTACACTCTCTTAGTCTTTTGATTTCCAGACTAAGCCATGCCCAAGGTCAGTTAAGATGCATGGGAGCACGAAGGGAGATTGGAAGTTTGAGAGAATCTTTTCATTTGATAGACTTTACTATTATATTTGTACTTTCAGTAATGTAGAAGCTATTATGATTTATTTTGGATATGTCCATACGTACTATTATTTTGTGGGGCCAATGCCCCATTATCTATCTATGACATAGTTATGATTTGAATTTGACTTATTATGATGAATTTTAAGTTAGATACCCTTCTGTTACTATTTAGACTGCTACCTGAGTACTTTGAGTTTGCCTTATAGTTATCTTGAAGGATCCTGATTAACAAGGGAGTTAATCTTGAGTTTTCGTACGGTGTACGATAGTCTTCTATGATTATGATATACTTCAAGGCATGATATACTCATTGCTCAACATGACATGACATGAACATCAACAAAGAGATATAAGGCTTAACATGGATAAAAACATGAGAGCTACAGATATGCTATTCCCTTCTTACTCAACCATATGTGTTAATGTACCTATGAAGAATCTCATTTCATAAATTTATGAGCTATATTTCTTGTTATAATTATTAGTTTTCTCTTCTTATAATTATTGCTAGTTAGAGTCTATAGCTTATCCTAGGTTCTTCTTATTTTCACGTTAGTTACTTACTATAAGAAGTTGACTGAGCTTGTTGTTTATTTTGGGAATATTCCATCATTGTGATCATTAGTGTTATCATTGTATTCAATTGTACCATATTAACACCACCATCTCTGATATTAGTAGTTAAGCCAAACCAATGCTGAGTTCGTCATTTTAGGTTAAAGTTCTATTTTGTAGTCTAAGATTATTATTTGTTTACACCTTCTTTTGGATAACCCATGGTCTCTAATAAAATTAACATATTAACATGTGTTTCTTCGATAATCACTTCTAGGGTCAACTACTCATTATATCCACTACTAGTTAAGGATGCTACTACGAGATATTTTGAGGTTTGATCTTTCATACGTATTTTGATAGGGGTTTGTTCAATTAAGGTTAAGTTATGTATAATGATTCTACTTTAGATCGGCTTTTTGAAAGATAGTGGTGGTAGTTTACAATTAGGTTGCGAGTTGGTTCCTTGTTGCTCCCAGTATTACTTTGTTTGTAAAACATTGTTTGAGATGTTGCTTAAGTTAATCTAGTAGTTATACTTATTAGGGATCGCATTTCGTGTTATTGTATCGGGTCTTATTGCTATTTAAACGGGTTTGTATCTAAAAAACCTTAATCTATGACACGATCCGTTTATTAATCATGTATGAAAACCTAAACTCCTAATTTGACCCGTTTAATAAATAGGTCTATATCGATTTGAACCATTTATCGATTAAAAAGTTATAATTAAGTTTATAAAATATTTGTAGATGCAAAAGGGAAAAAGGAGATAATAATATTAAAATTTTATAAAAGGAAAATAACATAATATTTTCATATTTAAATAAGACTACAAACTAAATAAAAGTTTTAGCAAAGCAAAGTTTTACCAAATATAGAAAATTCGAAAAATTGAGTTACATAATATCATTAAATCAAGTGGATCTATGAATTAAATGGATATTAAAATTAATACTAGCATTGATTTTTAAATTTATCATATTGTTTGTAAAATTTTTAAGAAAGACAATCAAATAATCTATACATGAGTTCATAATTTTTTACCTATTTAAACTATAATGTAATAAGAAGAATATACAACATTACTAAATTTAAGTTACATAATATCACTAAATTAAGTAGAACCGTGACCTAAATGTATATTAGTATTACTATTAATATTAATTTCCAAATTTAACATATCGTCTGTTGGATTGTCAAGGAAGATAGTAAAAGAATTTGTATATGAGTTCGTAATTTTTTACCCATTTAAACTATGATGTAATAAGAAAACTATAAAGCTATAAGTAGTAAATCCTATACCTTTAATTGAGATCTCTTATTTGTACAGAAATGATTTGTATAACAAAATGCAAATACAAAAGAATATTTAGCATGTCTTGTATCAGAGTTTAGGAGCTTGACCCAAATCTGGATACAAATTTAATTATGTTTAAATGGGTTTGATCTATTTATGTCTTGTGTCAATTTTTTATGTACATTAACCTGTTTCAATTGTGTCATATCATGTCTAAGTCCTAAATTACCAACCTTAGTTTGGTTAAGGACTCTACAGTAGTTTTAGTTGTAATTCTATGAGTTAGAAACTTAGATGAATTCCTTGACATGTTTGGACTTCTTTGTTTTTATAATAATTCTTTGTGTTATGAAATTTGAACGAGAGTTATTCACTAACCCCTAACAAGATAATTTAGGCAAGTATATATTTTAAGACAATGAGTTTATTTTCCTTTCCTTACCCATATTCTTCTAATTCCCTATTATCTTCCTTCATATTCCTTTATTGACTAATATGATTTCTTTCCAAAATAATCTCTTGCAATATGACTTGTTTTGAAACATGAGAAACATTTTAAATTTTTATAGTTATAACTTACCTTTTAATAATTCTAATGACCATTTCCATGAATAGATTCTTGATATCTTATTCTCTAAGTATAATGGTCAACTTTCTTCCTTGTTTTTGCAAATTCATTTTGTTTCTTTCCTTTTCGATGTTCTTAGGATTTTACTTATCTTCTCTTCATTTTCAGAAATTTCTTGTGTTTTTCCCTTATTGATTTGGACAAGTTTTCAATCGTGTTCTTCAAATCTCCGACTTCCCCTTGATTGGCTACTTCCTTTTAAGACCCTTTTTGGTTTCTTTCCAATGATATCTCAAGTTGTTTTGGTTGCTACTTTTGAATCCTTGTTTCAATTTGTTTTGGTGTTTCAACTTCTTTTGTGGGAACTTCCTTTTCTTCTCTAAGCATCTCAATTTCTTTAGTAATTAATGTATTGATATTCAATAGATTTTTTTTCTCTTCTTTCATTCCTTGACCTCTTTGCTCAGCTTCATAATCTTGATTCGATATTCGATAAGTGCTGACATGAGTCTTTACAATTCTTGATAAATGTCAATGGGTTCATTTTCCAATTTGAGTTCGAGTCTTCTTTTAAATTGGTTAGCAAGTTGTGTAAATCATCATATACTCTCCTAGCACCTTCTTGTCTACATTTCTTATTTAAAAACTTATTGAACACAGTGAGATCATTTCATTCATTGTGATGAACAAATGATAATTTAAAGAAAAAAATACTTTTGCTCTTTAATTCAATCCTACTCGGATATTAATTTAGGTATTAGAAAAGATATATATTTCCCTTTTAGATTAACCTGCTTTAGTGCCAATTGCTGGTCCTAGCTTTTAATTCAAAACTCAACCAATGTTCACTTCTTGATGTTCAATATCAATTATCTATATTAAACTTGTTATTAATACCCAACATATTCAAAATATTAACAAATTTACATATGATATTTGTGTGAAAAAACCAATCTTAATACTTTAGCAATTCTAACTTTCAAGCAAGTTAGCTCATCAAACATGCTTTTGATCTTAAACTTAATCTTGTGCAAATGGTTCTAATAGATCACGTAGTGTACAATTACTCAAACATTCAAGCAATATATCATACAAACAATAAATGAATTGCAAGAAAGTAAAGGGTGTAGGGATAAAAAAATCAATTAAGCATATATAGTGATATTACCTTATGCATCAGTCTACTCTTTTAGCTTGCAACCAGGAATAAAGTTATCCAAGTTGTACTTCCACTATTTGAAGAGAACTTCACATAGAGGTCAACGGTTCTCACGATCTTACCTTACCTTCAAATCATAAGTCTGTAAAATCTCCCTTGAAAGTTCTCTCAAACAATATCACACTAATTTTTAAAGAGATTAATTACTCCTTTGAAGATTATAACAGATTTCCTCACACTTTCACATAATGCTTAATAATATGAAATTCTCACACTATGAACTTTATCTCTCTAGTCAGATAAACATTTGTAAGATAAGCTAAACTTAAATATCACAAAAACTTTGTATAACTCCTTTCTTTTCTTCTCTTTTTATATTCTCCTTTCTTCTTCTATGTATCTCTTCTTATTTCATTGATCATTTCATCTTTAAAAGGTTGTGGCTTTTAACTTTCAAATGTCCTTAATATGGTATTAGTCATTGTATAGCCATTACATCTTCAAATCTTGCGATATTCTTTCTTTGTTGTTACAATTGGAACACTCATCTATCATGCGATACTTTTTTTATATTTGCTTCACATTCTTAGAAACTTTCACTAATCCGTTGTGTCTCACACTTCTATAATATTTATAACTATTACTTTTGTTTCCCATAGCTTGTTTAGATATATTACCCAAATATATCTCCATGATCCTAGTTTTTCTTCTTATAATAAGCTTTTGATTACATCTAGTTTTTGATACTTCTTCTACACTTCTCATAGGTAATTTTGTTAAGTCTTGCGCTTCTAATCAGTCTTGTCTTTTGATCAATATTTTTTTCTCCTTCCTTCATCTTGAAAATAATGTAGCTATGTCTTATGCTTCTGGTCGTATTGTTCTCTTCATCTTAATTTTGATCAACTTTTGTTAATAGTAGATTCTAATTCAACATCTACTGCTGATATTTGTTTCACAGTTTATAATCCTTTAAGTGACTTTTGATCTTGTCAACTTTGCACATTCAATTCTTTGTTCTTCTCAAGTATCTTCAAGAATTTCATTCTATGTTCTGCATGCTAGGTAACTTGATTAGTAATAACAAAATACCTTTCTTTCATCAAATACATTTGATTCGGGATTTATCATCAAAAAGTCTTTTCATTCAAGTTCTTGCCCAAACACAGGACCATCATTGAGCCATCGCATCAAGATCGATGCCTTATTAAATGAGGCTTGCTAGGCTTAAGCCTAGCTACCCAAGATAGATCCAGCCCCATTGACCTACAACTATAAGTAAGGCCTATCTAAGTATTTAGAAAGGAACATTTAGGACTTCTCCTAAGAGCTTGAATATGATTTATGTACACATTCTATCACACATATTTGGCTTCTCTTGTTGATCTAAAACTTACTTAAGTATTGGAGTGGCAATTGGAGGAAACTCTAGTACTCTGATGTGTTTACTATTTTGCAAGCCCAAGGAAGTCTAACAAGAGCTAGATGAAAAATAAAAAAAAAAATCTAGTGTCCACCATGTAATGGACACATTGAAACCACTTCTACACAACTTAAGCACTTCAAGCACCACCTATAAACTACCTCTTAAATGGATGACAATATGCGAAATTCCAAAAACAAGTAGGTAGGAGATCCTCCATCGCCACCAGCTACCTAACTAAATCCCTTAAAAATAGCTCCTTCGGTAAAGCCATCAAGCAGCCTAGCTTTATCCCTACCAAGGCTAGAGGATAGAGCTAGTAGCCTTGTTGGGGTCAAGTAGTTGATCCAAGGCCTCATCATGCCCCTTAACATTTTAGAGAGTAGTTGACCACTCTTGCTAATCCAACAGAATAGAAGGATGCCCAATACTTTGTCCACTTAAATGATCCCCAAGCATAAAATGACATTATACATGGAAATGCAAACTTGGCATCAATCATGTTGAACCTTCTAGGGCCTACTAACAGAACGTTATGATTATTAACCTAAACAATTACCAAGTCATTAAGTGACTCACCAAACACCAGGAGTCCCACAACTACAAACCTTCGGAATATTCATCCCTAAGCCCATCACCCTTCATCAAGGGGATCTAGGAGGTAGCATTACCTCCGCATATTTGATTACCAACTCTAGAATCCTATAATAGGACCATTGATCCAACCTTGCACCTCGTATATTTCTATTCTCACATGGCTTCCGTGGTTGTAGCAAAGCAATAATGTGTAAAGCCTTCTTGAGCACCCTTAAAAGGCTACTTTACATGGTATAACAACCTTGAACTAAGCTTAATCTCCTTGTTTGATCAGCTGGCCGAATAATTCTATCGGCATTTCTTAGCAACCAAAATGCCTACAAAGGATAATATAAGCCTCAACAACAACATCAAGCAAGGCCTGAATGAATCCTTCATGACTGCATTCATTGCTTCATGATGGCTCAATTAGAAATACTAATTGTTAGCCTAAGCATCGCACTAAATGTAACCATATAAGGCATATGCCATGACCATGCCTTATTCCTCAAGCTTACTAAGAAATGACCAAACTCAGTGAAGGTATTCTAAGATAAGGCTACTTCTAACATCATACTAAAAGAGAACCTCAAGGCTTGGATGACCTTAGTTTATAGCCTTTCTAAACAAAAGAAGGAAAAGATTGACCAAATAGTCAAAGACCACCTCGAGTTCTCTCAAAATTACAAACTTGATTCAATCAAAAAAGGGGACAATTGTACCGTGACTAAGGTTGCACCATTCTTCGGTTTACCTCTTAAACTCCTCTCATAAAGTCACTCGGTTAAATACTCCTCAAGATTTGACATAGGGATATTTTGACTTGGCTACCTACGTCAACAAGTACTTTGACCACAATGACATCAATCGCACCACTAATGATATAGTAACTCACAAAACGACTTAGAAAATGCCCTTAACTAAGGTTATCTTATAAAAGTACAAGTCGACGATGACCTGTGACTTAGAATAGCGAACATGGCCTTTACTACATAAGCAAATGGATGATATTCGCCAACCTAAGTACAACCATTGTCAGGATGATAACCATGCTACCGCCTCTTAACATCCTTGTAGGTAAGCCGACAGCTAAAGGATGCTTGCACTCACAGATGAAGGCTTATACTAGACATAAGAAGAATCTTTATGTCCTTAATGTCCAAAATAAGAAGCCTATTGTATTTTCTAAAGATGACCCCCTATGTATTCAGCACTCTAACAACGACCCCATAGTCATTAAAGCAAGGATTGCGGTCTTTAACGTAGCTTGAGTCTTGGTCAATAAAGGCACCTCAATAGACATCCTCTATAGGCCTGCCTATGAGTAAATGAAGGATAGGGTTCTTACCAAGCTCAAGCCGTATGAGCAACCTCCATTCAAATTTAATAATCAATCGATGCAAACCGTAGGCATTATCACTTTGCCTATGCAACTTAGAAATGGCAAGCATGTAGTTGACCACATGTTTAACTTCCTCGTTATTGATTGTTAGTCCCTACACAAAGCCATATTAGGACAACCAATGCTAAATGCTCTAAAGGTGTCTATCGGCACCATATACCTAGTCACTAAGTTCTCAACTCCAATAGGTATGTGCGTACATAAAGGAAATCAATAACTTACTCATGATTGCTATCTGAAGGCCTTACAATAAGGAAAATTTGTTAATGTGGTTGGAACAAGCCTTCCACCTTCAAAACAATTGATAAATTTCAAGAACCTAAGGAGGCCAATGAAGTCATTTAGTTTAGCAACATCAAGGAACATGTCACCAAAACTATGAAGCTCCTCGCACTCGATCTAAAACAGTAGCTTATCTAATTCTTCCGCGACAACAATGATGTTTTTGCATGGTCCCCATTGGATATGCTCAGGATCTTCCCCAACATCATCATAAACAAACTCAACATCAACCTAAGGGTAAAAGTCATCAAATAGAAGAAGCATTACTTTGCCCCCAAGTAGCATGCAGCAATAGAGAATGAAGTCTAAATACTCTTCACTACTGACTTCGTGTGAGAAGAGATACCTCACATGGCTAGCCAACCATGTCTTAGTTAAAAAAGCCTAACAACAATTGGCACTTATGTATCAACTTCACAAATCTTAACAAAGCTTGCAGAAAATATTGCTTTCCCCTCTAATGTGTCAATTCGGTTGCCGACTCCACCTTATGTTAGAACCTCCTTCGCTTCATGGATGCATTCTTTAGGTACAACTAGATTTGAATGTATGAGCTTGACTAGGTTCACACATCCTTTCTCACCGACTTCAATACCTACCACTCTAAAGGCATGCCCTTCAGTCTTAAAAACATTAGGGTGACCTACTAGAGGCTTGTAACCATAATTTTCAAACATTAGGTCTAAAGAAACATCGAAAGCTACACAAATATGATCGTTAAAAGTATCAAGCCTAAGGGTCACTTCGACAACCTCAAAGAAGCTTTCAACACCCTTTGGAGATATAACATGGAACTTGACTTACAAAAGTACATTTCTGGGGCCTCATTTGAAAAATATTTAAGATACATAGGTTACTTGATGAGGAATAAAGGCTTACCTCATGAAGATTCAAGCCATCTGGTACATGCAACCTCCTTAGACAATTAAAGAAGTCCAATGTCTTACGAGACATATTGTTGCTCTTAACTTGTTCATCTCTAAGTCCGTTGACAGGCAAGTAGAATTCTTCAAGTTACTAAAAAATCCATCTAAGTTTCACTGGACTTAGGAATGATAGGCCACTTTCCACTAACTAGTACTTCTTGGCTTCATTGTCTATCATATCAAAGCCAGCTAATGGTGAAGAGTTATGTCTTTATCTCTCAGTCAGGAATTGAGTCCTCACTTTGATTCTAACACAAAAAGAGAGTCGAGAACATCAACCCGTCTATTATATTAGCCATTTCCTCCAAGGACCAAACAGTAGCTGTCCTCAAGAACTAACCTCTATGCAAATACTTCACAAGCCTGATGTCTTGAGCATAATGATCAACCATGTCATAGAACTCATTGCTTAAGGCATCCTATTTCGCCTGCAAAAGGCCATCAAAGTTCAAGCCTTAGCAAATTTTCTTGTAGAATGCATCACTGCCTATGAAACCTTTCTAATGTCAACATAAACCCTCCATGCTGAAGGTTCTCCTACTAGAGAGGGTAGTAATGCTAACCTCATCCTTATGGAACCCAAAGGTGTAACCATTAACTATGCCATTAAATTCAAATTTCTTATAACTAACAACAATTCTAAGTACGAGGAGCTCATTGTCAAAACGAAATTAGCCGAAGTTGCTAGCATCTACCATCTTCAGGTCTTCTCATATTCGCAACTTATTGTCATATAAGTTAATGGCGAATCAACAGCAAAAGATGACTCAATGATTAAGCACCTTACTATTGTCAAGGCAAGCAAGAATGACTTCAACAAGTGGTCCATCCATAAAATCCCAAGAAGTAATAACTCACAAGTCGATCAGCTTTCTAAATTGGCCTCCACCTACCCTCTTGGCTTTTACCATGAAGTCTTCCTTGAATATATGCCAAGCAAGACTACTGATGCTCTTGCTAGCTAAGTCATAGAAGTATGACCAACACCATCCAAGCCTTGTTGGCTCGACCCCATTACTGCATACATCTATGATGGCTTTAAACTAGATGCCCTAAGAAGGCTCATCACGTCATGTACCATTCAACCAAGTATACACTCATTGATGGACAACTATATAGATGCTCCTTTAGTCTTCCTTGCCACAAGTATCTTCGATTAAGCAAGGCATAAAGAGTTCTTGATGAGCTACACACTGGCATCTGCAACAACCACATATAAGGTCAAGCCTTAACCATTAAGACTTCATCTTGGCCACTATTGGTCAACAATGAAGGCATATGTTTGAATCGTTGTTCAAAAGTGCTATTAGTGCCAAAAGCATGCGACATCAATAGGCTTCCTAGCATAACTTGCTCCTATGGCAAGCACTTTGCCTAGTGAGGGATAGATATTCTTGGATTATTCCCTAAAATTATAAGATGACGGCTATACATTTTTTCCACTATAACATACTTTACTAAGTGGATAGAGGCCAAAGCTTTGGTAAATATCACTAAAAAGAATATTTAAGAATTTATTTGGAAGTCTATTATTTGCCAATTTGGAATACCCTCCACTCATGACTGACAACAACACCTAATTTAATAGTAACAGTTTCCAAAGTTTTTGTGATGAACGAGTTGTCTAATTGTACTATACTTTGGTTGCTCACCCTCAATACATTGACCAATGAGGTTGTAAACAAAATGACTCTAAATAGCCTAAAGAAGAGAATAGCCAACACTAAGGGCACATAGGTTGATGAACTTTCATACATTCTTTGAGGTTACTAAACAACAT
The DNA here is from genome assembly GCA_024138015.1 of Lumnitzera littorea. NCBI lineage: Eukaryota > Viridiplantae > Streptophyta > Magnoliopsida > Myrtales > Combretaceae > Lumnitzera > Lumnitzera littorea. Next base: position 88,618,524 of record JAMXBB010000012.1, read on the forward strand.
TCTATGTCCCAACTAGAGAAACCCATTATAACTTAGCCTTTAGAATAGAAGATATCATCACCATTGAGGTCGATGTCCCAATGGCACGCTCTTAAGCCTTAGACATGATAAATGTGGCAAGAAAACACAATTTAAAGATATAATTGATATGCATTTATCTATAGTTATCATTGCTTCAATTCCTCTTAAAGTTCACTATCTTACGTTATTCCTTCATTGATGTTTTGGTTGAGAATTTTCCTTCAAGTATTTATTAATTTTACTTGCCAACCTTTATAAGTTTTCAAACTCTAAACCTAATTTCATTACATTAATCCTATTTTGTCAAATTCTTTACTTTGATTTTTTGCTTACAATTTTGATGAGGTAATGTCACAAATTTATGAGGGAAGGTGACATATGGTGACTCAAACAAATATAAATGTAAGAGTTGGCAAAAAGATGAAGATTGAAGAAATATGAGATGACAAACTATTTTAAAATAGTATTTCATTTGCAACTATTTACATTTGCAAAGGACGAAGACTTTATGAACTTTAGTGTAATAAAGGTAATTGAGATTGGTGAAGTATGAAAGTTCTTGAAATATATCCATACTAGTATTTTATTAACCTTCGTTTCTTTTCCTAATGATGTATGTTTTTTTTTTTTTTTTTTACCATTTCAAGTTTTGCTACATAGGCTCATGAATACCAAGGCTAAACTGCTTAACGATTTGAGGAACTTTTTGGGATGTCAAATTAATGAAACCGACTCTTTTATTGAATTTAGTATGAATTTGTGTGTGTTTGTTTTGTTTTGTTTTTCTTTACTTTTGTAATATTTAGTTTGATGTGATTCTAATTAGAAACTTTAAGGATTTGATGGTCATGCTTAATAAATTATCTACTTTTTGTACAAAGTGTACACTTTAGTTTTCTTATCATTGATATTTTACTTAGACTCAAGTGCAATTTTATTACTACTTTCACATTTCCTCAAATGAAAGTTTGGCATTTCCATTTTAGATAATCTCATATTATACTAAAACTCTTGGATTGCTAGATATAATATATTTGTGATAAATTTAATTACATGCGAATAATATGTTCTCAATATAGTTTAATAAATACATTTATAATATGTAGGTGTGTTTTTAGTTTTTTTTTTTTTTATAATTTTCAAGATACTTCATAATTTTTTTTTTCTTTTACTATGCATTATAATCTAGATTTATAGGTTTTGGTACTTGTTGCAAATATGTACTTTTATTTCTAGATGGTCTGTTGTTGTTTTTATTTATTGAGTTTCTTTATTGATACTTTTTCATTAATTGTATATTAGGATTTGATTTAGAATATACTTCAACATCATATATATTTGAATTGTCAAATTATATTTTTAACACCATTATAATGGTGGGGTGCACTAAACTTAATACTTCTAAAGTTGTTATATCTTATGCACTCTTTCCATTACTAACAAAATGTTTAAGTAACTACTCATATCAAAGGAATAGCAAACTAGGGCTACTAATGTCTATAATTTTATTCTTAGGTCTTGAATTCTACCCAATGACAAGTTATATAGTTTTTATATCATTAAAGCCTTAAGGGCTTTGTATAACCATCTCTCTATCATCATCAAAATTAATTATTTAGCTTTAATATGATATTATTTACCAAAAATACCTATACCAAAATAAATTTTTAAAATTACAAATATCATACATTAACAATAAATTGATCAACTTTGTCAAACACGATTTAAAATAGTTTTGTAATTACCTTTATGAACTTTAGTGTAATAAAGAGCACATTATCCAGGTACCAAAGGCTGACCAAAAGGCTCAGGAACCGACAGTTGGAAATGCGTTAACAGTGCAATCCACCGAGCCATGGCTAGAAATGTAGAAAGGAAGACGCAAACAATGCCCTAGTTGGAATTGGAAAATATAGTAATCTTTGGGCCCTAAGAAATTTACAACAGCACGGCCCTAAGCGCACAAACACGATTTAAGAGTTCAGCTGTCAGTCAATACCAGACCCAATCGAAGTAGAAGATCATTGGCGGAAGCTGGAAGCCATGGATGATAAAAGAGTAAAAATACAAGTCCGATATGTCTCCATTACACTGGGAACAGGCTGTGTTCGTGTTGAAGTCCATTATCCCAAAAAAAAAACAAAGAAAGAAAGAAAGAATTTTTAAACCTCTTTTCGTGATTTACTTTGATAACTCTGCCTAATTTTCGTACAAAATGAAAAATGATTTATTCAGCACCTGCATCTTCAACAGATTTCTTATACTCTGGCTTAAGCTCATATGTTCCTTGATTGGCTCCCCTTTTGTTGTAGACGCAAAGCTCATTCAAAATCTCCTTCAAAAATTGCTGCAAAGAATAGGACCTCCATAAATACTTGAATATGTTGCAGAATTAAAAAGAAAAATAAATAAATATATAGAAACAAAGCCCCTGAAATGAATCAGGGCAATTGGGTGAGAATGGTTAAAGTTACGAGTTAACTCTCCTTCAATGAACTTATATATAACAATTCTGAGAAGGTGCGGAGGGCACATGCATGAGGTAGATGGGTGTGCCACCATATGCATGCATGTGAATCTGTACTCTGTTGGATGGATTCGGTGAAACATAGGTAAGAAGAGATAAGCAAAGTGCATCCTACGGTTTAATTAATACATACTGCAGGTTGATCTGTCTCTTGAACCAGCTGCTTTAAGGCCCAATTTGGCTGTCTCTCAAAAAGCTTAAACATAATATCCTCCAATTCCCCTCTATCTCTTCTGGTTCTTTTCATCTCTGATTGTTTTACTGGTTGTGTTTTCTTCTTATCCTGCAAAAACGTTTCAAAGTTTGACGATGCAAATATCATCCTTAAGGTGAAGTGTATGAGGTACTGTGAAGTATCACTCCACAGAGATTTAATAGTACTGCAGGACAAGACAATGGCTTTTCCTTCTTTTCTTTCAGCACATGAGCAACGAATTGTGCATGCAGTCAAACTTTTTCTTGAGGAAGAGAAGAATTCCCATACCTTTGTGCCTGATGAGATGAAACCCACCATTCCAGGCATGGGTCTCATATGAACTCCACGGTCATTGTCAATAACCTAAGTCAATTCACCCAAACGATTGGATCTTGAAATAGGCAGTTTCACCAAACAAAAATCTAAAGCTTATAGATATCACCACACACAGATGTATGCATCAAATTTTACCTGTATTTGCCGATTCTTAACCATTGACTTATTTGTTCTTTCACGACACAACTTTCTATACTCTTCAATGTTGTCCCTATGAGGCTGCATGTCAAATTTATTTTCCACTTTCCCTTCCACAGCAACTTTCCCTGGGGTGTGTGAAGAGTGATAACTTCAATTACTTTGTATAGTTCACACAAGAAGGCAGTTATAAAGAGCTCCCAGAATTACAATCAAATGCCTGTCTGTTTTTATGTATCCATCCAAGCCTTCATGATAGTCATTTTTCTAAATAAATAAGCAAAGTATGCCTTCATGATAGTTTAGCATATTGCTTCATACAATGTCAGATAAGCATAATGCAATGCAACTCTACTTCAGCTGTACACACACAAGACCACTGAAGTTGAATTTTGCACTATTACATCACATAAACTTTGCAGTTTCATTAGTGAAAGATGTGTCATGTGATTAATGATTCCGTCAACTCCCTCACAAGTGTTGTCTTTAAGTAACATAAATTCTCTATATGAAAAATGCTCAGTGAACCAAAATGTCTATAGGGACAAAATTAGAGAAGTGGATCGTGAGCATTGCAAAACTTAATGATCTGAATATGCAGTACTGGCAATCCTACCGCATCATTTTAAGTCCATATATCAGTTTGCATAAAGGGATTGGTACAGCGGTAAACTACTGCAAGTTCTGCATTATTGTGGAGTAACATGGCAAACCATTTCACCTCCCACAAACTTTCATTTGCTTTCAAGCAAATTGATACTCAGAGACAGAAAATCCATTTAATTATATCAAGAATGAGCAGCATGTGCAGGAAAACTCATCAAAAGGTCCTTTAACCACTCACCTAAAAATTAATCCACTAACATGGATATCTTAAGTCTTGTACTTTTTGTTATTCCATTAAGAAGATTAGCTTAGCAGGGATCACAGATTGAGGTCCTGCATATAGCTGTCACATTGATATCTCACCAAAATTATTGGAACTCACAACTCAAATATGTTGTCTTAAATTATGTAATGAGAAGCGTCAAATACACCCTCAATTGCCAAAATTTTTGTTAGTGAGTTGAAAAACTTGGACTGCAAGATCTTTTTTCCATGAAACCCCCCACCCCTCCTCCTCCTCCTCCCTCCTCTCAAAGAATAATCACTTGGCTTCACAACTCATCATAACCATGATAAAACCAGGAAAGATAAAGAAAAGCTTTAGCCTCTGAGGTCACCCACCTAGCCTTGCATTTTCTAGCTTTAACCATAGCATAACAGTTCCCCAATAATATAGAGCCTTGAGAGCAAACTTTGCATTCCCTCTGGTCAATGAGTAAACTAACAAATTCATCACTTAAAACAGATTTGCTTTATTTGTAGTCTTGCCTTTTCTGTTGGAACCTATGTTTGAACATGGATGATGGTTCATACAGATAGTATCCTTTGATCTCATGAAAGATACTACGCATTAAAGACTGCGGGAAAACACTGATAATATGTTATATCTGATGCATCAGTTAAAGAAGGATATAGAACTTTGCTCAAAAAAAAATAAAATAAGGATATAGAACTATTCTATTTAGGAACGTATATTCAAGGAATAAGAAGAATAAGGTATGAAGCAGGCTTTTTGGTTGTGGTGTGCTGTGTATGTTTGATATTTTGCAATTTTGAATTTGTATCGTGTGTTGTCATTGCTTTGGATTGTAGTGTATACGTTTCTGTCGTAGATGTGCAGTATATGTGGCAGTGTCAGTAGGGTTAAATAAGGTCAGAATATGCCAGTTGCCTCGGTCCAAGGCAGTTATTGTCAGCTATTTATTTTAAAATTGGTCAAGTGCAGTTACATTGATGTGTCAGAAAAATTAGAGTAACATTAGGACATCAGCAGTCACCATAACTGCTTGGTTGTATGCTGTCAGAACATATGTATGAGAACAGAGAAAGTAAAAAAGAAGTGCAGATTTTCTCCTTTTTTAAATTTAAAAAAAGAAAAAAGAAAATAGAATGCTCAAGAGATCGTTGGGTTCTCCATATAATCGAGCCCGTAGAAGAAATTGTCAGGTTCACTCCCTAATGATGCAAGAAATTTTATTTCAAAACAGATCCCATAACAATTTGGTATCAAAGCCGTGTTTCCTGGAGAACTTGAAACATCTCCAGCAGCAATTTGAGGCATTCCTAGCCTTATACAAAGCTGATGGGGCAAGGATGGAGATGCGCAGCCACACCTGATGGAATAACTGGTCAATTAGTCACAAGAAATTTCCACACAGCATTCGAAGGGCAAGGATCAGTAGGAAGCCAGCAAAGTTTGGGGAAGGAACAGATACTGCATTTGCATCCGTATTGCAGCTCCCAAATGGTTCAACTCCATCCTATCCAGTGCAATGGTGGTGTGGCAAGTTATCCAATGTCCAGTCTAAGGTCTTGTACTTCGGATAACTATGATTACACCAATGACGATGAGGACAACAAACTACAACCTAAGGGACAGATTGAAGCACTAGATGATGATGTGGTCTCCCTCAGGTTGAAGCAGAAACTTGTTGCCAAGGATAAGGATTTGGAGCCAGCAAAGAAGAATTGGCTAAATAGAAGAAGAAGAAGGTCTGGGGATATTCATATGATGTGCCGGTGCTATTCAATTATCGGGCATGAGGTTGTGTGCATTCTCAAAGTGGGGAGAAATATTATATCCGATGCATCAACTAAAGGATATAAATTCAAGGAAGAAGAAAAAGGAATGAGGCAGGGCTGTTTGGTTGTGGCCTTACTGTGTGTTTGATATTATGTTATTTTGAATTTTTGCAGTGTTGTCATTGTTTTGGATTGTATACATTTCTGTTGTAGATATGCAATATATGTGGCAGTCTCAGTAGGGTCAAATAAGGTCAGGATATGCCGGTTGCCTTAGTCCAAGGCAGTTACTGTCAGTTTATTTATTTTAAAATTGGTCTGGTGCAGTTATGTTTGTGTCAAAAGAAATAAAGTGAGATAGGACATCAGCAGTTACCTTAACTGCTTGGTACTATGCTGTCAGAATATATTTATGAGAACAGAGAAAGAAAGTAAGAAGTGCAGATTTTGTCTTCATTAGAAAAAATAAATATATAAAAGATAAAACTTAGACCTTGAATGTTAGAGAGATCATTGGGTTCTCTCTACAGTTGAACCCATGAAAGAGATCATTGGGTTCCCTCTATAACGATGCCCCAAATTTTATTTCAAAGCAAATCCTGTAACATAATACTTCTCTTGCTTTTCCTCTCACTATAATGTCTTCATTTTATACAAGACCACTAGTATCAGCCCCACATATGCACGGATGGAGTAGAAACAATTGGGCACAATATTTTTTTGTACATGCATGAAATAATCATTTTCATTGTCACTTCCGATGGAATATATCAACATTAGAATTTACAGGTCCAGTTGATAAACCTGCACTTATATAACAATTATCTAGAATTTAGGTGTATAGACATATTTGCTTTTAAATCATGTAATTGTTTCACTTTTTGCTTCTAGCTCTTGTATCCCAATGTACAGCAGGACAACATCATTATGTCTAGTGTCGAGAAAAAGATAACTAGAATGCACATCGTGACATAAATAAGGCTGGTCATATTTTAAGATATGGTTACGGTATGTTAGATAATTTCATGTGTTAATATATTACATATATGCTTTAGAATGCTCTTGAAATTAAATTTTATACAATAATTATGTGTACATATGCACTTTTTTCCTGCCAAATAAATACGTGCATTGAAAGGACAAAACCACAACCTACTTTCACTTAGACTAAGTTAGTTGCTAGTGTGTCACATTCAATAAGGTGGTATTGATTGAATTGAGTAGATGGACTTTCTGGCCTCTCTAATATCCAAACTTTTCCTTTTCCATGAAAAATGACTCCTCACCCAATCAGAATCTTTTTTCCCAATTTATCAAACACTTCTCGTGCCCTTTCAGTGCTTCTCAAAGTAGAAGCAATTTATATATATATATATATATATAGACACACACACACACATATACACATACATATTTACAGACAGGTGCACACATATAGATTGATATATTGGTAGCTACAATAAGGAGGAGAGTAATGCAGTTGATCAGGACTTGCAAGCTTGCAATAAGCAAATGGAATGAGAAGGAGATGGAGTGCCCTAAAGAAGAGAGATGCATTTTGACTTTGTCTTACTGTTCCTATTACTTACACATGGTGCACATGGATCATCTGGTGGTGTGACAATATTCTCTAGTGTTACAATATGTATGCAGAAATTTTTTCATATCTCAACTTTACTAATAGATTTTCTACCTGTCCCACTAAGAGTAAAGATTAGCAACCCAAATTAAAAGTACTTATAATGCATCTCTAAAGCAACCATGAAGACCTTCAAAATACGTTGCTACTAGACTTTTAGAGAGTTCAAATATGGGTCTTAGAGTCCTCCATTACTTCCCCAATAGTATGAGACCATGTGACAATGAAACTCAGTATAAATAGTAGTTAGTTGGGTTTGATTGGGGATGAGTCATTATACTTAGTCATTTATGTTTCATTTAGGAGTTGTAAGCTCTATATTTAGCAGCATTTGCTCTGGTCATGGCGAAATTTCCCAAAATTCTGGTTTTTCATCACTCTTCATTTCAATAAAATTGACGTGTGCTTTGGACCCCAACAATTGGTCTGATCTACTGAATGTGATGAAGAAACTAAGGATGATGGAGAGGAGAAGGACTCAATTGACAAAGAATGTCAAGGAGATTAAATTAATAGAGAGGGTGACATGATTGACTTAGAAGAAGATCTAATAGAATTAAATGTTTTTTATAAGGTGATGGCAATGACAAATGAGTACCTCCAATTGATGACTGAAGGGAAGAAGTTAGACGTTGACTCCATAAAGAGAAAGACAAAGCATGCAAACTAACCTACATATCTACCTTCTAACGCCAATGCTACTTTTACCAGAAACATAAACAATGACGGATGCAACTTAGTTGAATGGATTTGCATCTTTCATAGCCCCAGGGAAAATTACAGTTGGTGACTCCTACTCAACGAACTAGATGGCTGCAATCCCTCTTCAACTGAACCTTATCGTTAATTCTAAGCAATGGATGATCTTGGACTCCGATCTGCACTCTACTACTGCAACACAGACCAAAAACCACATGAAGTTATATTCCAAACCTTACAAACCATTTCCAAATGGCATTTGAAGGAGTCATAATTGAGTAATTGCCAACAAGCCAATAAAAACCGCAGAGATGTTCCCTTTGCAGTAGGCGAATGGGTCTTTCTTCACATACATCCTGCCCTGAATGAGAAGCTTAACTTGAGGCATAATTCTAAGCTAGAGCCATTATGGGCCATTTCAGATAGTTGAAAAAGTGGGTGCAGTGCCTTACAAATTGAAACTTCCAGATGGGAGCTGTATGCATCCCGTATTTCATGCCTCCTTGTTGAAACGTTCTGTTGGATCTTTTCCGGTTACTTCCTCTCTTCCCTCTGATTTATTGCCTACTGATCATCCTTCCAAGTGTGTTCTATTTTGCATTTTGGGTCATCGTTTGTGTCAGAAGGACAGTACAGATGTTCCCCAACTCTTGGTTAATGTGAAACAGTGAATGAGGCTACTTGGATTGATAAAGTTTCTTTCCAGCTTCAATTTCCCTCTTTTGTCTTTAAGGACAAGGACACTCTTCATGGGGGAGGTATTGATAAACCTAGAGTGGTGGGACCTATTTCTTACATCTATTCAAGGAGGCCTAAATAGCCTAAGACTCATATCTCTGACACTTGATGATCTTTTGAAGTGCCAGTAGTGTAGGAGTGGGTTGTAAATAAATAAATTGAAATAAGTCTTGCTGTGGTGGCTACTTGGATTGACAAAGTTTCTTTCCATCTTCCATTTCCCTTTCTTGTCCTTAAGGACAAGGACACTCTTCATGGGGGAGGTATTGATACACCTAGAGTTGTGGGGCCTATTTCTTAAATCTATTCCAGGAGGCCTAGAGAGCTTAAGGCTCTGTTACTTGATGATTTTTTGAAGTGCCAGTAGTGTAGGAGTGGGTTGTAAATAAATAAATTGAAATAAGTCTTGCTGTGGTGGCAGGACTGATGGTGTTTTTGCAATAAGGCTTACCAATGTGGCAAGTGGAATATTGGATTTATCAGTAGAATAAGTCATGCTGATGTGGCATGTTAAGTTAGCACTTCAAGCTATTGTGTCAGCTATGAATAACAAAAAGTTAGTTAGTGGAGGCATCCAGATAATTTTATCATCAAAGTCAGTCTTGGAAGGCCTCAGTTCTAAGCTATAAGCTCAAGTTAGTTTCATGAAGCCTAGGTTTCTTCTTCTTGATTGAATTTCTTAATTTCCTGCCATCGTGCTCTATCAATGATGATAGGGATCGGGGTTCAAAAAAGTGTTCTTCAAGAGCTGGGAAGGATGAAAGATTGGGGCCAAAGCTTAGGAGTAATTGGCATTTGAGAGCTAGTAGAGAGAAGCATGCCCGTGTTGGTCAAAGCAAGCCCATGCTGTTGAAGGACAATGAGGGTGATCCAAGAGGAACATTGAGTGAACACGGGGTGAACACGTTGTGTTCCCTACTCGTGTTCTTGTATATGGCTAATACATGACCTTGTTGTTTTGCATGTGTGCAATATTGGAAAACGCACCCATGTTTTTTTGTTTAGCGATTGTGCAAACTATGGTGACTTTTTCTTTCTTATTATTTAGAAGGACATTTATATATATTTTTAATTTTATCAGGCTAGGATAATTTACACCCATGCCCCTAAGGTTGTCAGAGGATTAGTATAAATACTCTTGTTTATACTTTTAGTCAGTTAGACAACTGACTGAGCTTAGTCTTTGCTATTGACACTTTTTGTGAAACTCTAAGAGATTGAATTGCTCTTTATACCTTGTTTTTATCAATCTAGCGACTAGATTATGAAGAACTACCTTATTGATTATTAAACACCACATGTCATATCGATTTTCTTGATAATTAACCTTTAGTTGGATTTCTTAGATTGTGTGTAATTACAATCTAAGAATTCAAAACCTTAGTTCTATTTAATTTTAATGTGTCATATTCTTAGTTAAATCATTCATATTCTTTACAATTTCTTTGGTCTTTAAAGAAAAACCATAAAACCAAAAAATTTTAGAGCAAACCCCAAATAATTATTGTGCGATGGTTTCTTATTTAAACCTTGTCATATCAACGAACCTAAAACTAGGTATCTTCCATTTCTATTTCAACATCTTACAACATCATACACTAAAGTTGTACATGACGTATCCAATTTGGCAACAACGTTAGATGCATTACCTACTAGAATAGATTGGCCAAAAAGTAACTAAGTTGCAGTTGCATGTCACAAATGAAGCCCTGCTCCATAAGGAGGTAGAAAGTGTTGTTGATAGGCCTTTTTAGGAGCTGGGCTCCCAAAGCCTGGTCTGACCTATATGGACCATGAGCTGACTTGTGTTGGCCTACAGCCAACTTGATAGAGTTCAAATCCAACCTTTTTTCCTTGATCTCCAACTTGGATCTGATCTTCGCCTTGCCACCTGCGCTACACTTAGCCTGGGAGCTGTATTTGGTGTTCTGTTCTCCATTCGTAGCATTCATGCTCAAAGCCCCTAAAGATTGGAGACTTGCCTATGAAGCTCAGGCAAAGGACTAAAAGGGGGCATAGACTGAATACTCTATCCTAAGTGGGATTAAAGACATATTGTATGCAACATCACCCCTCAAAAATCTTAGATCTTACCTCATCTAGGAAGATACACATTTCTATTTGGGCGAGCTTCAAATATATTTGCTTTCTAGATATATCTTCAATCCCATTACCATAAGTAAGAGTTCACCCAGCAAGTAAGAGCACATTCACTCAACTCTCAAGCTCTTGCCTTACTATTACTTTTATCCCATGGACTTATTAACTTAAGCATTAAAGTGATCATATGAGACAACACTCAACATCCCTCATGGTGTTTTCTTTTGCAAGCTTTAGGACCAGAAATCCAAAGCCCATCACCAATCTCTTTTGGCAAAATCTTGAGACTATAAGTATCATGTTTAAAAGTACTTAATTTAATTTTATTTACATGTGGCACAACTTACCATTACTTTTTGTATGATTATAAGCAATGTAATGTTTAACCTACAATTGCAATCTCCCAATTGCAAGCAGTGTTTTTTTAATGTTAAATTTAAAAATTGAAATTACCAAATGTTACACCCAATCAAACTTTTGCTCATCAAAATTTACTTTTGAACTTTAAAGTTGCTAAATGTTATATGTAGTAGAAACTTTTACTTGTCAATTTTACTATTTTTATCATCTTTGAAAAGATGTCTTAGTAAACATTCGTTGGTTAAAGAATAGGTGTGATAGGCAAAGTAATAAATTTGACAAACAAAAATTTGATTATAATATTTAGCAACTTAAAACTTTAGGTGCAAATTTGAAAAAATATAAAAAATTAGGTAGTTGTTTAATATTATCCTGCTAAAAAGAAAAGGAAGGATAACCACTGCAGAAAAGTTATTATAAAACATAGCAGGCAACAACGACTTTGGAGGGAAAACATCAAATTTACAGAGAAATTGATGAAATATACATGCAAGATGCTCACCTTGACTTGTTTCAGAGAAAACACACATTGGAACAATATCTGTGGACATATTCAAAGCATAAGTTTTTGGAATATTCCCTGGTTCAGCCCCGGCCATCTCCATAGTAAACTGATTTTCATATGAAAAACAATGATTTGAACAGAGAATCAGCATAATGATCATAAAATGACAGTAAAGTAAAAGTGCATTGGTGTTGAGTCACATATCACCACATATATGGTTACCAATACCACTATAAAAGAAGCCCCAGATCATCCTCTGACGAAGGCTTCAATATATTTAATGGAGTGTAAAAATGCAAACAACACTGGCTCAGTTCAAGTCAAATTTATCAATCTAGAATTAGATTTATACCATCTTTCAACATGTTCAGATAACTGCAAAGAATCCTCATAGAACCTTAAACAATTAGCTCCACAGAGAATATTACACGCACAGAAGAATTCAAGCTGGTAGACCATTCCCCAGGGCACCATGAGGGATTATTGAATCAATCTTATAGCTCTTGACTACGTTTTGATGTGCAGCATTCACAATGATCAGGATTCCTGAACCCAGTAAAATTTATTCACCTATGCCTAGCATAGAAAAGCTCAAATTTATTTAAGATGGAAAACTTAACATGACAGAGGACAAACTTCCCTATCCCCGTTCCATGACTATATCTATATCCCACCAATCATATACAGCCATATATTATTAGAATAGCACGACAAATTGAGCTCTTATGAAATATTTTTGTCATTTAGCAGAACGTGATTAATAGGAACACCGACTCAAATACCAAGTTTCATACAGGAAGGCACAAGAACTATACTCCAACAACCAAACTTATAGGCTGGGAGATTAATTCTCTTCCAACTTATCGTTGCTAATCTAACCGAGTAATCAAAATCTATAAAGAAGCCAAAGTCCTCCTTATTCATACTGGCTTTTGGTTTTTCGCTTCCATCTGCAGTACTTGATCAGTTCTACTTCTCACACCTTCCAATTACAAACAAAACCAAAACCCTAACATTAGCAAGCCTATCCATTTTACAAATACTCAACAAACTCGCACAAACCCTAATGCAAGAAAGCTCCTAACAGAAGAAACTAATTCTACAAAGAAAGGCATAATAGAAAAAGTAAACCGAAGCACCTGGCGAGAGGAAGGATCATCGGGGCAAAGAGGATCGAAGGAGAGAACAACCTTCGCGATAGGATTATTATGAGTAGAAGTGGAAGAGTCTGAAGGAACCTGAGACTGCCATGACTTAGCAACCACCACCGGACACTTCATCAGCCACACAGATTTATCCGCCTTCGCGGTTTCTAGCTTCGTGTTGGCGTCGTTGTACTCGTCATTGACTACTGGTTCCGCTTTGCTCTTCGCCGTCAACTTGGAATTCTTAGAATTTTGCATCGCTGCAGGGAAAGGGGAGAACGAGACGGTGCGTGGAGGAGCTTTGTAGCAGTTTAGATTGAGTTTGGGAACTTGTGTGTTAGAGTCAGATCCGAGTCAACACAAGCCTACTGGGATTGACTTTCGTAAGAACTAGAATCCTCAATAATCGGTGAAGCAATTACATAAAAGCGTTTCACCGGAGAGAGAAGTACATGGGCTGTATTAAACCTCGCGTAATATGCAGGTTTCATTTTAAAATTTGTTTATATTATTGGCAATATATAAATATATATGTTTATATGAAAGGAAATAATATATTTATGCAAAATATTATAATAATTAATCTGTAAATAAATTCATATTTAAAGTAATCTTTTATTCATATAGATATATTTTTATATAATAATTTATGCTACTATTTATAAAGATTTTTCTACGGTCTCATTTTTATTTTTTATGAGATCGGTCTCACTATCTATTTTACTTTTAATTTATACTCTTTTAAATTTAAACATTTAAACAAACAGTGAATTTAGCAATTTAAATTTTAAAAATTAAAAATAAATAATATAATGAAGGATGGAATCAATTCAATCAAAATAGAATACTTTAAAACATCCCCTTATTTATGATTATATAAATATGTACATCATGTATGATCATTTAAGTTGTAATACATTAAAGAGGTACATTATTTTACATCAAAGGTTACATTTTTACAAGTACAATCTTGTAAATAAATAATATATTCCTTGAGAAATGAAAAGATACAAGTAATAAAATAGTAAAAAGCATTATTAATGAAAATGATATAAAAAAATAAAAGCCATTTGAGAAAATATAAAAATTTGCCGACGATGCATATGCACTATAAGTGTAGAAATAATTGTAAGCCCCAAAATTAGATGGTCCAGATTTGGTATATAAAATTTAAGTTAATCGCAAAAGTTATTTAATTAAGTTCGAATTTTACATCGAAGTTAAAAATATTAGTAGAAGTAATCTCGTGAGTTTAGATTTAAAAAAATAAAGTAATAAAATAATTATATACTATATTAATAAGATACATGTATATTATTTGTTATCTATCGGAAATATACAAAATGGGTTCCGACAATTAACGAATCTTTAGAGATAAATTATATATTCATTAAAAATAATAAAATAGCATAAATAATATTTAGGAGTATTTGTTATTAGATAGGAATTTACATGTAGGAAAGTATACCAAAATTATCTAAAATACTTAATATGTACTAAAATATATTAAATTAATTTAAAAATTTAATAAAAAATTAGCAAAAATTATGTGGTAATCTATAATGTTGTACTTTTGGTGTGGCAGTGTAGGGAATATGATTTAGTATGATTAGGAAAAGAATTAGGACATATAAATGGGAAAAAGTAAAGATTAAAGTCACTTGTTAACTTGCATTTTCTTCAATTAACCCAACATTACTCTATAAATTCATAATCACCCACTCTTAATTCACTTAGACATTACAGTATTTGGGGAAATTAAGAAGATTCTCAAAAGAGTTGTGAGGATTTCATAAAAAAATTATACAAAAATAGTATAATTTAATGCTAAATTCGAGTGTACACACTAAATCAAAATCTAGAAAGCAACCAAGACCACGACCCAATAGTAAACCCTATGCTAAGACTGACCAACAATAAGGGGGTGATTGAAGGTGGCTAGAAAGGCATTTTCTGATGAGTTCAATTTGTACTTCGATTTTTGTAAAATTTACTAAAAATATTAAATCTTCTTATAAAATTCAAAAAAATAATATTCTGAGTTATTTTTGTATGTAGTTTTTGGAAAAAATGTTATTTTGGTGGAACTAAGTCTGAAAATATATAGTCCTTAAGTCAAGTTGATTTCGCTTTCGTTTTAAAAAACCTTACCAATGTTGTTTCAGCTCTAAATATGTATTAAATTGCTATAAAGAGTTTTTCATGAAAGCTATTTTGTAAATTTTTCTCTAATTTTTAGACCATAAAATCCTAATAATGTAGCTATTTGTTAAAATGTACTTAATAGTTTTTCTATGAGTTGACTTGGATTTTAATTTGATGGGTTTTCTGGTATATTGTACTATTGAATTATATTGAAAGATTAAATTTGTAATATTGAAAGTATTGGAATTGAATATTGTAGATTTATTGTGATGTGAACCATGATCAAGAATAGACAAGGTTGGTTGTTGAATGAGTCAAAGCTTGCCAAAAGCTTGAAGAGATGATGGAAAAATGCATGCAAGAATGGGAAAGTGAATGAAAAGTAAGCAAAACCCGTGAATAACTCTAAAAGATATAACGCACCAATGGAACTTCCGAAGACTTATAGCATAATTCGATATGACACACAAATTGATCTAATGAGGTTACTCGACATCTAGCCTTACTCAAGAGTTAGGATAATAGTGAAATGAAAGTAAACAATCAGTGTTTACGTAAAGAGGAATATTCGGTTGTATTGATGAAAAGTCTCTGATGTTTATAACTACAAATACAAGGGATATTTATATCCGAAAGTTTAGGACAATTTGCCTAAAATGGAAAAGACAAAAAAAGGTATTGCCTTAGAGAAGTAATGTACAAGAATACAAGAGTAAAAATAAACATTCAAGAAAAATAATCATTAGTGTAACAAATTATGTGTGAGTTCTTGTATACATGGTGAAGATGTATTGGCAATGCCATTAGAGGATGTAGACAAAAGAGTATGGTCAAATGGTTTATTCGAGTAGGGGTAGCTATGTCAGTCCAGAGTCTCTCTCTTTCGGTTTCTTAGCAAGAGTAATGCCAAATAAGTGGTTGGCTTAGGCTTGAGTGAGCAAGTACGCATGGTTTGGCAGATATCTTGGCATTCTAACATTTGATACACAATCTCCGAGAGATAGGAATTCATTCGGCTCGGCATGCAGAGTTTATCACAACCTAGAAGGGGGTTGAGTTGTAATAGTGCCGCCATATAATACATGAAGATTCGAGATCAAGCACTATCCTTGATCAGGGGCCTTCAACATACTATACAAAGCATTCACAACTACAACCTTCTCCTAGTAACTAACATTAAGATTTAACAGAACATATAAATTAAAGTTGACCTATCCAAATGATCACTAACAAAACATAGATAAGCGGGAATATTAGATTTCCCCCAAATTAGTCATACAATACTAGGATAAATCACTATAAGTAGTTTATGATACTTAACAAACTAAAGATACTTAATAATTGGAAATTAAAGAGAGTCCATATATATATATATATAAACGAATAATTCACTTGAGCTCTCAACTTCTTTACATCCCAATTCCAACTGGTGCTATTGACCTTGGGCATGCCACAGTCGGACTCTAGCTACAAGTCTTGCTGCAATAATAAACTATAGGGAGGTAAGCTCGACTACTTAGTGAGTAACCTACCTACTTTACAACAACTAATATCAAGTAAGTTATTTAACAAGCATATAGATGCATGGTCAAACATATGCAATGCAACAGTATATACAATCTACCAGTAACTGTATACAATATGGTTTCAATGCCCATCGTTGCCTGGATTAGGACGTATTTTGGCTTGTTAGGGTTTAGGTATCCACATCCAATTCGAAGTCTCTTATCATCAATATTACCCTCAACAATAAATACGGTGCGATCTTAAGTAGAAGGCGGCACTCCCCAGGGCCAAGTAATTCCCAAAAGTTGAGGTAGGAACATATCGCACGAAGTACATCATCTGATGACAACTTTTAATACACAAAATACAATATGAATCGTTTAGGCATGATCTCCCGTTCCATTGCATGATGCTGATGCCCATATTATCATGTTATAAGTTGTGATACATGTTTGGTTTAATTAGGGGTCAAATATTCATTAGTCTGGTTCATGGGTAACCAATCATAATATACAGACACTCCAAGACCTTAAGCTCTAATGCAATAAGCATATAATATTCATATCAACTTAAGATATTTTTGCAGACAAGGTTAATCATATCAAACACACACAATTTCCCATTTGCCTCAACATGCAACAATTTCAGTCATTGGATATAATTAAGTATTTTGTTAACTACAAGCATAAACAAGTAAAGTACGGGTGGTGTACTCACTCAGCCATGATGCTCAACAGTCTCAATAATTCTCTATGGTGTCCAAGTCAAACTCCTCATCCCCTGAAGAACATAATTAAGTTTTATGAGTATTCTATTTGTTTTAACTTCGTTTTTGGTGATCTTATAGTTGTTTTCATTTGTTTTCGAATGTTTTTTCATTTAGTGAAGTTATTTTTAAGTTTATGAATTAGTAAGTTTTCGGTTTGGGCCTTACAAGGTCGTAGGCCCAAGTAATGAGTCAGGTCATTTTAGGATTTGGGCTTAGTTTTGGGCCTTGGGATGTTTTTAACTTTGGGCTTTATGTTTAATAATTTTTTGCTTCTTTTAGGTTTTTTAAATGGGCTTTTTCTAATCAACACTTTAAAATTTTAGGGTGAGCCTTAGTGATGCTCTTTTAAGTCAAAATGGGCCTTTTTACTAAGTTTAAGGTCGTAAATTACTAAGAGGGCAATGGTGGGTGTCTTAGATGAGCCCTTGGGTTTTGTGGGCTTTCTAAATAACTCTTCCTAAGTCTTTTATCCTAGGGTTCAGATCTGGTCATCTAGTTGCATGGGCTCCTAAATTGGTTCTTTTGAGCTTTTTGTGTCTAGTTCATTATTTAGGGCCTTAGGCTCAAGCCCACTTACCTTTTTGGACTTAAGCTCAACATTGGACTTAAGTTTAGTCCATTTTTAATATGGTTATAGATTTTTCCATTATGGTTCTTTGAGTTATTAACACCATTCTTAAGCCTATAATCATTAACTAAACTAGTTTAAGGCCTTAACCAAACTTTAGCTTACTTAACTTGATTAATTAAGTTCTAAACCATATTTAACACTAAATAAACATTTCATTAAATAATTAAAAAAAATTTCCAGATCTAGTGGGTTAAAGAAAGTGGCAGCTAAGCGTGGTTTCTAGGGTCAAACTTTCCATTTTCATGCAATACTTGATTTTGATGGTGTTTTGGCTTAAGTAACCCATGTTTCTACTAATCTAAAACCATAATCATTTCATAAAAGTATGTGAAAGTGTGATAAGGGGACAAATATGGGGCGGCATGTATGGAAAACAAGAGTCATCAACCTACTTGAAGATTTTCTACTAACGATTACACTATTCTACATAACTTAGTCTATTTATGTTATAACTTCTACTAAAGGTGGTATTTCTCATACTTACCTTTGTGGACCTTCTTGAAATACCTTAGAACTTCTATGGAGTTGCTGTAAAATAAGTTTTAAGAAAGAAAACATTAGTATCTATCATTATTTTGCAAGAAATCTAAGGAAAAACCTAACCTAAGGTTTATCAAGACAAAGTGTGGAAAGCCTACCTTTGTAGTTGTGTGCCATGAGCCTTGGTGTGTGTAAGGGGGTATGAGTGTGTCAAAAAATAAGGGGAATGTGTGTGTGAGGCATGGGACTTGGTTTGGAGTGATTTGGAGTAGTGGTGGTGAAGTTATGGGGGTTGGTACTAAGGTGGTCGATGGTGGCTGAGAAGAGGAAGAAGAAGGAGTTTAGGCTTGATCTTTGAGAGGAAGTTTGAGGGAGTTTTTAGATGTGTTTTAGGGTTTGAGAAAATGAAAAATGAGGGAAGGGGGAAGAGGATAACAGGTCGTGGAAGTGAGGAGAGGTGGGGGGTAGTGAGTAGTTTGGGAAAATAAGGACAAGTACCAAATGGGGACCATGTACTTCATGTACCTTTTGACAATTTGGGTATGATCTTGTCTCCTAAGAGTATAAGATATTTTAAGAAGGGATAAGAGTTTTTCGTTTGGTCATTAATCATGTTTGACTTGTAGTTGATTAAGATGTAATGGGGTTGGTTAACGATTAAGGTTTGATCAGGATAATTAGTGGTGATTAGGCTAATTAGGTGCAATTAGGATGTGTTTAGGGTTTGGTTGGACTTTGACACTATGATTTAGCTACTCTAAATGCCCTATACATGTACTTAGGGTTATCTTAGGGTTTGGTGCTCGTTTATGGTAATTTGATTCGCGTATGAGCTCAAAAGTTAGGGTTCGAATCGCTTAGTACTGCCAATAACTTGTATTGT
Source organism: Lumnitzera littorea (assembly GCA_024138015.1). Taxonomy (NCBI): domain Eukaryota; kingdom Viridiplantae; phylum Streptophyta; class Magnoliopsida; order Myrtales; family Combretaceae; genus Lumnitzera; species Lumnitzera littorea. The sequence continues at coordinate 88,637,970 of JAMXBB010000012.1, forward strand.
TTGATTCAACCTTATTATTAGTATTTATTGGTGACAATAGGGTATTTGATCACTTAATTAGGGTTAGATGGTCATTTTAGGGTTCCAATAACGTTTTAAGGTTTTTTAAGTATTAGGGTTCTTGCTTATTTAGTTAGGTTTTTAAGGCTTACTTCAATTAGGGTTTTAGTCAAACACTTAGGATTTAATTCCTTTATTCAGGTATTATTATCATGCTTGGGTGGTTCTAGGGATTATCTAAGGACTCCTTCATCTGATTCAGCTTTTGGGTTATCAAAATTTCATGGGGTTTACAAAGTTACTCGGCAAATAGATATTTGATTTCGGTAGGAATTGGTTAGAGTAAGAGGATTCGCCCTACTAGTCTCTCTAGTCCTTGCGCTTGACTGCAAGTCAATGGTCCAATAGCTTGATTCCCATCATTTCCTCCAGGTTGATTTAGATTTGGGATCAAATCTGTACAGTTTTTGGTCAACTCTCCATTAGGGTGATAGGGATTGAGGTTAACAATATTGAAGGTGTTAAATACTCCGTAATCTTCGGGTAGCTCTAACCTGTAGGTGTTGTCATTGATCTTCTAGAAGATCCTAAAGGGTCTTTTAACTTTTGTAGATAGTTTGTTCCTCCTCTTGCTTGGAAACCATTCCTTGCTAAGGTGTAACCATACCAAGTTTTCTTATTGGAATTGTTTAGTTGTCCTACCCTTGGCTTTTTTTCACATTTTTCTAGCAGCTTGGTCAATGTGCCGAGTGACTTTGTCGTAAATGTACGAAAGGGATTATGTAATCGAGGAGTAACTCGAGATTAAAACCATAGACCACTTCAAAGGGTGTCTACTTAGTAGTGTCATATACTATTCAGTTGTAGGCGAATTCGACCACTAGCAAATAGACATCCCAATTAGCTAAGTTCTTGCTTACCACAACTTAGAGTAGTGATCCTAAAGTATGATTAATCACCTTTGTTTGCCCATCAATATAGGGGTGATAGGAAGTATTGAATAGTAGTTTGATCCCTATCTAACGCCACAAGTTCCTACAGAAATAGCTTAAGAACTTCGGATCTTTGTTGGAGACTACACTTTTTGGCACGTCGTGTAACCGCATAATCTCCTATAAGAAAAGAGAAGTAATAGCCAAGGCATCGTTAGTTTTAGAGTAGGGTACAAAGTGTACCATCTTACTGAACCTATCTATGACAACCATTACGAAATCTTTGTCTCGGGTAGTCCATGGTAATTTAAGAACAAAGTCTATGCTCAATTTAGTCCAAGGTTTCGTCGGAACAGGCAAAGGCATTGCTTTCCCTTGTTCATCTCGACACTTAGCCCTCTTGCACATGGCATAGCTTTCAATAACTCTGTGCACATCTCACCTCATTCTTGGCCCAAAGAATCGACCACTTAGCAATTTATATGTTCTTTTCTCCCCAAAATGTCTAAACAGTCCTTCATTGTAGGCTTCCCTGATCAGTAGTTCCCGTTGTGAACAAGTTGGTATGCATAATTTTCCCCTTTAAAACAAGTAGCCATCTTTCACATGGTACATCGTGATGGATCCCTAGACTATTGCTCTTTGATGCTTGTAAATCTAAACAATCCGGTTTACAGTTCATTCAGGAGTGTATATCTTCTTGAAAGAGCAACTGTAACTACATTGCTCTTTCCTTGTTTATATTTTATTATAAAATTGAATCCCTTAAGGAATTTGACCCATTTTGCCTACTGCTTTAACAATTTTGTTTGACTTTGGAGGTACTTCAGGGACTCATGATCAGTATAAATGACAAATTCTCTCGGTAGTAAATAATGCTGTCATACTTATAGTGCTTGGATCAGCGCTAAGAGCTCTTTGTCATACACGAAGTAATATAACTGAGCCCCCCTAAGCTTCTCACTATGGTAGGCAATTGGTCGGCCTTCTAGTATTAGGACAACACTTATTCCAATGCTTGATACATCACATTTTAGCTCAAATATTTTCTCGAAGTTAGGTAGGACTAGTATGGGGGCAAAGGTCAATCTTTCCTTTATCTCGGCGAAACTTCTCTCCCCCTTAACTCCCTATCGCAAGTCGATGTTTTTCTTTGTCAATTTAGTAAGCAATGCAACGAGGGTGCTAAAATTCTTGCTTAACCTCTTGTAGAATGAAGTCAGTCCATGGAAACTTCTCACGTTAGCACAAGTAGTAGGAGTTAGCCACTTAACGATTGCTTTGACCTTTTTGTCATCCACTCGTAAGCCTCCTCTACTGATTATATAGCCCAAGAATACCACTTCCTCTTGGCATAAGCAACATTTCTTCATGCTGTCGAATAATCTCTTGATACGAAGGATATTCAGTACAGCTTAGAGATGTTTGCAGTGACTCGACATGTCGGCATTGTAAATAAGGATGTCGTCGAAATACACCATAACACACTTCCTTATTAGATGTCTTAGTACATGGTTCATCAACCTCATGAAAGTGCTCGGGGCATTCAACAGGCTAAATGGCCTGACCATCTACTTATAGAGTTTATGCTGAGTTTTGAATGTAGTCTTTCATTCATCTCTCGACCTTATTCGAATTTGATGGTAGCCATACTTCAGATTAATCTTGTTAAAGATCTTAGCTCTACTCAATTCATCCAGCATGTCTTCCAATCTCATGATAGAATACCTGTATTTAATTGTGATCTATTTCATGGCTTGGCTATCAATATATATTTACTAGGTTCCATCTTTTTTCAACACTAGGAGTGTTGGAACAGTGAAAGGGTTGAGGCTTTTCCTGACATAAACTCTCTCCAATAGTTCATTGGCTTACCAGTAAAGCTCAAAAGCCTATTTTGGACTCATCCCATAGGTTGGTCTATTCGGCATAGTAGCATCGGGTATTAAGTCAATGCAGTGTTTTATCCCTTGAATTGAGGGTAGTCCTTCAGGTAATTGTTTTGGAAATAGATCGGCGTATTCATCTAGCAACTCTTTTACTTCTTGGGGTAGTTTACCTTACTCCTTCATTTCTATTAGTTGCTCGACCAACATGAAGCTTCGCTTGTCGGCATTAATGGCCTCTCGGAGCTCGGCTTTATTGATCATTAGAGTCTTTTTCGATCTGCAAGCAAGTTTTGTTTGCAATTTATTAACTTCTCTTAGTGGCATCAAGTTCAATTTAATCTTTCAACCATCCTTTTCGAATATATACGTGTTCCTATATCTGTCATAGATAACTCTTCTATCAAACAACCATAGTCGGCTAAGTAACACATGCGAGGTGCACAAGGGCAGCATATCGCAAAGAATCTCATTGGAGTAATTTCCAATTATGATTGGCAACAGTACTTGCCGGGTGACATGTAATGTTCCCTCATCACTCAACCAATGCAACTTGTATGGCTTTAGGTATGCAATGGTTGGCAACTTCAACTGTATGACTATTTCGATTAATGCCACATTGGAGTAGCTTCCAATATCCACAATTAATGCTCGCACTTGGTCATTCACCTTACAAGTGGTATGAAACAAATTCTCCCTCTACTCCTCCTCTTGTGAGGGTTCTAAGTTCATGGTGTGTCGAACAACCAGGACCAACTAATCCAAGTCCATAGCAAATACGCCCTCTTCAATCAATTCTTTCTCAGCAGTTTCTTCTTCGACCTTGTTTTCTTCCTTAGGTTCCTCATTAGTGCTTTCCACTTTGAACTTCGGGATGTCTCCCTTGATGACCACAGTCCTTCGATTCGGGTACCGAGTAGTCATATGTTAGAAACCTTAGTACTTAAAGTACTTGATTTGGCTTGTCTTCTTACTAGGCCCTTGCTCCTTCTCATAAGTTCGGGTTGGCATGTCATTATCAAGCTAGCCCTTCTGATCGAATAAGATATCTACCCTTCGGATCAGCTCAGTGACTTCCCTATCTTGGTCGGTTAGTTGGTAGTTTGGGTGGTACTTGGCTTCTTTTCTGCCTCTCCACTCATTAGGTTATTTTAATAGCTTCATCCATTGTGGTAAATCATTGGACCTTTACAATGTCTCGAATGTCACCTCTTAACCTAGTTAGGAACCTGGAGATTGTTCGTATTGGTGGTTCCTCTACTTCATATCGGATCATGAGCATTTGGAATTCTTGGACATATTAGTCAGTTGTTTGGCTTCTTTGTCTCAACTCCTAAAGCCGAATAAAAGTATCTTGCAGATAAGTATCCGGCACAAACTTGTTTCTCAATATTCTTTTCATTTCAGGCCAAGTATTAATCTTTCAATAGCTTTCTTGCCTCTTTGTAGCTTGATTCCCATCATAGTGTTAAAATAAGTGTAATATGTGAATTGTTAAATAATGAAGGTAAAGTTTAATTTAAATTGAATTGGTGTTAGGCTGTATGGAATAGTTTGATCCTGTTCATGAATAGGAATCGTAAGAATCCATGCTAAAATGTGGAGTATATATTAGAAACTAAATTAGAGACTTTATATACTTGAAATGAAGTTAGATAAACTCCAAAGAGTAGGTCAGTAGATATTTTTAGGACATAGGGGTAAATTATGAATAGGGGTTGAAGTAGAGAATGGACTAGAGATTGAATCAGAGACTAGTTAAATGTAAGACTAATCATAAAGCTAAAACTTAGATAACTAAGTATAGTAGAACCTTAGACTACAGATAATAATCCGAGTTATAGAATAAAACTTATATATATTAATTGTATGAATAGTAAAATAATATTTATATTATAGGGAATAATGATAAAGCTACATCACAAGTTGTATCCTAGTCAACAAGTAGAAAGTCTAAGTAAGTTTAGGATTATTATATAACTGTATTTTAGAGTATTGTTTAATAGTACTTTGAGGCCTAATGTTATACTTAGTTGTGCTTGTAAGTAGCTTAATATACACTTGCATGTGTATCTCTAAGTTTGATTGTATATTATTAGCTTGTTGTACTGAATTGCAATTGTTTGTACTGCATGATGTTGATTGGTTACCTTAAATCGAATTTAACTATATTAGACTTGAAACTTTAAATTGGACATATGTTGCAACCAAGGTTATTAAACTCGTGACTCTACTTAGAATTATTATAGAGTCTATACAATTGTAACGCAAAATCTAAATATAGAAATGTAAATTTCTATAATATACGTAAAATAGCTTTTGAAAAACTACAGATATGCTTATAGTAGTTATAAAATACTTGAAGTACATGATAGAAATAATGAAATAAAGAAATTAAGTTTTTTTTTCCACAAAAAATTCCTAATTTGTGATCTAATATTCATGTAAGAAGGATAAGTATAGTGAAAACTAAATTCTTTTTTTCCATTATTTTGTTTGGAAAAAGTGATTAATTGAAAAAACTAAATGTTTCAACTCATTTTAAATTATTAGTGATATAAGCTTAAATGTATAGATTTTCTTGTAAACTTTTCTATTGGAGTTAAGTCTCAAATGAAAGATATGAATATCAAATAAGGAACTAAAAGAGAGAAAAAGAGGAAAAAACTAGAATAAGGTTGAAAAAATGATTTAATGCCTTAATGGTCAATAGGCCAGTAAAAGCCTAATAATATTATTTTATTTTTGGCTCACTTAACTCATATATATATAATTGGTAAACTCAATTAAAAATATAAGTTTCTACAAGCAAAAGATTTTACACCCAAGTTAACTTGGAAGAACCTCCTAAAATCGTAAACTCGTAGAGTCACATGGGTAGAATCATGATTTTAACAACTATGTTGCAACCATTAGGACACAATTAGGATTCTCCGACTAAATACCAACCCTTTTGGAAAGGATAGCTGAATTAGTCCGATGGGTTAGGAGCTTAATAATCATTAGGGCTTACCATGGGTGATAGTAACCAAATGGATCTTTCGAGATATCGAAGAAAAAGAAGTGGACGAATTGTCATAAATAGTAGCTTTTATGAGTTGCTAAGAGGATATGACTCACCAACGAACACAATATGGTTTAGTATACCACTTGATATCACGTAAAAGCTAATACTAAGATTCACTCGCTACTGATCTCAAGCTATTTAGAAAGATTAGATAATAATGTAAGGAAATTATACTTGGAGAGGGATATCTCACAAAAACAAGTATATTTAATATCTGAAAGAATGTAAGATGCCTTGCGACTATAATAAAAGAATTATTTATAATAAGTCCTTTAGGGTAACAATACAAATAAAAAAATTTACATAAAAGTTAATGAATAAGGAGATTCCTAGAATATACGAAAGGGGTAAATAGGACAAATGATGAAAAGGGAATATAGGTTAGAAAAGTAAGGACAGGTGGTTGATACGCAGTAGGTCTTGAAAACTAAGGATGAGGTACTCTGGGTTTGAGTTAGTATGAAGGGCAAGAAGTGAAATGGAGGTTTTGATGATGAATATATATGGATATCATACACCAAAACACAAACACAATTAGGGGTTGAGCTCGAAATAAGGTTTAATATGACTCATAAACACTAAATGTCACTCGAGATTCAAATGAGGGTTAGATGCAACTCATTAACTAGCTTAAACGAGGGCTTCACCATAATCTTAAGATCAAGATTAATAAGAACGCAAGAAATATTAAGAGTTAATCGACACTCAACAATCTGACAAATGCAGGCTTTAAGAGCCCAAGAGTATCCTTACTCAAAAAAGGAATGCTCAAGTGTAAATACATTGTCTGAATATTCTTTACTAATGATCCCCCTTCTTAATTACAAATGTTGCTATTGATAGTAAGTCCTAAACCTTAGTGGGAGAACTGTAAATAATGTACAAGGCCTTAAGCCCATAATTAAAATAAAGAAAAAATTTTCAAGAATACAAAATTGTGCATTTAATATAGGTTAGCATGTAGTCATTCAGCCTGTCTTGGAAGGAGTAGGATCCGAACTGGACGGGGTTGGTAGTTGGATGTCTAGGTCTAAGGAAGAGTCCTTGGAGTCTTGCAGTGGTTGGCTAAGATACCCGAAAGGTCGGTCCACAATTGCCGAGTATTAGAATTAATCTGCAATAATCTCTCCATGTCATGTTGAGCAGATCTATGGCCTTAAGGCCTCAGTTGTATGATCTCTCGGCTACTCAATAAACGATAGACTTGTTGCCGAGTGGCTCTTTTTCTTCCTCTCATCCTTCTGGCATATGCTTGACCTTGGCAAGAGTTGATTGGCTTTGGCTTGGATATAGTTACAGGATGATTCCCATCAAGTGGTGGCTTATCAATGGATTCATATTGGTGATTCTTAGGATGTAGTAGTTGAGTTGTGATGAAGTTGTAGTTGTTGCAAATGGATGGTATTTGGAATTGTTCATACAAAAGAGGGATGCTATTGTTTTGTAGGCTGAATAAGTGGAGCTTGGCATGTTAAGTCTTTGGCCTTAGCATTCGATAACTCAACCTCAGAACTTGGTAACTCGGCCTGAGTACTTGATATGTCTATGCATTGGAGTTGGGCTTAATACGTAGTCACCTCGACCTTAGCATTTAGTAGGTCGACCTTAACACTAGGCAAGTCAATGACTGGATAAGGGTCCATGTAGAGAAGAATGCGTCTAAGCTGAGACCTTAAGGAATTCGCCCACTGTCCTTCCATGTACTAGTACTTATCTTCGGTAGGTTAACATTAGAGTATCTTCCTTGAGAGAAACTATAGGCTTTGGAGGCATGTGCAAGTAAGGGGGCTAGAGGTTGGTAGTTCGTTAGTTCCCTAGGGATGTTGAAGATTTACCCTCAAATCTTGGTCTTCTTCTTCTTTAAGCACATAAGGTATTGGTCAGCAACATTGAAAGTAGAAGATACTTTGTATCCTTTTAGTAGTCGAAGCTCATAGGTATTGTCATTGACACATTGAAGGATCTTAAAAGGTCCATCCGACTTAGGGGATAACATGTTTATCCTCTTTCTTAGGAAACGCTCCTTCTTAAGGTGGATCTAGATAAGGTCTCCTAGGTTGTAAATGACTTGCTTCCTTCTTCGTCTTCCCTATTCCTTTTGTTGGGCCACAATCTTGATTAGTTGCTTGGCAACCTTTTGATGCAATTTCTAGAACTCCTTGGCGTGTTGTAGGCTATATTGACTTTCTTCTTAAGAGGTTGGGCCGATAACCATGTTCAAGGGTAAGTTTAGGTTAAGTTCATAAACAACCTCAAAAGGTGACCTTCCTGTTGAGCAATGAGTGGTGCGGTTGTAAGCGAACTCAGTGATAGGTAAGCATAGATCCTAATCATGTAGATTCTTCCCAACAGTAGCTTGAAGGAGGTTGTTATAGACTCCACAAATTCAACCTTCTAGACATAATGTCAGACTCGAGTATCATAGATATTTCCCTAAGTCGATAAAACCACATAAAATGAAAACTGATTAAAATTTTGAACTCAGAACTTCAAATGAATATGAAAGACCCTATTATATGATTTAGAAACCCTAATCATGAAAGAAAACCCCAATCCCTACATACGCGTACCTTTAAAAATGTAAACCTAAACTTAATAGAAACCATAAATATCAAATCATAAAAAATTTTAAAATTCTATAAAATTATCTTAATGCTTAAAAAACTATAAATCAATAAAATTATCATTAATTTTTGTAGAATCATATGAAACCGATAATGAACGAATCAAGGATGATTTCAAGTAATAATAAATAGCAAAACTAAGCTAGTTAAAAGAATAAATTAATAAATTTACAAAATTAATTTTACTTATGTACATAAGTAGCCTCACAATATGTATATATATATATATATATATATGTTGCACAATAAAGCGATGATCTTAAATAATTAAGTCAATTGAACCTTAAGCTTTTAAGTGTAAGTCAATTACTCCCGAATTGGTGAAAAACCCTAAAACATACTTAAACTCACTTGAACCCTAAAACCTAGGATAATCAAGGACTTATGACCTTAAATAAATAATTAAAAAATATAATTTGAATAAATTTTATTCAACTATAGAAAATTCTAAAATTTCTTAAGAAACAAATCACAACCTACAATTTAATTTGAGAACTAAACCTTAAAAAAATTACATATAAAACAATTCTCTTATTTTCACTTGTAAGTCTTATTACATATGGATAAGTTGTAAACCTTACTTTTTAGTGGACTAACGATTCAACTAAGAGTACTTCTTGAATATTCCCAAGGATAAACTAAGCTAAGAATTCACGTTTGCATTTAAAAATGAATTTAATTTTCCAATTTGAAATCATATTATCGATAAAACTTGAATACGAGAACCACGGACTCTAAAGTCACTCAAAACCTAAAACCTTAAAACAATTAAGGACTTGTAACCCTAAGTAGTTAATTAAGAATTTAATTTGAATAATTTTATTCAACTCTAGAAATTTTCATAATTTTATAAGAATTAAATTATAATTTACAAATCAATTTAAGAAATAAACTCCAAAAGAATTTCATATAAGACAATCTTCTTATCTTCATGCATAAGGCTTATGTACATGAATAAGTAAACCAACCAATCATCCTAAATAACTTATCAATTGAAAGTTGGAATCATTTGTCAATTAATAACTTATCAAAAACTAGCGATAAGATATCTCCCTTATCATACCACAACTTATACTACATATGAATAAGTTATCATATTATTTTATGTGTTTAATTTTTAATTAAGTGACAAGACAACACCATACCCTAATTGCTCCTTACATAGCTGGTTGGAAAAGAAGAAAAAGAGAGGCCATGCCTTGTCATTTGTCCATCACTAAAATGTCTTATACATCTACTATTTACCCCTTAATGCTTACATCATCTAGTCTTATAAAAAAGTTGGCATTTATACATACTAAAAGATAACTAATTAAAGCTTTTTGAACACACTTCTCCTCCCATTCAAAAATCTGCCACTCTCTCTCTCCTTCACTCTCATTTTCACTTCCTTTTCTCTCACTTTAAACATAACCAAAAGAAGAAATCCAATTCCACAAAATCCCAACATTGCCGCCATTATTTTGCTTCTATACTCACGACACCAAGCTTTATTTTGTGCCTTCTATTTGTCAACTTTAAAAACCATTTTTAGGAACTTTAAAAACCATTTTTAAGCAAAGCCCCACTTCAAAGATCAAGGCACTAGTTTCCAAAGGAGCTTGCAAGAAGAAGGAGGAAAAATAAGGAATATAAGAAGATACTTAGTTGCACAACCACCATTTCTATGCTTTTAGGATGGGTAAGTTGTTTTCTTGTTAAAGTGACCTAATATGCCATGTGAGGAGACTATGTTTTCATGAAGATATTAGCATGATCATAAGATGATAAAATAGCTAGACCATCTTAAAAAGTAAGCTTGTGAACCCCTTTACATGAAAGTTGAAATATAAGCATGCTAAGTTAGTGTTATGTAAAGATATATGTTTAACATTTAGAATGGAAGATTTTAAGTTGAGAAAATCATGAAATATGTACATGAATGAGAAGACATCATGCTGGACGTAGAGTGTATGTGAGTCATTTAGATGTTATTTCCACTTTTATTAAGTTAAAGATGCTTAAACCTAACCTTAGGTAAAGGAAAATTCATTACATGAAGCTTTTATGAAGAAACCAACTTTGTGAGATATATGCAATGATATAGAAGTTGTGATAAGTATGAGATCTACTATTTTCATGTAAAGTATAAGCTAAGTAATCATCTCATGGAAGAGAAGTTAAGTTAAGATTTGAATATAAGTAGCTTAAGTTCATGATCTAATACCTAAACTTAAGGAAATGATAAAACAAGTTGAGAAACCAAGAGAGTGCCCCTTGGATTCATCATGGCCAGATTTGGAACCACAATAAAAGTCACTAAAAAATATGATAAAACCAAATAAACAAAGTGAAAAGACCAATCAAGGCAAGTACGATAAAGTATAAAGCCTATAACTCAAAATTGACCCTAAAACTCTCAAAACAAGCCTAGAACTTTAAGTTAGGCCTTTATTAAAATTCTAACCAACACTTTAAAATATTAAGAAAGGTTGTTTTGAAGCTTACAAGAAGTCCACCTAAGACTCCATAAGCCCAACAAAGTTACTAACTTTAGTTTGAACAAAAAACAAGCTCATTTAATAACTTAAGCCCACATAAAATCCTAAGGAGTTGTTGTTAGCACTAAGAGTGTAAACCAAAGTTAGAAATTCGACCTTAAAGAGTATTTTAAGTTTAGAATAAAGTCCTAAGCCCAAGCCCAAGCCCAAGCCCAAAGAAATTCCCAAGTTACCAAAAAGCTCGTCAACTAAAAAAAGCTTAAAAGCACTCCAAATCATGAGGATAGCTAATGTTTTGACCTATGGGCAGTTTTGCATGCCTCATCATGAAAATCTAACCTCACCATGTTAAAGCACACTTGAAAATGATGAATATTGACTATAAGATCATAAAAATCGGATTTAAAACGAGAAAGTTATATGCGATTAAACTTTAAGTAAAAATCGGAAAAAATATGAAACCAAGTCAAAAGTATAACTAAAAGGGTTTTAGTTTAGTTTTCCAAATTCTATTTCAAATCCTTATAGTATTATATTTGCGATGTCCAAAGGACCTAGCTTTTGGGAGATGGCCTATCTTGGATTATTTTGATTGATCCGCATGGTTGAGTCAATGAATTCTCGATGACTCTTTATTTGATTTTACTTGTAGAATAGATGCACTTAAACTTATATATATAAATTTAGATGCTTGTGGGATATGGGAAATGCATGTGTATGAATTTGTGAATGAATGCTATGGCTTGTTAATTATATAATAATGGGAATTGTTTGTGATAATTTATACGTGCGATTGTATGGAATGAAATTGTTTGATTATCTTGAAAATCAAGTTAATTACTTATACGATTAAGAAATTAAATGAATTATGTATTCCTTATAATTGCATTTGGATAACACTGACTGCCACTTCACGTAGAAGATGGGAAGGGACTCACAGAAAGAGGGCCTCTTACAGGATTGGGCATTAGCTATGTTATCATTTTTATTGAGTCTTTGTCTTAAGTTGATGGGCTTACTAGGCGCCGAGAAAGGCCAACCATTGGCGAGGGGCCATGTCTTGTGGCTTTTGCTTAGAGTGTATGTTTGTGGACTGTGGGGGCCACCACATCGCTAGACTTGGGATTTTAAAAATACGATTTTTTTGTTTGGAAAGAAAGTATATTATATACAATCTAAGTATTGTGCTTAAGTCAAAACAAAACATATATATGTTTTGTTTTGACTTAAGCACAATAGTACAAATGAATTAAAACCCAAGGTCTAGAACCTATATTTTGGCTTAAGTTGGTTAATTATCTCTAAACCTCGGCTATAGGGGGCGTAATTTTGAGTTGTATGCAGTTCCTAGGCCACTACATGCATTGTTTGGCATACTAATTGTTCATGCATTCATATGATTATGCATCTAATAAATTTTTGCCATGCGGTATTGACGGGAGTATTTATCCCACTAAGTGTAAGCTTTTACCCTAACAGTTCTTTTCCTTGCAGGTTGATTGATAGTTGGGACATGGATAGGAATTAAGTGCAGAGTGCTACCATTGAATAAGTATGATGAAAAGCATGTGTAGTAATTCGGAATGCTCTGGAAAATGACTAATATCTCAATTAAGTTTAGTATCTTTAGTAAGTTTAGAATTTTTTGGAATTGTCTATCTTATTTCACTATTTTGGTAAGGGATACCAATTCTCTACGGTTTTGAGGAACTATGGAAAAATGGATATCCATAATTATTTATATTATATAATGAGTCAATGAACTCAAATCAAAGACCCTAACGATTAACTTTTTAGAGTCTTGCAATCTTTGACTTGCAAGGTGATTTTCTTGTCATGGGTGCATATGTAATATGAAAATTTTAGATAATACTATTAGGCCATTTCTAGAGTCATTATAGTTGTCGACTATTCTGTTCACAACTTCTATCTGGTTATCTATTTATGGGTAATAATAAGTATTGAACACGAGCTTAGTGTCGAGCTTTTTCTATAGGGTTTTCTAGAAGAAGCTCGTAAACTTTGAATCACGATTAGATACAATACTCCTTGGTACTCTATGTAGTTGCACAATCTTCTACAAAAAGAGATTAGCAGCAAATAAAGCATCATTCATTTTATGGTAAGGAATGAAGTGGTTCATCTTACTGAATCAGTCAACCATCACCATAATATAATCATGTCTTCTGGATATTTTGGGCAAGTTGAGCATGAAATCCATACTTAGATCGATCCATAGCCGTTTAGGTATAGTTAGAGGTATGTATTCTCCATATAGCTTCTTTCTTCCCTTAGCATGTTTATACACCTCGCATCATTCAAGAACTCCGCACACATCTTTCATCATCCCTGGCTAATAGAAATGTTCTTTCAATAGCTTAAACATTCTCTTCTTACCAAAGTAGCCAGTTAAGCCTCCAGCATGTGCTTCTTGGATAAGTAATTCCCTAGAAGAACTACTTGGCACACAAATTTGTTTACCCTTCATTAAAAACCCTTGGCTTAAATAGAACCCTTCCACTACGCCTTCGATGTTGCATTTGACTACTAAGGGCCTAAAATACGGATCATGCTCATGTTGATTGTAAGCCCCATAATTAGAAGTTTGAAGTTTGAAGTTTGAAGTTTATATGTAAAGTTTAGGGTGATTAAGAAAATTGTTCGATTAAGCTTAAATTATACAATGAAGTTACAAGTATTAATAAAAGTGATTCCGTAAGTTTGAATTTAAGAAAATAAGTAATAAAATAATTAAATATCATAATATTGAATTATAAGCAAATTACCCATTATTAATCGGAAAAGCGTAAAACTAGTTTCAATAATTAACAAACCGATAAAAATAAATCATATACACACTAAAAATCATAAAATAACATAAATAATATTTAAGAGTGCTTATTTGTGCTAATGTATATTTACATGTAGGTAAAAATACCCAAAATTATTTAAAATATCCTAAATATGCTAAAATAATGCTAAATAATTAAAGAAAATTATTAAAAAATCAGAGAAAAATAGGAAAAAGTGTGGAAATATCTAGATTCAAGTCATGGTAAGCTGAGTTCAAGAAGAAAAAAATTATCTAATCAAATTTACGCAACTAGAATGCCAAAAAGGAAGAGGATAAAAGACATGTGGCCCTTTAAGAATCAAAAGCAATCCTTAAACCCCTTTATAAAATTAGAAATCATGCCCCAATATTCATTTTGGTTAGATTGTCATCCAAAAAAAATAAAGAGAAATTAGAAAGTGAGAGTTAAGATTAGTTAGAAAAATTAGCAAATTTAGTGTGCAATTAGGGCTTAGGGAGAGAACTCATGACCGACGACAACCTGGAAATGAATAACCACTACCACCACACCCTACCAAACTGCCCAAGTCAGCCGATACACTTAGAGCCACCTTTAGTGGCCGAAAACTAATCAGGCAAGTGAGTCCAATCTCTAACTTGATTTTGTTTAATTTTATAAAAATATTAAATGTGTTTAGAAAATTATGAAATTTGGTATTTTAAGGTTTTTATGTATGTAGATTTAGGGAAAAATATTAGTTTGATGAATTTATGTCTAGAAATGTATAATGCTTAAGAAATTCTAAAAACCCAAGCATATTTTGATTTAGAAATAAATGATTTTAATAGTGTAGTTTTAAGCTCAAAATTTTTGTATAAGCTATTTAGAGGATGTAAAACAGTGCTATGAAGTGACTTTTTAGAAATGAATTTTTGAAAATTTTAAGCCTTTAAATCATATATATATAATTAGTGATATTGGGCTAAATTAGTGATTAAATGTATAATTATTGACTTAGTATATAATTAGGTATTTTAAGATGTTAATATCTGATGTAATATGATATTTAAAGTGTTAGATGTCATTATTATGTGTATTATGTAGCAAATATATGTAAATTAATGATATGAGAAATTAGAAGAGTAATAAATAGAAACTATTAGGTTAAAATTTATAATATAATAATAATAGTAATACACATTAAAAATGATATGAAACTTAAATTTAGTGGATTATATGAAAAATATAAATTTTTCTCACATCGAGAGTAAATTTAGTAGTTAAATTAGGATTAGGATATACCGTATGTATTAGAATACTGGTTAGGGGCCAAAAGTGATATTTAGGATACCTGTATATAATGTGATTAATTTTACATTATGGATTGGAATGCATTTTTAGGATTTACATATAATACTCGTAGTTAAAAACTGAATTAAGACTTAAATCGAAATCGGATTCGAAAATTGATTTAGAAACTAACTTAGAAAATATTAGTAATATATATATATATATATATATTTGGAAAATCAAATCAAGTCATAATTTAAAGCTTATATATCATAGGGATATTAAATACTAAAAGAATACTTATATTATAAGACACAAGGAGATGAGTTGACTTGCATTAAGTCAAGTGAGCGAACCGAAGATTTCAGGTAAGTTGGGTTCAATACATCACTGTATTTTGGAGTACTATATTAAAGTACTTTGAGACTTAGGGTTGTATGTGATTGTGTTTATAAGTAGCCATATATGCATGTGCTTGTATGTCTTTGATTACTTGCTGAAAATTGATGTTGTATTTTGGTGATTTGTTGTAAATTGAGTGGTGTGAGATTGTTTGGTCACCCTAATCGAACTTAATTATAAGTGACCTAAATACCTTTATTAGACATGCATCACAACCCTTTAGGAGACAATTAGGATTCTCGAACCAAATATGAACACCTTCAAAAAAGATAGTGCTAGATAATATAATGGTCTTTTCTTTATCCTTAGTTGAACTAAGTGATAGGAGACAGGAGAGGAGGTGTCGGTAAGGATATGAGCAATGGTTTGAAGGATAGTCATGGGGGGAATGATGTCTCCATTACATAAATATGGGTTTGGTTGTGAGATGTTGCATAAACATTTAAACTCTTAAACTTGGATTAAAGTAGGTGCAATTACTTTTATTTCACAATGGATCGGACCACATTATGTGATGGCATTTGCATATTGTACTGCATATAATTAATTGTTTAAAAACCCTATTTATGTTTGTTATGCATTCTTAAGTCTCCATCTTGAGTTACTGAGTTGTTGGTTGTTTATACCCTTATAGATTTTCTTGTAAGTTTCGATTAAGATGCTTCGATATAATTATCTTGAGGTTAGTTTCTTTTTGAAGTGACTTAGGGGAGTGAGAATTAACTGGTTGAAGAATCAAGTCCTTTAATGCTTTATTATTAGTACTCTTAAGTTTATGTATTGGTTTTATAATACTTTACTTATTAAACTAATATGGTGTGTAAATATTTCCTAGGATTATAAGAAAATATAAGTATCTTTTTGCAAATACGACTTAAGGTTTTTAGTTATATTTATAAATTTTGTCTATAATTATGAATGAGCTGTTTACTTTAAAACAAAGGGTCATGGACGCTTTATGTAAATTGTATCTATGATAGGGATTGTAGGGTCAATTATTATCATAGGTTGGTTTATATGATAGGACTGTTATGACTTCGTCGCTTCGGGGCGTAATAGTTCTAGATTGATATTAGAGTGTAGTTTTAGTGAATTCGCTTTGAAGCATCATAATTTAAGAGAAATATATATTATAAGAATGCAATGAGAGTGGGTAGTAAAAGATTGTACTGAACATACTAAAGTAGAAGTATGCATAATATTTAGTATATTAAATGTTAACTGATCCTAAGTTTAATTACAGGGTCAAAGGGGAGAGTTAATACTTAGTTAGGTATGTTTTGGTTAGATTGGTGAAGAGTCTCTCATTCATTATAGGGTTAAGATGTAATGATTATTATTAGAGCTAAGCTAACTGATTGGAATATATTTAAGATCGTTGATGAGATCATAGGTAAATTTTATGATAAAATGTGTTATAGTTAGCAAGATTAGTGGGCGTGGTTGGAGATGAGTTTGGAGGCCCTATATAATTTCATGCCCTAAACTAGAGAGTCGTAATAGCTCTTGCTGTGTAGACTAACCTAAGCTAAAAGTTAGTCAACCACTTTAGCTATTAATGTAGGTATAGTTTACATAAGGTGTTTACCACTTCTCTATTTTGAGCTATCTAATCCTAAATCTAATAGATATTAACTTATGATATAACTTTTGAAAATAACTATAAATAATAAACTTGGGCATAGATAATCGAGAAATCAAGCTTTACAAATCATTTAGAATATAAAATTTGACTTTTAACATAAAGTTCTGAAAAGTAAATTGATTTGAGAAAATAATACGATTAGAAAAGGGTTTATGGAAAGTTACAGGTTTATAGAGCATAGTAGTAGTATCCAAAATTGAAAACTAGAAGGTCACTAATAGAGACCCTATTAATTTTCCTATCAATTAATAAATTTGAGAAGTAATTAAGAACACAGTCTTTCAACCTTGAATCTTACTCCCTAACCCACCCTTTAGTCTTCTTAGAACTTGGTTTGATATTGATGAGACTATTAGAAACTTGCAAAATATCTATAGGGGAGTAAGCGACAACTTGCTTAATAAGTGGGACAAAGACAATAACACATATCAGTCATCATGCAATCGCGGTTTTCAAGCATAGTTAATTAGATGCAATGCATATTCAAGCAAATGCTATCGCATAATGTTAACCAGTTATCATAAGACTAGAGAAATTATGCTTGATCTAATCTAGGTTTTGAGGAGTTTCACATCGTATACTTCGTGAATCAGAACCAAACTCAGGATTATGAAATGGAGAAACATGCTTCGCTCAAGACTACCTTCAAGCCTCCAACCTTGACGTAACCTCCTCTCTTGTCACTTAGTTCGATTAAGGGTAGGGAAATGATCATTTCTACTATCTTCATTGAAGGGTTTGTGTTTGGCCTGATAAACCTAATTGCTTTTCCTAGTGGGTTGTTATGCAAGTTAGGTTAGTAGTTACATCAAGTTTGTGTTAAGTTGCTTATGGGGTGATCAAGCAATTTTACACAAACCAAAGCAGGTAATACCATAAAATAATTAATACATATAATCCATCACTCCAAACAGTAATTTGATGTTCAAACATATACACTACACATACACAGGCTAACACGTTACAATCATAAATAAGATACATACTAAGGTTCCCAAGTATGCTCAAGCAATACTCCAAAGTACGATGAAGTACTGATACCACTTACTTGGAACCTAGTTGCTCACCATCGTGGTTATTTACTTGTCTTCGTAGGTGATCCCTTGATGTAGTACTTTATTCTACATATAAATTAGGAAATATTGCTAATTTACTCATTCATCATAGAATTAGGTTGATTAGTTGTTAGTTCATTAGCCTATGCCCTAAGTATTAAAAGTTTAGAATAGTAGTATAAGTTTATGTTACCTTCTAAGCTATCCCTTAAGTTAAGGTCTCCTTGAAACATTTACTGAAAAAGCTTTTGAGATATTCTCTACATTAGTTAGGTATTGAAGTTTACTACATATTCATCCTCTGCCTCAATCTCTAAGGTTAGTAAATCCCTAAGATTTTCAATAGCACCATTTGAGCTAAACTTTGAGTTAAGTCATCCTTGAAGTTCTTATACTAGAAGCTTCTAAGTTATCTTCTGATTAAGTTGTTGCATCCACTAAAATTTAAGTTTCTTAATAAAAACCCTATGAGATATCATCTGAGCTTAATCAATTTCATAATTTCCTGGAATCTTTCCTTTAAGACCTACAACTTCAGATTTCCAACAAATACTCCCTCTGACTTAGCCTCTGAACCTGCTTGACTATACCTTTCTTTGAGTTTTTGCCTTTGACCAAACTTTTGAGTGATTATCAACTAGAACATTTGCCTCCTAATTTCCTCTGAGATACCCTCTAACTCTATTATCTATAGGATTTTTAAGAACATCATCCTCTGACTAAGCTTTTGAATCCCCTATTATTACAGTTCATTTACAAGTTTTGCTTCTGACTCTCCCTCTAAGTATTAATGTAGTGCAAAATCATTTATAGAATCCTTTAAGCTATCCTCTACCCTTAACCAACTTTCTACAATCAATTGATTTGTTCGTTTCTGCCCCAAACTCTAGTATAAGTAATCAAAGTAACACTTGAACCAATATTACTTAGCTTCATCACATTCCAAATTCCTTAAGTAATACATCATTTCTTACCATTTCTTTAAATTTACATAATACTAACTACACATTTTAAGGTACATACTTGATTTTGGTAGTTTTTCTTAATGAAACCCCTTTCAACAGCACCCTTACACCACCATGTACATCAATTACAAGTGGAGCTTAAGATTCAAGTGAGGTCCTTAAGAAGATACAATAATTTTTTTTTTTACCAAAACACCATTTAAATCATAATTTAAGGCTAAAAAATTCATTAAAAATTATAGAAAATGATTTTATGAAAAATCTTTTCATAGAAATTTAGCATTAATATAGCGTAGTTTATATAAAATTTTCAAAGTTAAAACTACGTCTTTAGACCTATTTATTTCAATATCGAAAATTGCTTGATTTTGTTGGTTTCTTAAGCACGTATATTACAAATACTAAATTCTTACAAAAAAAAAAATTTTTTTTTCTAGATTCTATATATGAAAATATGTAGGAGTAAATTTTAATGGAATTTCCTAAACAATTTTTATATTTTTACAAAATTATCTAAAATCGGATCGAATTAGGACTTCACTGGAATTGGAAGCTCCAACCATTATAGTGCCACTACCAGCACCACCACTATTGTCTACAGAGCTAGGCATTAGCTCCTCCTTTAGACGGTGCTCTTGGTTTGCTTTCAGTTCTTATTCAGCCATCTGATCTCCACTATGGTTATATTTTACATTGATTTTCCAATTTTTGCTTGATTTTCCTTTTTTGATTAATTTCACTCACTTTAATTTTTACCAAATCCTCACTTGCCTAATTGAAATGTTGGAGAAGGTTGTTAGATTTGTCAAGACCATTTAGAGTGTAAAAACGATTTTTTTCTCTATCTTCTAAAATTAGAGTTTTTATATGTCCGATTGCATGCTTAACCTCGCTTAGTTCACTAAAACCTGTCATGTTTGGCTCTACATGCCTAATACCAATTACATCTAGTTGCCTCAAGTGATTTTTTATTTTTATTAATTTTTTATGAATTTAATTTGCTTATTTTGACCTAAAATGCTATTTTTTGGGTATTTTATTTAGTTTCGGTCATATCTATATGCATAAAAATTATATACGACACATATATATATGTTCCACATGTGATTTTATGTCTCCAAAATAATTTTATTACATATATCATTTATCTCTAAAGATTTACAAACTAACATAACCCATTTTACATATTTACGATAAATAATATTTAATATAGTTAACTTTCACTAACTTAGCCATATTATTATTATTTTATTATATTTTTAGTATTCAATTCTACGGGGTGTTTTCGACTAATGTTTCGAATCTACTTGTAAATTTTTGGGTCATTTAGGTTAATTTCACTAACACCCAAAATTACCTGCTTGAAGCTATTAGATGAAATTATAGGGTTCATATAATAAATAGACTGCCATAGTAGCCTTCAAGCAAAGGTGGTTAGAGAGAGAAGGAATTAGATCTTTGATGATGCCTTTAAGATACTTTTTAGTTAGGTTAGAAGATGGGAGACCTTACTCAGCTAACATCACCCATATTTCTACTGGAGTCCCATATTTTCCTAGACATTATCTAGTAGGGATTATTGATTGGTTTCCTTATTTTCCAGAACCAATTGAAGCGAGAATAGAGATACCCTTGGAACCAAATGAACTTGATCTAGATCCTGTAATGCTAGGACCACTATAGGAAAATCCACCACTAGTAGAACCACAAGAGGTAGTGTTACGCCCCGAAGTCGCAACAGTCCCGCCGTGTAAACCATTCTATGATAGAAACTGGCCTCACAGTTCCTACCATAGAGATAATCTACACAAGGCATCGACGACCACTCGTTTTGAAGTAAACAGTTCGATTAATGATTATACTACAAATATGATGAGTAACTCAAATTACTATTAAACATAGATAATCATATAAATAAGTCCACAGAGCTTCCCAGGAAGATTTACATAATAACTACAGTTTACTAATTTACAGAATAACTAACAGTCTTCATCCTTTAACTACAAGGTCAGTCTGGTTACACATTAAGCTAAATAACTTGATCCTCACACCCCTGGCTTCAAAAAGACTAACCTCTGGATAATTGTAGGGCAGCATGGTACTTGAAGAGATTACAAATCAGAACCTGCAAAAGGATTTATAAGGGTATGAGCAACTACAGCTCAGTAAGTTGAATTGGAGACTCATGAATGCATACAAGCACAAACAGGATTATCAAACAATTATTTTCATGCAATGCAACAATCAAGTGTCATCGCACAACGTAGTCCGGTCCGTTGTGAAATCAGAGAAATTTCACCCGCTCCGATCTGGGTTGAGGAGTTCCATGTTATGCAGCAGCTCACAACCAAACCCAGGCTTGTACAATGGAGACCTCGCTCCTCCCGCGACTACCTTCGAACCATTGACTTCACCCCCGCCGCGACCTCCTCTCCTGTCACTTAGTTCGACTGAGGATGAAGAAGGGACCATTTTGCAATCTTGCGCTATCCCTTTCGAAGGGGTCGGTATTTGGTTGGAGAGTCCTATGATCCCCTAACGGGTTACAATGCATGACGTTTTCGGTTATTACGGTCGACTAAGATTAAATTCCGGTTAGGGTGTTCAAACAAGTCCACAACAATTCAATCAGTCACAAAATCACTCACAGCACAAATTCCAGCACGAATTCAGATACATCACACATGCGCAAACTACTTACAATCACAAGCATATACAAGCCTAAGTCTCCGAGCACTACAAAACTAGTACTCTATTACAATAAGCAATAACCCAACTTACTTGAATTTGCTCGGTCGCTCGATCCTCAAATTGCGAGCTGATTTGTTTCTGGGTGTCCTATAATGCAAAGAGGTCCTTTTAGTACTTATTTTTTATGGATTCTTATTCTAATTTATAATGTAACTCATTTTCCTCATGTATACCTACAACGTATTAGTAATTCGTTGTATTTTATTTCGGGGTTCGGTTCTTAAACTAGATTCTAGTTTTAATTCCTAGGTCGTAATTAGGCTCGAATCCCAATGTGACATTAATCACCTTATGCTCGGGTATTCAAATATCCTATTGGGTCGTAATTTTGGTATTCTAACTATTCGGTACACACTAACCCTAATTGGGATATCGGATTTATTCCCGAGGTGTAAAAATCTTACATTTTAAGATATTTACTTAAAATTAAATATTAATTCCGATTTATTATTTTTCTGATTTCAATTATAGTATTATCTAAATAACTTTATTTTTTTTAAATTTAGTAATTTATATTTTCACATATTCCTAATTTCTCATATTCTTTACCTAATTTCCCTAATTAACCATAATTAGTACCTAAAAGCTAGGATTAGGGTTCCACTGCAGAAATTAACTTCCTTAATCATCTAATCAAGATCCAAATCAGTAATTAACATCCTAATTACCTAATTAATCCCAAATCACCCAATTTTACCATCATTTTAGGGCTAAAAATTAACTTAAAATTTTCAAAAATTAATTTAAAAAAAAGGGCTTCATAGCACTGTTCTAAATCATATGAGAATCCTACAGAAAAATTTTGAGCCCCAAACTACATCCCTAAGCCTATTTAATTTCCGGTTTAATCATGCTCGGTTTTGATCAATTTCTTAAGAACCCTATATTTCCAGACATAATTAAACTAAATCAATATTTTTCCCTAAATCTACATACAATAAAACCTCAGAATAACAAGTTTCATAATTTTCTAGGCAAAATAACTAATTTTACAAAATTATACAAAAATCGGGATGAGTAAATGACTAACCAGTTCATGGATTTCTGGCCGTCCAAACCCGGTCCAAGGCTGTCGGCCGGTCCAGACGCTGGTCCTAGGGTAGGGTGGTGGTGGTGGGTGGTGGTTCCAGTTCACCTTGCTAATCTGCACAGTTTTCTTTTTTTTTTTTATTTTCTGGAATTTCTCTCGATTTTTCTTGTGTTTCGATTTTTCTCAGATTACAAACTGTCCAAATGTCTTCTGTGAATTTTTTCCTTATTTATAGACAAACATAGTAATTAATGTGCATTAATTTGATGTGATTTTGCCCATTTCCTTGATTTTAGGCTTTTAGTTTGGCACATTTTTATTGGCCAATTTTTTTTCTTTTCAGTCACGACCTAATCCAGTTGCAGACCTCTCCTTCTGATTTTTTTTTCTGATTTTTTTATAATTATTTTGTATTTTTCTTTAATTATTTACTTAATTTTCGGCCTATTTTAGCAATTACGCGTATTTTTATCTACACGTAAATACATGTAGGGTACACGTAAACATTCCTAAATATTATTTTGGTCATTCTAAAATTTTTAGTATACATATAATCTATCTCTACTAATTTATTAGTTATTATATTACACTTTTTGCCTTTTCAGTAATTAGTAGTTATTATGCTTAAAATTTGAAAATTTTATAATCTCTTATTTTACTACTCACTTTCTTAAATTTAAGTTTACAGGGTCATTTTTACTGGTATTTTGTTAAATAGTTTATAATTTGGGTTTGATCGGATCCTTTAGCCGATCGTCCTAAACCTTGGGTTTAAAGTTCAAACCTATGGTTACTTGGCTTGGCTTTAGGGTTTACAGGTAGCCCATTTAAATACAAAGAGTAGTCATCAAGAGAATGAGGCTAATATTGAGGAGGATCTATAAGAAGAGGATCCTTAAGAGGAAGAATGTAAGGAGGAGGAACTTGAAGAAGAACCCAAAGAGGAGGAACAAGAGATGGAAAGTGATAATGAACCTGGTGTAAATATTTATGCTTTTGTTATGCAAGTGATAACTGACATTGGGATAGCTAACACTAGGATAGCTGGGATAAGAAATGGACTAAGAGGATAGGTAGAGGCAGGACCTGTACAAACTGAAGAGGTAGAACTTGAGGGAATAGG
The DNA here is from genome assembly GCA_024138015.1 of Lumnitzera littorea. NCBI lineage: Eukaryota > Viridiplantae > Streptophyta > Magnoliopsida > Myrtales > Combretaceae > Lumnitzera > Lumnitzera littorea. The sequence goes on from JAMXBB010000012.1 coordinate 88,662,015, forward strand.
AAATGGTTGTGCAATTGAGCTTGAGGATGATGAAGTGTATGAGGTGATTGTGATTCTTGATGGCCTAGAAGTAATATAAAAAAGTTTTGAATTTGCAAATAATGAAGAAGAAAACATAGTGGGTGGATACATGGAGTGGGTTCCATTTGATCAGGTAGTTGCTACAGATAGCTCTAACGAGGATTAGATATAGTTGGCTGACTTGTTTAGTTAGATCCTTAGGTGTGATATAGTGGCAATTTTGGCTGAAATTGATGTACCTTTGATCTTTTGATATATATTTGACTTTTTGATGTATTTTGTGGCTTTTGGATCATGTCTCGACGTTGTAGTCAAGTATGATGTAATCCAATCTAACATAATCTTTTGTGTTGTATAGTTGTAAATATTGAGTTTGTATTAGCTAATGTAAATAGTAATGCAATTGAGTTGTAAATCCTATGTATGTACTCAAAGATTTATTGAGTTGTATCTTTTTATTTCTAAAGTTGTAATCAACTACAATGATGCAAAGTAAGAATAAAGTTAATAGTGAAAGTTATATCTATTTTGTATATCGATAGAATTGATGTTATTATTACTATTTTACATAAGTACAAATTATAGGATTTTGGTAATTTTTGAAAAGTTTATAAAATTGAGGAATTGGATTGATAGGAATCAGGCTACTCGGCCTTTGACCCGCAACTGAGCTTGAGGAGTGAAAGGGCTAGTAAGGCAGATCCTTTTACTCTAATCGACTCCTATTGAAGCCAAGTATCTCTTTGCCGAGTTACTCTTAATGCTGAGCTAAATGACTACCTGTCTCTCTAAAGTATGCTGAATTGTAGATTGCCGATACAACAATCATACTTGTAAAGCCCTAAATTTTTCGACCTAACCTTTGAAGTAGACTTAAGTATGTTAGATATTCTAGGAATTGACAAGGTTAGTGAAAGTAAAAACTCTAAAATAACTAATCAATTGCATATAAAATTTTTCTACCTTAAATGTATGTAAACACTAAAGATTTCATTCGAAAGTGATAAAAACCCTAAAACTATAATTTTAAGGATAGAAAAGCACCAAATCACCATAATTTACCCTCAAACCCTAATTGATAATGTAACCTTAGTATTATACCAAATCATTGATAAAAGATTAAAGATAACTTTCAATCATTCATAAATACATATAATACTAAAGTAATCCTTTAAAAATTAAGATATTGCATCATAGATCACATTCATCTCCTTAGTATATAACTAAGTTAGTATTACATAGAGTTAAGAGTTTAGTTGATGTTTAAGTTACATGTAGTAAACAGAAAATTACCCTAAATGACACTTTTAATAATAATTATACTAAGTAACTTATCAAATGATGTATATAGGATATAAATACCTAAAAGAAGATCTCATTATCTATTTTTACTAATCAACTCACTAAACTTCTTATTTTCTTTCATTTCCTTAATTTTTCTCCTAATTTTTCCTAATTACTTCATTATGTACACTAAATAGTATGTAATTTTAGAAAGTTGACCAAGTTAGCATATGTTGACTAAGGTCAAAAGGTTGACTAAGTCAACACATGAAAAAGTTAACAAAATGTCATTTTCATTCTAGAATCATCTCTTCCTTTTCTAATGATTTCTTTCCTTTTCTTTTAGATTTTTTTCTCCTTTTCTTTTCATTTGTGCTATCCACTTCCCTAACCTTTAGGACCCCACTTGTTTTCATTTTCAAAGCACAAAATAACACAAATTCAAGTCCCTTTCTTCTTCTTCCCAAATCGTGATTCCCTTTCCCTTTCACCTTTGTTAATTTTCAAACTTTGCAACCATATTTCAAGAAGAAAACAAAGGTATGTTATTATGTATTACCCTATGTTATTTAATAGTTAGATGAATAGGTAGGTTAGTATAGGAAGTTTATATGTTGTGTACATATATGTTGTTGAAGGCTTAAAGTTTCAATTTTTATGCTTAGAAGTGTAGGATAGCTTTAGTAAATGGAAGAAGAGCATGCGTATATATATCTAAGTATGCGTATATGAGAGTATACTAGAGAAATATAAGTATAAAGATCTTTGTACATAAGAAGCCATTATATATATAACTTAAAATAAGGCATATACCAACTATACATACATATACCATGCCAAATATACCCTTAAAATACAAAGATATGAAAATTGTGAAGCTTTCTTAAGAGGGGATTTTAGGCATACGAAAATACGTATAAAAATACGTATATCACCGTTTATGTTTATGAGTATATGTACTAGTATACGTATAAGTATATAGGTATATATACTAATATGTTAGGAGTATAAGTATATGTATAACATATATATAAAGTGTATGAATACATAAGGATAATAATGGATGATGATGTAAGCAATGACATAATTGAATAATGATGTAAGCAATAATGTAATTAAATGATGACATAAGCGATAACACAAGCGATTGATGACCTTAGTGAAAATATAAGCATAAGCTGGTAAAATAATAACTTATAAGAATACATGAGAATATAACATATGTATGTACATGTACTTAGGATCCGAAAATCTTTTAAACCTTAATACACTTTCTAAATTGAATTAAGCTTAATTAAGTACATGAATTAGTAATACTAATGTAAAATTCCCTAAGTATAAGAATCTAATGGCTAATTAAATCATTAAGTCCTAAAATAGGATATAAACATAAGTAATAAGAATAATTAAGCTTCAATAGTTAAAATTTCAATAAATTTAGCCCATATCGTAAAACATGGGTTTTAATGTCCAAAACAGACATCACCGTGTGAATGTATGTTCAAAAACAATGAAAAACAACTATAAATTCATAAATATCATAAATAGAATGAAAAAGTTACATACGGTTAGTGATAAAGTCTAATTGGATCAAAATTGATTGTAATCTAAGTAAAATTAGGTAAATAGATATCTAGAGTTACTAGTTAATTCAATTGCTTACTATCATTATTATATTATAATAATTAGGTGATCTTAAGGTAGGTGAGGATCTCCCGATTGATTACTACGACTAGAGCGAGTTGTTATGGCTGAGTGAGTATTTACCCTATGATCCATGCTTGTATGTGATTGTAGATAGTGGACTTAAATGACATTATTAATTTATTGTTGTGTGGGGTTGAGAAATGCTTGTTTATATTATTATGTATTGAATTGTGAATTTACCTTAAGTACGAATAATACTTTATTTGCTGCATGGTAATATAGAAAATGATTGTGTGTACTATTAGATGGTCACATCATAATTGGACTTAACTATACTTGGCCCATGAGAAGAAACTAGTACATGCATTAACATGCATTGCATAGATATAATTCCGATCGTCACATCACACAGAGGTAAAAAGAGGCCATTTAGGGGTTGTTATTATAAATTTATTGGTTTTGTACGATGTACTCATACAAAATGACCTTACCCTGGCTCGGGGAATACTTGGTGTTGGAGGCGCCAATCGCTTGGCTAAGGATCGAGTTTAGAAGCCTCCATTTAAGGGTGAGTGTGGACTGCGGGAGCCCACTCATGATTATACTAAAATTTGGTTTTTATGAAAATACAAGACTTGTTTGATTTAAGTACAGAACATGGAGTTCCATAATAAAGTAAGTTCTAGTATAATACTTGGATCTAATTGGTACCATGTATACTCCAACCCAAACTTCGAAGGGCGTTAAATCTGAGTTACGTATATGGACTAGTTAACTATACGTATTGTTTGGCATTCTATTTGACCATTCATTCATATGTGTGAATATAATGTATTTATAACTTGCTTATAGTGTGGCTGAGGATTTTGCTCACTAAGCTTAGGCTTACACCTCCTTAGACTTTTGCTGTAAGATAGCTTGTTTGTTGAGGCTGGTTGGGGGATGTTACAGGTTAGCTTAGGGACTTGGGCAAGAGCAAGCCATCCAATGTGTTGAGAGAACGGATTATATAGACTTTTACCTATGTACTTTTGTCTTATCAGTAATATAGACTTAGATATACTAAATTACTACTTATTGTAAACTTTGTAGTTTAAATTTTATATAAATATGTTTGTGTGATGATATCATATGGATTTGTATGTTGTTAGGAAGCTAGTGGTTGTAGAGCCTTGTATATTGTGTGAAGAGTTCATGATTCGAAAGGTAACCAATCAAGGGTTCTTTGAACAGTATACGGCATCTGTCACGACTAGACTGTCCTTAATTTGTGACAATAGCATTCATGAGTACTCACTTACGTTTGAGCCAACCAAATACTCGGCCTCACCCTTGCCGAGGTACTGAGAAAGAGAGACCCTAGATTGATCCTTAGTCACCCTTACTTGGACCAGCAATCTGATCATACTCTTTTGTCTACATCCTTCAACTACCTTACTAATGTATCTTCGCCATGTACATAGGACCACATGTAGCATCTGCCACACTAATCATTGCTTTTTTCAAATATTCATTTTTATCCTCTTGTATTCTTGTACATTACTTCTTTAGGGAAATACCCTTTTTATCTTTTCTCTTTTTGGGCAAGTTGCCCTAAACTTTCGAGTATAAATACCCCTTGTATTTGTAGTTGTAAACATCATATTATGATTAATATAATTGAATATTCTTCCTTTTGTAAACACTTTTGTTTACCTTCATTTCATTCTTATCCTAATCCTTAAGCAAGGTTAGGTGGTGGGTAACCTTACTGGACCATCTCATGTATTATATCGAGCTGTACCATGAGTCTTTAGTAGTTCCATTGGTGTGTCATATCCTTTGGAGCTGTTCGTAGGTTTTGCTTACTTTTCATTCGCCTTTTGTTCTTTCATACATTCCCTATCATCTCTTTAAGCTTTCAGTAAGCTTGGACCCATCCAGCGACCTGTCTTGTCTGTTCTTAGCTACAATACGCATCATGGATAACTTGTAAATATATATGTATGCAGGTTTATAAGTTATAAATATTAAGCGAATATAATAGAAGCTATAGAAGGGAGTCATACTAGAAGGATTAAGGGAAATCAAAACCCTCCATTACTAGTACCATCACCCCTAAGGGAATAACATAGATAGGATATAACCTTACCACTACCATAAGAGGGTATACCAATTGGGCAATTACTTGCCAATATGCATACGATGATGAGGCAGCAAGGAATGTTGATTCAGCATCTTATGACTGGAGGTAATATGGGAAATAGAGGGCTACAAGTATTTGAATAAAGAATGGAACAACCATAAGAGGTAAATAAGCTTCTTAAGTTTATAAAAGTAAATTGTTGCTTTGAGGGAGAAATAAGTTAGCTAGCTTTAGCTGATGATTGGTTGGCCTAAATTGAATGAAGTTTTGAGGCCTTTAGAATACTTAAATCCTAGAAGTTAGCATATGCCACCTTTATGTTAAAGTTAACTACTCAAGTTTAGTGGGACTCAAAAGTGAGACAATTAGGGAATAATATTACTTGGTAGAGATTTAAAGAGGAATTTAAGAAAGAATACTTCCTTTTAGTGTCCAAAGCAAGATGGTGAGAGATTTGTTTGAACTAAAGAAAGGAGGCATAAGTGTGATGCAGTATGAAACTGAGTTTAATAGACTGTTGTAATAAGCACCTGATTCATATCGAGATCATGTTGAATTAAAGAAGGATTTGTTCCTTACTAGGTTTGACCTTACAATGTGTTGTAAGCTAGAAGACTATGGTTTCACTACTTATACTGAATTGGTGGATAAGGTAAGACAATTGGAGAATAATCGTATAAGGATGCAAGTAATGTGGAGTCAAAAGATTAACAAGGGTTATCAACTTAGTTCATCATTTAAAAGATTATATCTTAGAGCAACTAGTAGTTATGGATAGAAGAGACGGAAACCAATAACTTTATCTAGTAGCCTAGTGCAATCAGTGCTCAATTTGAGCTTTTATGATAAGGATGATAATGTTAAGTGCTGGAAATGTGGCATAAATAATTTTCCAAGAAATTATGTTTAGCTTAAAGGAAAATGTTTTAAATGTGGAGATCGGAAACATATGTTACAAGTGTACCCTAGACTGAAACTTGTGAAGTGTAACAAATGTGGTAGAAATAGGCATTTCTTTAGGAATTGTCCACAGTTTAGACAAGGAGCTAAGAGGACTGGAGGCTCTGATAACGTGACCGCACCTACTTGTATCTTTGCTATGGAGGATATGGGAAATGAGGAGGATATGGGAAATGAGGAGGATGAGGATTTTATGGATTGGATGGAAAAGTACTACCATGACTATGCCGAGGAGATTATGGGAGTCGAAGAAGAAAACGATGAAGGACTTATGATAGGTACGTACTCAGACTACTTATTTTGATGATAATTTAAGTGCAAGTTAAATTGAAGTACTTAAATTTTGAGATTTATGAATGTAAATTTAGTTAGTAAGCATACTATTAATATGTTCTAGGGAATGTACTTTAAATGGACAACCTACTTTTGCATTATTTGATACTGGTGCATCTCATTCCTTTACAAGTCAGAAATTTGAGAATGAGAAGGAGATTAGTGCAGCTAAGATTAATATGACTTATAAAGTTAGAACTCCTATTGGGGAGAAGGTAACAACTTGAGAAGTGGTGGATAATGGTAGAATTAAGATTCAGGAGAAGGAGTACACTATAAGTCTTGTAATATTACCTTTACAAAGTTATGATATAATAGTAGGAATAGATTAGTTATCTAAGCATAAAGCAACTGTAGAGCGTAGAAGTAAAACTATTACTCTAAATGATAGAGAAATGGTATTTCAAGGCAAGGCTGGTTGAAGCAAACTGAACTTAGCTATGGTAGAGATATGTGATGAATTATTTAAAACAAAAGTAGAAGATAATGATTGGAAATTTTGTTGGGTATTTGCCATGGATGTAAAGAAAGAGGTACCTAAAGTAGCTGACATGCTAGTAGTGTATGAATTTTTAGATATATTTCTAAAGGATTTACTAGGTTTAGCTCCACATCAAGAGTTGGACTTCACTATCAAGTTAGTTCTTAAAACTGAACCTATTTCTACAGCTCCATATTGGATGTCACCTATGGAACTTCAAGAGCTAAAGAAGCAACTTGAAGAGCTATTAGACAAAGGATTTATTCATTTAAGTGTTTCACCATGAGGAGCACCAGTATTATTTGTGAAGAAGAAAGATGGTACCGTGAGATTGTGTATGGACTACTAGGAAATAAATAAGGTTACTATTAAGAATAGGTATCCATTATCCGACATTAATAATTTGTTTGATCAGCTATAAGGTGCAATTGTGTTTTCTAGAATTGATTTAATATTAGGATACATCAATTATGAGTTAAGCTTAAGGATGTGCATAAAACTACATTTTGAACATGATATAGTCATCACAAATTTTTGGTGATGCCTTTTGATTTGATGAATGCCCTAGCTGTGTCTATGGATTTGATGAATCGCATATATTAGCCATATTTGGAAAAATTTATCGTGGTGTTTATTGATGATATTCTGATCTATTCGAAAACCAAAGAGGAGCATATAAAGCATTTACAATTGGCATTACAAAAGCTAAGGGAAAATAAATTGTATGCTAAGTTAAGTAAATGTGATTTTTGGTTGGATAAATTTTCTTTTTTGTGTCATATTATATCAGGTGGGAATCTCTGTAGACCCTAACAAGGTGAAAGCAGTAATGGATTGGAAGCAACCAACCACTATTTCAAAGATGGGGAGTTTTCTAGGTATGGCTAGATATTACTGATGATTTATTAAGGATTTCTCTAAAATTGCCAAACCATTGACTCGATTAACCTAAAAAGATGTAAAATTTGAATGGGCTGAGAAATGTGAGTTAAATTTTCAAGAGTTAAAGAAATGACTAGTTACAGCACTAGTATTAATGTTACCTGATCTAAATAAACCTTATAGTGTATATATTGATGCTTCTCGGAATCGATTAAGTTGTATACTGGTATAGAATAGAAAAGTTGTTGCATACGCATTAAGACAATCGAGGTTACATGAAAGGAATTATCCAACCCATGATTTGGAATTAGCAGCTATAGCGTTTGCTTAAAAGATTTGGAGACATTATCTAAATGGACAACGATGTGGAATATATACTGATAACAAGAGTTTGAAGTATTTATTTACTCAAAAGAAGTTAAACTTAAGACAAAGGCAAGGTTGGAGCTTATTAAGGATTATGGTTTGAATATAAATTATCACCATAGAAAAGCCAATTTGGTGGTAGATGCTTTGAGTTGAAAGAATTATGAACATGTTACATTATTGTTAACTTCACAACATGAGTTGGCGCGTGAATTTGAAAAGTTGAAAATTGGGTTTGACTGGTGTAAGCCTAATAGTTAGATAATGAATTTGGAATGCAACTTACTTTATTGGAATTGATTAAATAAGAGCAAGATGAAAATAAAGATATGATGAAAATGAAAGGGAATTTAAGCAAAGCAAAAGATTTTGATTTCAAAGTGGATGAAAGAAGCAGACTAAAATTTAGAGGAAGGATATGTGTGCCACAAGATCTCGACATAAAGAAGGAAATTTTAGATGAAGCACACATTTCGAGTTATATCGTACACTCGAGAGGAAATATGATGTACTAAGATTTAAAATTGATATTTTGGTGGAATGAAATGAAAAGAGATGTGGTACCGTATATGGTAGAATGCATTATATGACAACAAGTTGAAATAAAACATCAAAGACCAGGTAGACCATTGTAACCTTTAGAATTATTGAGATAGAAGTAAGATCATATCGCAATGGATTTTGTAGCAGCATTACCTAAGACTCAAGTTGCTTATGACACAATTTAGGTAGTCATAGACAGATTAACGATGAGTGTACACTTCTTACCCTATCGGATAGGCAATTCAAAGGAAAAGATAGTTAAGCTGTATATTTGAGAGATAGTAAGATTACATGGTGTGCTAGAAAGTATTGTTTCTGATCAGGATTGTCATTTTGTATCTAAATTTTTGAGGAGTTTACATAGAGCTTTGGCTACAAAGTTATAATTTGGTACAGCTTATCACCGCAAACAGATGAACAATCTAAGCGAATGATTTAAACCTTAGAAGATATGTTGCGGGCTTGTGTATTAGATTTTAGAGGTGATTAGGATATATATTTACTATTAATAGAATTTGTTTACAATAATAGTTACTATGTAACTATACAGATGGCACCTTATGAAGTATTGTATGGAAGTAGATGTAGATTGTCACTGTATTGGGACCATGAGGAATATGTAATGATTAGAACCAATATGATCAATCAAACAAATGAGAAGGTTAAGATTGTATGACAATGAATGAAGGAAGCTCAAGACCATTATAAGATTTAGGCCAATTTGAAGAGAAGGCCATTAGAATTTGAAATTGCAGATCTTATTTATGTCAAGATAAGCCCATTTAAAGTACTTCGATGGTTTGGCTTGTAAGGAAAGTTGAGCCTACGATATATTAGTCCATTTGAAGTACTGGAGAAGGTTGGTAATGCATCCTATAGAATAACATTACCTCTAAGTCTATCGGGCTATCATGATGTATTTCATGTTAAGAAAGTTTATTAAGAACCCAAATGCAATCGTGGAGATAAAGTTAATAGAATTAAAGAGGAATTTTCAAGTGGTGAAGTAGCCCATAAAGATACTAGATAATTGGGTTCAGAAGTTAAGAAATCAAGCTATGAAATACGTAAAGGTATAATGGAATGAAGGTCTAAACTTAGAGATTACTTGAGAGTTGAAAGCAGTAGTGGTGAAGCAGTACCCATGGCTTTTCTGACTTTTAGGATAGTAAAAGTATGTTGATTATCATTTTGGTTAATTAAGTAAAAAGTAAATATATAGAAGTTTTGAGGACAAAACTTTTTCGAAGGGGGATGGAAATATAAACCGTGTAATTAGAAGTTTGGGGTCGATACATAAAGTTTAGGGCGATCAGATAAGTTATCTGATCAAGCCTAAATTATACGACGAAGCTAAGAGTATTAGTAAAAGTGATTTTGCAAGTTTGAATTTAGGAAAATAAGTAATAAAATAATTAAATATCATAATATTGAATTATAGGCATATTATTTGTTATTTATCAGAAATGCATAGAATGAGTTTTGATAATAAATGAATAAATAAAAATAAATCACATGCATACTAAAAATTATAAGATAATGTAAATAATATTTAGGAGTACTTATTTGTACTATATGTGTATTTACATATAGATAAAAATACCCAAAATTACTTAAAATACTTAAAATAGACTAAAATAATGCTAAATAATTAAAGAAAATTATAAAAAAAATCAAAGAAAAATCAAGAAAAATAGGAAAAAGTGTGGAAATGTCTAGATTTAGGTTGTGGCAAGTTGGAATCAAGAATAAAAAAATTATCCAATCAAATTTACCCAATTAGAAAGCCAAAAAGGAAGAGTATGAAGGACATTTGGCTCTCAAAAAATCAAAAGCAAGCCTTAAACCCTTCTATAAAATTAGAAGTCATGCCCTAACATTCATTTTAGTCAGATTGTCATCTAAGAAAAATAGAGAGAAATCAGAAAGTAAGAGTTAAGATTAATTAGAAAAATTAGCAAATTTACTATGCAATTAAGGCTTAAAGAGAGAACCCAAGACCAACGAAACTTGGAAACGAACAACCACCACCACTACACCCTACCACCACTGCCCAAGTCAGCCGACACACTTGGAGCCACCCGTGGTGGCCAAAAGCTAATTGGATAAGTGAGTTTAATCTTTAACTCAAATTTGTTTAATTTTGCAAAAATATTAAATATGTTTACAAAATTATGAAATTTGGTATTCTAAGGTTTTTATGTATGTAGATTTAGGGAAAAATATTAGTTTGATGAATTTATATCTAGAAAGGTATAGTGCTTAAGAAATGTCGAAAACTTGAGCTTATTTTGATTTAGAAATAAATAACTTTAATAGTGCAATTTTGAACTCAAAATTTGTCTGTAGGCTATTAGGAGTATGTAAAATAGTGCTACAAAGAGATTTTTCATAAATGAATTTTTGAAATTTTTAGGTATTTAAATTATATATATAATTAGTGATTTTGGGCTAAGTTCATGATTAAATATATAATTACTGAGTTATTATGTAATTAGGTATTTTAAGATGTTAATATTTGGTGTAGTATGATATTTATAGTATTTACAGTGTTAGATCTGATTATTATGTGTATTATATAGCAAATATATGTAAATTAATAATATGTGAAATTAGAAATGTAATAAATAAAAAATATTAGGTTAAAATTTGTAATATAATAATAATACTTGTAGACACTATAGTCCTAATTTTTATTTTTACAAAAAGGGTCCTAATTCAAAAAATAAAAATAACAAAAAAATTAATAAAAGATAAAAATAATAAAAATTTAACAAATGATGAAAATACTAAAAAAAATAAGAAAAGAAAAAAATTATTATAAAGAGTTTTGTAGATTTTTCGGAAGTAACTTATATTCGAAACAAATGGTTTTAGTTTAGTTAAAAAATTTTATTTTAGGGAATCGGATAGTTTAAGTATAATTTAATTAAACTGAATGTTAAGGTACAAGCCAACAGCCTAACGGATAAATATCGAGGTATTTAAGAGTAGATTTAGTTTGAAGTCTTAGGTTCGAGTCTCAGCAGGCACCTATGTCTTTAGTTTTATATCTCTATAGAAGCGAGATGAAAATGGGTCATATCTAATTAAATCATATGAATTTAGTTAAATCGGATTTGAATTCATTTGAATCTAGTTTAATTACCGAATCGGATATAATTAGATATGATAAGATGTGATATGATTTAGACTCTATAAACACATACTCCCCTCTTTCTTCTAGATCCTTCACATACACACGTCCACAAATCCAAATGATTTTGAAGTCCCTGACGCTCCAATTCAATTAAGTCCAAGTCTATCGTCTTCAATCCCTTAGCCAAATTGCTTGACGCCGCATGTTGGAATACAACACCTTCTGATCGAACAATTAGTATCGCACGGCTGACGAAGACATACGGAGAATCATGCCTGAATAAAGACCAAACACATCCCCAATCCCTTGACAAAACGCCGACCAACAATCCTTTGCCTGATCACTCCAAGCCACGTATGCTTCACTCACGACAGACCCAAAGCTAACAAGCCCAACAGCGTCGACTAGTCCTCAAGTTCACCATCCACAGCCCTACCATCACTTAATCTTCATTTATACACAGGCCGCTGTATAGTCCATCCCTAATCCTTGACCACACTATCCTCACTTGAGCAACACCAGACGGACAGCAATGACACTAGACGGGCAGCAGCAACACCAAGCGGACTGCAACGCCAAGCGAACAGCAGTACGTTTTGTATAACAGCACCACAGCGCACAATTCAGCACTGACCGTCACGTCTCCACGCTTGACGAACCAACACCAATACTTCACCGAACAACCCAAGTCAGGTTCGGTTTTGATTATTTTATTTTATTTATTTATTTGTCTCTTTAGTTATCATTATAATTTCACTAGTTATTTAGTTGAGTTTATGATATGATAGGTAAATAGATATATGTGTATGTATTTATATGCTTAGGTATATTTTTAGCATTATGACTTTAGGATTTTCTCACTTAGAAAAATTTATTTTGTAAATAACTAAAAATAAAAAAAATAGAAATCCCATTTTAAAAAATAGGACTTTTAGAGAGTTTTTATAAAATAAGAATAAAAGACTTAGTGAATTAGGACCCTTTTAGAGCTTTCTTTGAAAAACTAAATTGATAATAACGTGAACTCAGTCGGTTTTCAAAAATTAAAATCAATCAACGCACTAAAGATTTTTTGAGAGAATTATGATCGTCTGATCTTAGATAATGAGTACGTAGGCATCTTCGGGGCGATGATAAAATATGTTAAACTTAGGTTCTTTTCCTTTTGATTTTTTTTGTTTATTTATCTATTTATTTTAAATATTATAATTAGAAAAATAATCTTAATTTTGATAAATAAATAGTGGTACCCGTTAGGATTTAATAGGTTAGTCCCCGAATTCGGAACCCTCTGGTTCTTCATTAAAATTGAAATCAAAGACTGGTAGTCAAATCATAATCAATCCACCCAATTGATTACGGTTTTTTTTTCTTTTCCCGACTTCGGTCGAGTGGCGACTCCAAAAATAATTTTCAATAAAAAAACCGGAATTACCTAATTTCTTTAGTGGAGGATTAATATTAAATGGGTTAGGGTTTAGTATTAATCAGAAAATAGGAAATTAATTTTTAAATAAAGGAAATCGAAAAATCAAGCTCGATAGTTTGGTGACTCCACTGGGGACCGCTAGAGGGCTAGCCACTATAAGTTATTGAAAATAGGATTATTTTTCAAAATAGTATATGTATTTGATTATTTTATTTATTTATTTTTACTAACTTTTTTTATTTATTTTAGTTTATTCAAGGGTGTAACTTTTGAGGATTACTATTATTTTGTTTTTCTACATCATAAATGCCTGATAGATATGGTCAGAACCAGGCCGTCTTAAGACCTTAGAAAGGGGGCCGTTCTGTAAGCTTCGGATGTTGTGGGGTAACCACCTTTCGAGGTCGATCAGGCTACCCCACTCAAGTTCAAATGTGACCATAGAATCGTTGCTTTGAAAAAAGTAGTGGTTGTAGAACTTGAGAACATTTAGAACCCACCCTTTATATTACATGAAAACTTTTTTCAAAAAATTCACAAGAACCTATGATGTATCGAACCTGAGTAGATAAAGGCAGTTGTGAAGTTGTGATTGTAATTGTAATATTTCCTTGTAAATAATTTGTCTAAATTTTTATGTAAAGTTTAGATCACGTTATAATTGTAACTTTAATTTTGATTTTAATTAGTCATGGCTGGAACAAGTCAAGGGCCTTTTGAAGACATTTATGTCTACCTACCGCATTGGCTATAGAAACTACTTCAAACGTGGTTTCAACTCTTTAACCTAAATAAACAGGAGTTTATTAAGAATAAGATTGGGCCTATCTTCTCTTTACAAAAGATCTCCGTGAACATCACTCTAGTGCAGGCCTTAGTCTACCTATGGGAGCCCGAATCCACCAGTTTCTGTATGGGCCTACATTAGTTGAGCCCAACTTTAGAAGAATACTCCCAATTGTTGTGGGCTCCTCCAATCACTGATGATATCTATGTCCCAGACTTGGAAGCTGCAGCACCAAAGATCTTCAGCAAGTTGATGGGAATCAGAAAAATCGAAATAAACCGGGTTCTAAATCAAGGAAAGACCATTCCATTTGAGGATGTCATGGACTGGTTTTCTACTGAATTGAAGCATAGAGAAAAACACGAGGTTTTTTATGCAAATTTAGAAGCATGGCACCAGTATCGAGTCAACGCTTTTATATTGGTAGTCTTCAATACTATTTTGTTTCCTGATGAAAGACGTTGTGTCCATTTCAGAATTGCAGAACTCGTAACCCAATTCCTTGAAGGGAAATCATATGTCCCGGCCCTTCTGGCCAAGCAGATTCGGTCACTAAACCATCTCAAGAAAAAGAAACGAGGAGATCTGAAAACTAATATGGTCCTACTGGTTGTTTGGTTCATTAGTCACATGAGAAGTTACCAACTTAATTTCAATCAAGCTGAGTTTACTCAGCAATATGATCTCATCAAATCTTTTGGAGAAAGAATTGAGCTGCCAGAAAATATAGCTAACCGCTACTGGGTCCAATACTTTCAGAGTGTGAAAGCAGAAGAGTTGTTGTTGATACCTAAGTGGTTTGTAAGCAAGGAAATGATAAGAGGATGTGAAGACTTCAAAGCGATTCCTTTGATCGGCTTCAACCTCTGCACTGCATACATCCCAGCCAATGGACTCATTGAGGACATGATCCCCAGACCATCATTAGAAGCTCTCTCGTTGGACTTCCTTAACCTCAGCATGACGATGGTTGATAAAGTAACCATGCTTTAGAGCATCCGAGCTCTTTGGTGCACGAGAAAGACCACCCCTACCACTAAAGGGATAATAGCCAGGAGCCAGATAACCAAAGGATTTCTTTATCATCAGCTAAAAGGGCTGAAAGATATGGAAGACAACAAAGAGAAGGGGGAAGTTCAAGCTGAACCCGAGAGGACGAGTAAAAGAGAGCAAGAGTTGGAAAGCCATTGCAAGGAGTATCATCAAAAGGTAAAGGCATTGGAAGCACAATTGAGGAGGACCAAGGGCAAAGAAGAGCAGGCTCCTATGATCCGAAAGAAGAGAAAGACACAGGATAAGCCTACTAGCCACTAAGAGATTAAATTTTAGATTTTAGGTTTTTTATGTTTTCATTTTTATGAACAGAATAAGAGGTGTAAAGCTTCACAATTGCAAAAATTAATAAAAGTTAGTTAGGTTTTGCCACATCAAAGGGTTTTCCCCAATTCTTGATTTTTCATTGCACTCGTGTGACACGCATCTTGTGTTTATACGATTAACAACCCTTTTCTAGGAAAATGAAATATGTACTAACCCTTTGTTGAGCTGTTCAATAATCAGGTAAAATTTCAAGATAGCTCCTAAACGTCAAGTCTTTTAGAGAAGTTCGATTAGAACATGTTCCCAGACTAAGATGGCTACTACTCAAGGAAATGATGGAGACCCTGAGATCAATGATCCCTTTGAGCTGCGGTTTCGTTCCATAGAAAGGGCTATGGAAAAGATGGCAGAACAAATGAGCTTCTTAGCAGACAGCATTACTTTGCTGCGAGCTACAACACCGGCTAATGAAGAAAGTTCTAAAACCCATTATGGGAAGAATACACAAGCTTTTGAAGCAGAGCACAAATATCAAAAAGACACATTCGAGTTAGAAGGAGTTTACCTGAAAGATAACCCGACCTTCGAACTTGATACGTATGCAGTCCCGAGACTTGTCGACAATGGGCTAAGTACGGACAGCTTGAAAGAATTGGAAAAGAAATTGACACAACAGATCACTGAGAAGATGAAGGCATTCGTAGGGTGTGATGGATTTGAACAGGCGGCTATCATAGAGTTTTCTGCGTATGACATGGGATCATACCCTGAGAAGTTTAAGGTACTAGAATTCGAAAAGTATAACGGGATGGGTTACCCTAAGCTCTACACTAGGTGGTATGTTAGGAAGATGGGTAAATATGTTCAGTACAATCCACTCATGGTACAGACATTTCAAGATAGGCTGACCGGACAAGCCCTGACTTGGTATGCCTTGCTTGATTTGAATCAGATAAATACATGGGAGAAACTTGCACAAGCATTTTATGAACAATATAAATTCAATATAGAAGTAGCCCCGACTATGATGGACTTGGTTGCCCTATGGAAGAAGAATAATGAGTTGTTCAAAGAATACGCTCAAAGATGGAGGTCCTTAGCTGCAAGAATCTCTACTCTAATGACTGAGAAAGAGCTTACATCGACTTTCATTAACACCTTGGAGAGGCCCTATTTCTCCCATCTCATCGGGCAGGCCTCATCCAGTTTTGCTGAAGTAGTAGCGGCCAGGTGCAGGATTGAAAGTGCCGTCTCTTCCGGTAAGCTGCAAGACCCAGCAGATAGAAGACCACTAGTATCATCATTTGATCCTAGACCAACCACTAGCAAGCCTAAAGAATCTACAATTGGTATGGTAAATTCAAATGCCAGACCAAATGCTCAAGTCATTTTTAGGGCGAATCCACCCCTTGCTCAGCAACAGTTCAGAGACCAGTTTCAAACTAATAGGACTTATAGGCAATTTACCAAGATACCGGTCCCTTTAAGTCATGTCTTCGAGAAGTTGTGTAGGGATAATTTGATACGGTACGAACTTCCTAGCGATTGATATTGACCGAGAATCTTTGACCCCATAGTAAAGTGTGAATACCATTGTGGACAAGTGGGGCATTCAACTGATGCATGCTGGAGACTGAGGAACAAGATTCAGGACTTGATAGATGAAGGGACAGTGCAGTTGGATTTTGTGGAAGCCCCGATTCCTAATGTTAACAATAATCCCTTACCTAACCACGGGTTGATGATTGGTATGATTTTTGATGATTGTACTGTCAACATCATTGATTCAGAGAAGAAGCCTAAGGTTTTTGAATTCTATACTGGCAACTAGACTCTAAAAGTGAAGAGCTACACATTCCATGTGTTGTTGCCACCATAAAATTACAAGGCTACTCCATTTAACTATCACTTGGTAAATTAGGAAAAACCAGGTCCTTTAGTAGGGGACATTACTCGATCGGGAAATGTTTATCACCTAAGAGAGGAGCATGGGAGGAAGGTTACATTCGGAGAATCGAATGATAAGATGGCAGCTAAACGCATTGAGGGGCTATCGGCCTTTACCAAAATGATCAAGTCGAGTGAGTATAAGATCATGGATCAACTCAGAAAGACTCTTGCACAAATATCGTTGATGGGCCTGTTAATCGCTTCTGAACCACATAGAGAGGCTTTGTTTCGCACTTTAAATGAGGTGAAGGTCCCTCGGGAAATTCCAACTGAGAAGATGGGACTGGTTACTAATTCGATCCTTGTAATAGATCAAATTTCATTTTCAGTTGAAGAATTGAGCGAGGAAGGGAACAAGTATATAAAGCCATTCTTTATCATGATAAGGAGTAACGACATAATTGTCACCAGGGTGCTCATTAACAATGGATCATGGCTGAACGTTTGCCTACTCGCCACCTTGGATTTACTAGGCATTGACACATCTACAATTAAGCCTTCTTCCACAACAGTCAGGGCCTTTGATGGTTCCAGAAGAGAGATTATAGGGGAGATTGATTTATCTGTGAGTATTGGCCCTCAGCACTTTACTATTTGATTATAAGTCACGGACATTTTGAGATCTTTCAATCTACTTTTGGGAAGACCTTGGATTCATGCAGTAGGGGCCATACCCTCGAGCTTGCACCAAAAATTGAAGTTTATCTCTAATGGCCAGGTGATTACAATTCTGGGAGATCAAGATTATGAAATCTACAAGGAGATGGCTATACCCTACATAGGAAGTGAGGGATAAGAAGAGCTGGGTTTACAAATGTTTGAAGAAGTGAACATTATTACCGGTCCCGACACAGAGGATGATAGAAGAAAGGGATTCAAGGAAGGTTAGATCGGCACTTACGGCCTTGGCTACAATCCTACCTCAGCGGAAGAATTCCAGAAGAAACAAGCGAGGTGCAAGAGAGGTAACAGATTATACCATACCTCAATGACCTTTCCACCGTTAGCTGAGACATTCAGACGGGAAGAGACTCAAGCCTGAGAATCCGATAAAGAAGGATCAACAAACTCGCTACCCAAGTTCCAGCATCATTTGAACAACTGGTTCTCTATCCCGGCGAATAGCAACAGGTCTTCCCTAGGGTAAAGGGGTGACTCGTAGTTAGTATTTTCTAAATTTTTATTTTCAATAGTCATCGTTTCAAATGTACCATTGAACCTTTCGTTCAAAATTAGTTAGGCCTTTATCTCATCTGAAACCCACTTCCATTTATTCAATGAAATCTTAGTTCGTTTCTTTCCTATTTGCTCTTTAGTTCTCTTTTGTTTACATACACTTTTTTCATGCATTCTCATTTAGATTTAATGAACCAAACGAAAACCAGGAATACTTCGCGCAGGTAGAAAATGAGAATATCGATATCGCTTCTGGCCCTACTGGGTTAGTCATCGGGGGTGATGTTGATGACTACAGTAATATACAAGAGGAATGGCAAAAACATGAATTGGGTAGAATCATTATTGATGAACCAATTGAGATAATTAATGTGGGGAACGAAGAAAATCTTAAGAATTTTAAAATTGGGGCAAGTTTAAAAGAGAAACAAAAAACAGAAATGATTACGTTGTTAGTTGAGTATCAAGACGTGTTTGCTTAGTTGTATGAAGATATGCCTGGGTTGGACCCATCGATTGTAGTCCACCGTTTACCGATACAGGAGGACATCAAACCAAAAAAGCAAAAATTGGGGAGATTTCGACCTAACTTCTTGCTGAAAATTAAAGAAGAAGTGAAGAAACTACTGGAGGTTGGATTCATCGAAGTGTCGGATTACCTGGAATGGGTAACTAATATTGTTCCAGTAATGAAGAAGAATGGGAAAGTTAAAGTGTGTATAGACTTTCGAGATCTCAACCAAGCAACGCCTAAAGATAATTTTCCATTGCCTCACATTGATGTCTTGGTGGATAACACCGTCGGAAATCATCTATTCTCTTTCATGGATGGTTTTTCAGGATATAATCAGATTCGGATAAGACAAAAATGACTTTTATTACGACTTGGGGAACGTTTTGCTATAAGGTGATGCCATTTGGGCTGAAGAATGTAGGTGCAACATATCAGAGGGCCATGGTTGCAATTTTTCATGATATGATGCATAAAGAAATAGAAGTGTATGTTGATGATATGATTGCAAAATCCAAAGAGGAGGAAGATCACTTAGAAAACCTAAGGAAGTTATTTGATAGATTGAGGAAGTGCTGCTTGAAATTGAATCCGGAGAAGTGTACCTTTGGTGTGACGTTAGGAAAATTGTTGGGGTTCATAATTAGCCAAAGAGGTATTGAAGTCGATCTTGATAAGGCTAAAGCTATAATTGACATGCCTCCTCTACAAACGCTCAAGGAAGTGTGAGGATTGCTAGGGCGTTTAAATTACATAGCTCGATTCATATCACAGTTAACGGACAAGTGCTGCCCTCTTTTTAAGCTGTTAAAAATGCAAAGATCAGCTGGAATGAGGAATGCGAAGAGGCTTTCACGAAAATCAAAGAATACCTTAGGAAACCTCCAGTGTTAGTAGCTCCTAAACCTGGAAAGCCGTTGTTCTTGTACCTGACCATAACATCGGAATTTATGGGATCCGTACTTAGCCAGAAGGATGAAGAAGGGAAATAGAGAGTCGTTTACTATCTAAGTAAGAAGTTTATAGAAGGGGAGCAAAAATACTCAAAAGCCGAAAGAACCTGTTGTGCATTGGTCTGGGTTATGCATTGGCTCAGACAATATACACTGTATTATCAGATTGAGTTGATAACACAACACGATCCTTTGAGATACTTAGCTGAAAAACCGGCTCTCATTGGTAGAGTTTCAAAGTGGCAGATGTTGCTGATAGAATTTGACATTAAGTATGTGAACCAAAGTTCAATCAAGGGGCAAGCTTTGGCAGATCAATTAGCGGAGAATCCTTCTGAGGATACCCCTTAAGGAGCACGGGTTGAGTTTCCCGATGAAAGCATCCTAGTAGTGGGAAATGATGGTGAAATAATTGAAAAATCTTCAAGGTGGAAAATGTTCTTTGACGGAGTAGCTAATGTGTCTGGATGCGGAGTAGGGGCAATTTTGGTATTGCCTGGAGGTACACAATTTCCAATGGCTGTAAGATTGGTTTTCCCATGTACCAATAACATTACAGAATACCAGGCGTATATTTTGGGACTCAAAATCGCATTGTTTAAGGAGATACGAGAATTACAGGTATATAGAGATTCTTCGTTGATTATAGGCTAAGCTCGAGGTGAGTATAAGATGAAAGACCCTAAATTAGTGCCTTATCGCCAACACCTGGCTGAGTTGATAACCAAGTTCGAAAAGATTACCTTTGTGTATGTACCAAGGGTTCAAAACCAATTTGCCGATGCTCTTGCTACTTTGGCATCAATGATTCAGATATTGAAAGGAGTGGAGATTCAACCACTTAAAATTGAAATTGAAGAAAAGCCCGCTTTTTGTTTGGTAATGGAAAGTTTATGTGATGAAAAGCCTTGGTATCATGATATCAAAATGTTTTTACAACATGGTACGTACCCCAAAGGAGTAGAGAGGAAGGACAAAAAATTAATTAGAAGATGGGCGGCTCAGTACTTGATGAGCGATTCGACGCTGTATCGATGATTGTTTGACGGTATGCTTTTACGTTATGTAGACGGGAAAGAGGCAGAGATGCTAATGAAAGAAGTGCACGAGGGAGTATGTGGCCCCCACATGAATGGCTACATGCTTGCCAAGAAAATCATGAGGATGGGATATTACTGGTCGACTATAGAAGTGGATTGTATCAGACATGTTAGACGCTGCCATTTATACCAAATCTATGCGAACAAGATAAATGCTTCACCTTAAGAATTGTATACACTATTAGCACCATGGCCTTTTTCGATGTGGGGAATAGATATCATTGGCCCAATCGCTCCAAAGGCATCTAACGGGCATCGATTTATATTAGTAGCGATTGATTATTTCACTAAGTAGGTTGAAGCTTCATCCTACTCTAGTGTGACGAAAGGAGTAGTGGTCAAGTTCATTAGGAGAGACATACTGGCTCGGTATGGTATGCTAAAAATAATTATTATTGACAATGGTACGAATTTGAATAATAAATTGATGTCCGAGTTATGTCGACACTTTAGGATCATTCATAGAAATTCTACTCTTTATTGGCCCCAAATGAATGGAGCCGTGGAAGCAACTAATAAGAACATCAAAAGAATTATTGAGAAGATGGCCATTACGTATCGAGATTGGCATGAGATGTTACCACTTGTACTCATGGCCTATTGAACTTCTATCAGAACATCAATAGGAGCAACCCCCTACTCGTTGGTATACGGAATGGAGGCCGTACTACCAGTAGAGGTCGAGATCCCGTCTCTTAGAATATTGTCGGAAACTCAGTTAGATGAGGCTAATTGGGTAAAGAAGCGTGTTGAGCAGTTGAACCTAATTGATAAAAAGAGGCTGGCAGCCTTATGCCCCAACATTTGCTATCAGCAACGAATGGCCAGGGCTTTCAACAAAAAAGTATGACCCCGAAGTTTTGAGCAAGTAGATATGGTGTTGAGGAAGACTTTACTTAACACAATTGATTCGAGAGGGAAGTTTGCTCCAAATTATAAAGGGCCTTACATTGTGAAGAAAGTATTGCTTAGGGGAGTTGTTATCTTGTCTCAAATGGATGGTTCGAACTTGAAGGACCCAGTAAATGCTGATGCATTGAAGATGTACTATCCTTGAACATTAATGAAATTTTTGCAAATAATCATACTATTACTGTGGCCTCACTTTCATTTTCTACATGCAAAGTTGGTATTCCTAGTAGTCGTTAGCATTGGATAATATCCTAAGCCTTTCTTTTTCTTGTTCCACTAAAAGACCCTACTTCTCGCTCTATTATCTACCTAAATAAACCTTACACACAAGAAGCACAAGAAAAATAATCACTTAATTTAAAGCGATGACTATTGATAAAAATTCTTTTAATACTTTATTGTGGTTAACCCCCTAAAGAAAGGGAGACTTGTTTCCTATTATTTAGGACAGGACCATGTTTAAAAAGAGTAACATGTGGCGTATAAGTAGAAACTCGCTTGAGAATAGATGCTTGCACGAAAAGCCAATGTTTGGACCAGAAGTTCAATGCAGGACATCTTTGTTCGAGAAGAATATGTTTTACATTCGTTTCAAGCTTAAGTTGCTTTCATAAAAAAAAAAAAGGGGTGGTGGTTTTGGAAAGAGATGGAAGAAGAAAGAAGAAGAAGAACGAGAACAAGAAAAGCGATGGTAAGGGTCAGAATTGTTGGTTCTAATCAGACTGCTCAATAAGACATAGGACTACTTGGGAGCTATCATTAAAACCAGGTAAGTGATTCTAAACCTGATAAAACATTGCATTGGCAATTGGTTTTCCCCTAAGGATAATAGCTTATTTTCCAAAAACAATTTAGCAAGATAATTAGCTTGTAGAGCATGGTCCTAAAGTTCCTTAGACTCTTAATTGTCTAACTCATAGAACGTTACCCGACTCAAAATTTCTTCAAGGGATTTAGCAAGCTCACAGAGCGCTATCCCAATTCAAGTTTTCCTTTTCTTCAGGTTTAAGCTAGCTCAAAGGGCGCTTTGACCGCTTTGGTTTGTCAACTCATTAGGGCACGATCAAGTTTCCTCATGTTTTAGGTCTTAGCCAGCTTAAAGGGCACTTTGACCGCCTTGGTTAGTCAGCTCATCAGGGTACTACCAAGTTTTCCTTTTCTTCAGGTCTTAGCCAGCTCAAAGGGCACTTTGACTGACTTGGTTAGTCAGCTCATTAAGGCACGACCAAGTTTTCCTTTTCTTCAAGTCTTAGCCAGCTCAAAGCGTGCTTTGACCGCCTTGGTTAGTCAGCTCATTAGGGCACGACCAAGTTTTTTTTCATTTTCAGGTCTTAGCCAGCTTAAAGGGCGCTTTGACCGCCTTGGTTAGTTAGCTAATTAGGGTACGACCAAGTTTTTCTTCATTTTCAGGTCTTAACTAGCTCAAAGGGTGCTTTGACCTCCTTGGTTAGTTAGCTCATTAGGGCACGACCAAGTTTTCCTTCATTTTTAGGTCTTAGCTAGCTCAAAAGGCGTTTCGACCGTCTTGGTTAGTCAGCTCATTAAGGTACGACCAAGTTTTCTTCATTTTTCAAGTCTTAGCCAGCTCAAAGGGCGCTTTGACTAACTTAGTTAGTCAGCTCATTAGGGTACGACTAAGTTTTCCTTTTCTTCAGGTCTTAGCCAGCTCAAAGGGTGTTTTGACCACCTTGGTTAGTCAGCTCAATAGGGCATGACCAAGTTTTTCTTCATTTTCAAGTCTTAGCCAGCTCAAAGGGCGTTTAACCTCCTTGGTTAGTCAGCTCATTAGGGCACGACCAAGTTTTTCTTCATTTTTAGGTCTTAGCTAGTTCAAAGGGCGTTTCGACCGTCTTGGTTAATCAGTTCATCAGGGTACGACCAAGTTTTCTTCATTTTTCAAGTCTTAGCCAGCTCAAACGGCGCTTTGACTAACTTAGTTAGTCAGCTCATTAGGGTACGACTAAGTTTTCCATTTCTTCAGGTCTTAGCTAGCTCAAAGGGTGCTTTGACCGCCTTGGTTAGTCAGCTCAGTAGGGTACGACCAAGTTTTTCTTCATTTTTAGGTCTTAGCCAGCTCAAAGGGCACTTTGACCTCCTTGGTTAGTCAGCTCATTAGGGCACGACCAAGTTTTTCTTCATTTTTAGGTCTTAACCAGCTCAAAGGGCGTTTCGACCGCCTTAGTTAGTCAACTCATCAAGACACGATCAAGTTTTCTTCGTTTTCAGGTCTTAGCTAGCTCAAAGGGCGCTTTGACCTCCTTGGTTAGTCAGCTCATTAGGGCAGGACCAAGTTTTCCTTCATTTTTAGGTCTTAGCCAGCTTAAAGGGCGTTTCAATCGCCTTAGTTAGTTAGCTCATCAGGGCATGACCAAGTTTTCCTCGTTTTCAAGTCTTAGCCAGCTCAAAGGGTGCTTTGAGCTCCTTGGTTAGTCAGCTCATTAGGGCACGACCAAGTTTTCCTTTGTTTTCAGGTCTTAGCCAGCTCAAAGGGCGCTTTGACCTCCTTGGTTAGTCAGCTCATTAGGGCACGACCAAGTTTTCCTTTGTTTTCAGGTCTTAGCCAGCTCAAAGGGCGCTTTGACCTCCTTGGTTAGTCAGCTCATTAGGGCACGACCAAGTTTTCCTTCATTTTTAGGCCTTAGCCAGCTCAAAGGGTGTTTTGACCGTCTTGGTTAGTCAGCTCATCAGGGTACAACCAAGTTTTCATTATTCCTTTTAGGGATTTTTGCCAACTCACAAAGGCGTTATCCTTGGCTATTTTAACCCTCGTCAAGTGACTTAATGTTCCTTAGGATAGAGTCGTCCCAAGGCAAAAACGATGTCTCTTTTGTCTTTATGGCAAAGTTTTGCTCAAACTTCTCCATAAAGAAGGGCAGCTGTAGACACCTAATTTTTGCCCCTCTATAGTCCTAATTTTTATTTTTACAAAAAAAGTCCTAATTCAAAAAATAAAAATAACAAAAAAATTAATAAAAGATAAAAATAATAAAAATTTAACAAATGATGAAAATACCCAAAAAATAAGAAAAGAAAAAAATTATTATAAAGAGTTTTATAAATTTTTAGAAAGTAACTTATATTCGGAACAAATAGTTTTAGTTTAGTTAAAAAAATTTATTTTAGGGAATTGGATAGTTTAAGTATAATTTAATTGAACTGAATGTTAAGACATAGGCCAATGGCTTAACGGATAAATATCGAGGTATTTAAGAGTGAATTTAGTTTGAGGTCTTGGGTTCGAGTCTCAGTAGGCACCTATGTCTTTATTTTTCTATCTCTACAGAAGTGAGATGAAAATGGGTCATATCTAATTAAATCATATGAATTTAGTTAAATCGGATTTGAATCTAGTTTAATTACCGAATTAGATATAATTAGATATGATAAGATGTGATATGATTTAGACTCTATAAATACACACTCCCCTCTTTCTTCTGGATCCTTCACATACACAAGTCCACCTTGACGTCCACAAATTTGAATGATTCCGAAGTCCCTGATGCCCCAATGCAATTAAGTCTAAGTCCACCGTCTTTAATCCCCTTACCGAATTGCTTAACGTCGCATGTTGGAATACAATACCTTCTAACCGAACAGTTAGCACTGCACGGCTGATGAAGACATACAGAGAATCACGCTTGAATAAAGACCAAACACATCCCCAATCCCTTGATGAAATGCCGACCAACAATCCTTCACTTGATCACTCCAAGCTACGCACGCTTCACTTGCGACAGACCCGAAGCCAACAAGCCTAACAGTGTCGACCAATCCTCAAGTTCACCATCCATAGCCTTACTGTCACTCAATCTTTATTCACACATAGGTCGCTGCACAGTCCATCCCCAATCCTTGATCATACTATCCTCACTCGAGCAACACCAGACGGACAGCAATGACACCAGACGAGCAGCAGTAATACCAAGCGGACAACAACGCCAGGTGAACAGTAGTACGTTCTATACAATAGCACCACAGCGTATGATTCAGCACTAATCGTCACGTCTCCACGCTCGACGAACCAACACCAACACTTTACAGAACAGCCCAAGTCAGGTTCGGTTTTGATTATTTTATTTTATTTATTTATTTGTCTCTTTATTTATCATTACAATTCCACTAGTTATTTAGTTAAGTTTATGACATGATAGGTAAATAGATATATGTATATGTATTTATATGCTTAGGTATATTTTTAGCATTATGACTTTAGGATTTTCTCACTTAGAAAAATTTATTTTGTAAATAAATAAAAATAAGAAAAATAGAAATCCCATTTTAAAAATAGGACTTTTAGAGAGTTTTTATAAAATAAGAATAAAAGACTTAGTGAATTAGGACCCTTTTAGAGTTTTCTTTGAAAAACTAAATTGATAATAACGTAAACTCGGTCGGTTTTCAAAAATTAAAATCAATCAACGCGCTAAAGATTTTTTTAGAGAACTACAATCGTCTGATCCGGGATAACGGGTACGTAGGCACCTTTAGGGTGACGATAAAATATGTTAAACTTAGGTTCTTTTTCTTTTGATTTTTTTGTTTATTTATCTATTTATTTTAAATATTATAATTAGAAAAATAATCCTAATTTTGGTAAATAAATAATAGTATTCGTTAAGGTTTAATAGGTTAGCCCCCGAATTCGAAATCCTCTAGTTCTTCATTAAAATTGAAATCAAAGACCGATAGTCAAATCGTAATCAATCCACCCAATTGATTATGGTTTCTTTTTCTTTTCCCGACTTCGGTCGGGTGGCGACTCCAAAAATAATTTTCAATAAAAAAACTGGAATTTCCTAATTTCTTTAGTCGATGATTAATATTAAATAGGTTAGGGTTTAGTATTAATCATAAAATGGGAAATTAATTTTTAAATAAAGGAAACTGAAAAATCAAGCTCGACAATACTAATACACAATAAATCTGATATAAAACTTAAATTTTGTAGATTATATGAAAAATGTAAATTTTTCTCACATTGGGAGCAA
The DNA here is from genome assembly GCA_024138015.1 of Lumnitzera littorea. NCBI lineage: Eukaryota > Viridiplantae > Streptophyta > Magnoliopsida > Myrtales > Combretaceae > Lumnitzera > Lumnitzera littorea. The sequence continues at coordinate 88,688,922 of JAMXBB010000012.1, forward strand.
ATTTAGTAGATAAATTAGGATTAAGGTGTATTGTATAGATTAGAATACTAGTTAGGGGCTAAAAGTGAAATTTAGGATACCAAAGTATAATATGATTAATTTCATATTATGGTTCGGAACGTATTCTTAGTATTTACATATGACTCTTGTGGTAAAAAACTAAATTAAAACCTAAATTAGAACTAGATTCGAAAACTGATTCAAAAACTAGCTTAAAAAATATCAGTAATAAGTAATATATATATTTAGAAAATCAAATCGAGTCATCATTTAAAGCTTATATATCATAGGGATATTGAATACTAAAAGAATCATTATATTATAGGACATGAGGAGACGAGTTGACCTGCATCAAGTCAAGAGAGCAAATCAAGGATTTCAAGTAAGTTAGGTTCAATACATCATTGTATTTTGAAGTAATATATTAAAGTACTCGGAGGTTTAGGCTTGTATGTGATTGTGTCTATAAGTAGCTATATATGATGTGCTTATGTGTCTTTGATTACTTACTGAAAATTGATGTTATATTTTGGTGGTTTGTTGTGAATTAAGTGGTGTGAGATTGTTTGATTAGCCTAATCGAACTTAATTATAGCAACCTAAATATCCCAATTAGACATGCATTGCAACTCTTTATTAGTCAATTAGGATTTTCCAACCAAATATCGATACCTTCGAAAAAGATAGCACTAGATAGTATAATGGTCTTTTTTTCATCCTTAGTTGAATTAAGTGATAAGAGAGGAGGCTGTGGTAAAGATAGGGGCAATGGTTTGAAGGATAGTCATAGGGGAAACAGTATCTCCATTACATAAACTTGGGTTTGGTTGTGAGATGTTGCATAAACATTGAAATTCCTAAACTCGGATTAGAGCGGGTGAAATTACTTTTATTTCATAATGGCCCGAACCACGTTGTGTGATGGCATTTACATGTTGCATTGCATATAATTAATTGTTTGAAAACCTTGTTTGTGTTTATTATGCATTCTTAAGTCTCCATCTTGAGTTATTGAGCTGTTGGTTACTTATACCCTTATAGATTTTCTTATAGGTTCTGATTGAGATGCCTCAATATAATTATCTTGAGGTTAGTTTCTTTTTGAAGTGACTTAGGGGAGTGAGAATCAACTGGTAGAAGAATTGAGTCCTTTAATGTTTTATTATTAGTACTCTTAGGTTTATGTACTGGTCTTATAATACTTTACTTATAAAACTAATATTGTATGTAAATATTTCCTAGGATTGTAAGATAATATAAGTATCTTTATGTAAATATGACTTAAAGTTTTTAGTTATATTTATAAATTTCGTCTATAATAATGAATAAGCTATTTACTTCAAAGTTAGGGTTCGTAGACGCCTTATGTAAATCATATCTATGGTAGGGACTATGAGGTTAGTTGTTATCATTGGTTGGTTTATATGGTGGAATTACTGCGACTTTGGCACTTCAAGGTATAATACTGATCAGATAGGGTGCTAAACCTAAGTACCTTAGCTTGTAAAGTGGTGATAGGTACATATTAGCAAAAGAGAGCATCAACGAAAGTATTGGTACTTCACTTCTTATATCAAATGACATGGCAAAAAGCTTCCAAGAACTCAACCCACTTAGCATGATGTTGAGAATGTTTATGCTGCCCTTTGAGATGCTTAAGAGATTCATGGTTTGTATAGATGATGGATTCTCTTGATAGTAAGTAGTGTTGCTAGTTTTAAAGTGCTTGGATAAGGGCATAGAACTCCTTGTCATATGCTGAGTAATTTAGTGTGGATGGTTTGTGTAGATGATGAATTCTTTTGGTAGTAAGTAATGTTGCTAGTTTTGAAGTGCTTGGATAAGGGTATAGAACTCCTTGTCATATGCCAAGTAATTTAGTGTGGCCCTTCTGAGCTTCTCACTAAAATAGGCAATTGGTTGGTGCTCCTGCATAAGGATAAGGTACTTTAAGGGTGAAATAGGTGAATTAGCTCTTGCTAACAACTGGCTAACCCAAATTGAAAGGAGTTTTGAAGTGCTTAGAATTCTAGAATCTCAAAAGTTGGCTTATGGTACTTTTATGCTAAAGTTAGTAGTACGAGTATGGTGGGACTTAAGAGCTAGAGATAACATCCCTTAGCCGATGTTTAAGGACAAATTCAAAAAAGAGTGTTTTCCTCATAGTATCCAAACTAAGATGGTATAATTTGAGTTGAAGAAAGGAAGCATGAATGTGACCTAATACAAAACCAAGTTTAATTGATTGTTGCAATATGCACTAGCTTCTTATCAAGATAATCCTAAGTTAAAGAACGATTTATTTCTTATGGGATATGGTTTCATTGCCTATGATGAAGTGGTGGATAAGGCGCACCAACTAGAAAACAACTATTTGTGGATGTAAGCTTAGTGGTGTTAAAAGATTAGTAAGAGCTTTCGATCAGGCTCTTCATTCAAGAGATCTTACTCCAGAGACATTAGTAGTTTTTGCCAAAAAAAGAAGAAGCTATCAACTTTAGCTAGTAGCCTTACACAATTTGTACCTAATTTGGGTTTGCAATACGGATGGAAATGTCAAATGCTGGAATGGTAGAGTGAATCATTTCCCTAGACACTGTACTCAATTTAAGAAGAGGTGTATCATATGTAATGATAAGAATCATATGTGACGGGGATGTCCAAGAATGAAATTAATCAAGTGCAATAAATGTGCAAAAAATCGGCACTTCTCCAGATCTTATCCATAGCTTGGGCAAGGAGCTAAAAAGGTTGGAGGTTCTAGCAATACAATTGCACCTACTTGTGTCTTTGTTATAGAAGATATAGAGGATGATGATGAAGAAGACTTTGCTGATTGGATGGAGGAGTATTATCACGACGATTCTCAGGAAATTATAGGAGCTAAAGATGAAACTAATGAGGGGCTTATAGTAGGTACATATTTAGATTTCTTATCTTTATAATAATTAAAGCATAAGTTAAATTAAGGTAGTTAGACTCCAAGATTTGTGAATAAAAAGCTAGTTAATAATCATAGTATTAGTATATTTTAGGAGATATACATATAAATGGACAACTTACGTTTGCATTATTTGATACTAGCATGTCTCATTCTTTTTCAAGTTAGAATTTTATGGACAAGAAAGGCATTAATGTAATCAAAGTTAGCACCACTTATAGAGTTAAAACTCCCACTGAAGAGAAAGTAACAACTCAAAAAATTATGGATAATGGTCAAATTAAAATTCAGGGAAAAGAGTATCCTATTAATCTTGTAGTATTGCCTTTATAAGGCTATGATGTGATTGTGGGAATGGATTGGTTGTCTAAGCACATGACAAATATGGAGTGTAGAAGTAAGACTATCACCTTAAATGGTAGAGAAGTGGTGTTCTAAGGAAAAGCAAGTAGAGTAAATTAAAAATAGCTTTTATTGAGATTTATGGTGAAATGGAAGGAGCAAGAGTAGAAGAAAGCAATTGGAAGTTTTGTTGGGTGTTTGCAACTGAAGGGAAGAAAGAGGTACCAAAAGTGTCGAATATATCGTTAGCATGTGAGTTTCCAGATGTATTTCCAATGGATTTACTAGGTCTAGCTCCTCATTGAGAATTGGACATCATTATTGAGTTATTCCTTAGAACTAAGCTTATCTTTAAAGCTCCATATCAAATGTTACCCATGGAACATCAAGAGCTAAAGAAACAACTTCAGGAGCTATTGGATAAAGGGTTTATTTGCCTAAGTGTTTCTCTATGGGGAGCACCTGTATTGTTTGTAAATAAGAAGGACGGTATTATGAGGTAATGCATAGATTACAAGGAGATAAATAAAGTTACTGTTAAGAATAAGTATCCTTTATCTCACATTAATGATTTGTTTGATCAATTAAAAGGTGCAACTATGTTTTCTCAAATTGATTTAAGGTTGGATTACCATCAATTGTGAGTTAAGCTGGAAGATGTATCTAAGACTACATTCAAGACTTGATAAGGTCATTATGAATTCTTAGTGATACTTTTTGGGTTAACAAATGCGTCAACTGCATTCATGGACTTAATGAATTGTAGATACTAGCAGTATTTAGATAAGTTGTTGTAGTGTTTATTGATGATATTTTGATCTACTCATAAACTAAGGAGGAGCATGTAACGTATTTGCGATTGGCACTACAAAAGTTAAGAGATAACAAATTGTATGCCAAGTTGAGCATATGTGATTTCTTGTTAGATAAGATTTCTTTTCTAGGTCATATCGTATCGGGTGAAGAAATTCCTGAAGATCCTAAAAAGGTTAAGGCAATGATGGAATGGAAACAACCGATAACTATTTTAGAAGTGCAAAGTTTTCTAGGTATGATTGGATATTATAAGCAGTTTATAAAGGATTTCTTTAAGATTACAAGACCATTGACTTATTTGACTTAAAAGGATGTCAAATTCAAGCAGAGTAAGAAATGAGAGCAGGGTTTCTAAGAGCTAAAGAAATGACTTGTTACAGCATTGGTGTAAGCCCCACAATTTGGTGTTTGGGGTTCGAACCTTAAAGTTTAAGGCAATTGAGTAAATTGTCTAATTAAGCTCAAATTTTACGTCGAAACTAGGTATATTAGTAAAAGTGATCCTATGAGTTTAGATTTAGGAAAATAAATAATAAAATAATTAATTATTATAATATTAAATTATATGTATATTATTCACTATTTATTGAAAATGCTTAAAATGAGTTCCAATAATTAACGAATCGATAAAGATAAATTTTATGCACACTAAAAATCATAAAATAACTTAAATAATATTTTAGAATATTTATTTGTACCATATATGTATTTATGTGTAGGTAAAAATATATGAAATTACTTAAAGCAGTTGAAATATGTTAAAATAATAATAAATAATTAAAGAAAATTCATAAAAAATTAAGGAAAAATCAAGAAAATTATAAAAACATGTGAGCTTATCCAGATTTAGGGCGTGGTAACTTGGAAATGGAAGAAAGAAAAGCAATTAATAACATTTAAACAAATAGAAAGTAAAATTGGAAGAGGATAAGGGATAAATGGCACCAATTAATTCACCAAATAATAAAGGCAGCCCTATAAATTTAGAAACCCTCCATCAAAACTCATTTTGGTCAGTTTAGAATTAAGGAAAATTTAAGGAAAGGAGAGAAGAGAGTAAAAACCGAATTTACTAAAAAATAGAAAAATATAGTGTAAATAGTGCTTATAAGGGAAGACCACATCCAACGACTACTTAGGAAGGAACTAAATTGACCATCATGCAGTGAACCACTCGCCTGGGTAGGCCAACACACCCAAGGTAGATGGAGGTGGTAGAAAGGTCAGTTTCTTGTGAGTTTGATTTTCCTTCCGATTTTTCTTTATTTGTTAAAAATATTGAATAATTATGAAAAATTATGAAATTTGTTATTCTAAAGTATTTTTATATGTAGATTTAGGAAAAAAATTTAGTTTGATGAATCTATGTCTACAAATATACTATCCTTAAGAAATCTTACAAACTTGAGTTTTGTTCAATTTAGAAATAAATGACCTTAGGCATGTAGTTTTGAGTTCAAAATTTTTGTATAGGCTGCTTAGAATATTTAAAACAGTTCTATATAAGTATTTTATGTAGTAAGTCACAAACTTAAACCAAAGGTTGTACTTATTAAATAAATCGTAAGAAAAAAAGTTAAAAAGCATTTAAATGACTTACAAACAAAAAGTAATAGAAAGAAAAAGGTAACCTAAAACCTAATTCAAAAGTCGAAACTATAAACGAAATGAGAAATAAATTCGAAACCTGGTTGAACAAGAGAAGTAATTTTAAGAGACTTAGACCTAAATTACTAAATATGAGAAGATCATAAACCAAAGATAATTATAATGTAAATTACGTAATAAAACATATCTATGGTAAGTATGTGGAAAACTAAAAAACATTTGTATTATAGGCATTATTGGCAATGGCCTGTGCGAGTCACACCTTATATGAGTAAGTTAGAAGTCTAGGTAAGTTGAGATTAATATATTATTGTATTTCAGAGTACTAGTTTGTTGTACTTGGAGGCTTGAAATTGTACTTGATTGTATTTATTAGATAATTGACTATGTACATACTTGTATATACTTGTTTCTAAGTTCAATGATATGATTTTGGTTTACTGCTCTAGCTTATATTTGTGTGATTTGTTTGAAATGATTGAACATCTTAAACCAGATCTAATTAAATATATGATTTGTAATTCTAAATTGGACCTACATAGTAATCCATTAATGGAACACTAAGGTTCTCCAGCTAAATACCGATCCTTTCAAAAGAGATAGCGCTGGATAGCATAATGGGTCCCTTTTTTATTCTTAGTCGAATTAAGTGATAGGTGAGGAGATCGCGACAAGGGTGAAGTTAATGGTTTGAAGGTAGTCATGAGAGGAGCGGTGTCTCTATTGTACATGCTTAAGTTTAGTCGTAAGCTATTGCATAACATGGAAACTCCTCAACTTGAATTAGAACGGGTATAATTCCTCTAATCTCACGACGGACTGGACAATATCGTGCAATGGCATTTGCTTGTACATATATTGCATCTAACTAATTTGGATGATAACCCTGTTTATGTTTGATGTATAGTTCTAAGTCTCTATCCCAACTTACTGAGTTGTTGATTGCTCACATCCCTATAGATGTTGTTATAGGTGTTAGCTAAGAAGTAGCCATATAACTATCTTAAAGTTAGCAACCGTTGGATCTTGGGGAGTAAAGATATAAAACTAAGGATAAGATACACTATCAAATTTAGATTTTATCTTTAAAGCTTTTAATATTAATTTATGTATTACTCAAGTAGATTATGATTAGGCTACTAAATCTTGTAAACATACTTAGATTATTTAGTGTAAATACATATTTTTCATAATTACATAGTCAAATAACATATTTAAATTATGAACTATTTACTTCAAAGCGGGTTAGTTGTGGATGTTTTATGTAAATTAGGTGTAAGATAGTAGTTGTATGGTCAGCTTCTATCTTAGAATGGTTTATGACTTTGCCGCTTAGGGGTATGATAACTAGTATTAATACTATTAGATCCGTATAAGCCATACAGTGTATATAACGATGCTTCTTGAAATGGATTGGGTTACATGTTGATACGAAATGGAGAAGTTGTTGCTTATGCATCAAGATAGTTAAGGCCACATGAAAGGAACTATCCAACTCATGATTAGGAACTTGCAGCTATGGTGTTTCCTTGAAAATTTAGAGACCCTATTTATATGGACAGTGATGTGAAACATATACTGATCATAAGAGTTTGAAATATTTTTTTACTCAAAAGGAGTTAAACTTAAGACTAAGGAAATAATTAAAGCTAATTAAAGATTATGATTTGAATATGATTATCATCTTAGAAAAGCTAATCTCGTATTTGATGCACCAAGTCGTAAGAATTATGAGTAAGTTGCATTATTGTCAACTACACAATATGAGTTGGTAAGGTAACTAGAGAAAATGGAGATTGGGTTCGATTGGTGTAAACCTAATAGTTAATTAATGAATTTGGTTGTGTAACTTACCTAATTGGAAAGAATTAAGTAGCAATAAGAGAAAGATAAGAACTTAAAGGAAATAAAAGAAAATTTAAATAAGGGAAGTGTTTGTGAATACAAAGTTGATGAAAGTGGTATATTAAGACTTAAGGAGAGAATTTGTGTGCCATAGAATCTTGACTTAAGAAGAGAAATTCTAGATGAAGCACATAGTACGGGTTATACAGTACATCTAGGATGGAATAAGATGTATTACGATTTAAGGGCCATGTTTGGGTAGAATGAGATGAAAAGAGATGTTGCTAAATATGTGGTAGAATGTACAACTTGTTGATGATACAAATTTAGCATACATTTTCTATGGTTATTTAGTGCTATTTTAGAATTTAATCAAGTAAATTTTATGTTTTTTTGAGCTTAATTCATTTAAATTTCATATTTAAGGACTTCTAAAGCATTTCATGAAGTTTTCATGGTTTTTAGAGATTTTTGAAGAGAAAGCATTAATCACCATAGTCCCACTTGTGTTCCCTTCATCTTGCAATTTCATCAATTTCAAAGTTTTTGCGCGAAGAGCAAAGAACATGCCCACACTCTATGGTCATGTACCTAGGACATGGACATCCTATGATGAGCAAATATTCTATTTTTGGGTATGTAATATTTAGTGAATCCTCTATTTTGTTAAGTTCTCTTTATAAGCCTAGCCTTACATCTCTATAAATAGACTCATAGGTTTAAGTTTTTAAAGAGAGCCCCTTTGGATAGCATTGTAGGCAAAAATATTGTTGGGGCTCTCTTAACTCCCTTCTTCTTTTCTTTAATTATGTTGTCTCTTTGAATTTGTCTTAGTAAATTGTTATTGAAATTTAATTCTTTTTGCACTAATTTGTTGTTTTATCTATGATATTGTTCTTTGAAGATTTAATTACATCGATTGTATTGTTGTCAATTAGTATTTACCTAGGTTGCTAATTTGATGTATGAGTTTGATATAAAGACATTAGTCTTGTAGTTGAATGGACAAGTGCAATTAGAAGGAGTTCAGTATGCCAAGAGATTAGGTATTGAATTTCTTTAAATTAGGGTAATCGAAGGTGGCAAACCTAATAATAGGATTTAAATTCTAAATGTGATCCCGTGACACTTTATTCATAAGTAATTTAGATAGAGAGGGTCTCAGGATTAAGAATTAGCTAGAAACGCAAGTTTGGTTAATTCAAAATCTAAATTCCATAGGAATAGGATTAGGAATCTCCATGGTCTAAGGAATAATTGAGATTGAATAGTTTTATGAAACTAGATAGTAAATAACATAATTTACTAAGGATCATGTGCTCTTTTTTTAATTGAATCGTGCTTGTTTATGTTAATTAGTTTTAGTTTTAATTAGTTCTATTATTTTACTTGTTCTTATTTATTTTACTGTTTTTATTTTATCAATCTTTATTCATCTTTCCTAATTAATCATGACCATCTCTATATCATAAAGTTAGGTAATTAGATATTTTAGGGTAAATTGCCAATAAATTAGGTTCTTACACACATGGCTCTTTGTGAGATTGACATTTGGACTCACATCCATTTTAATCTATAACTTCACTAGGTGCACTTGCTTCTTAATATGGTATACACCTGATCACCTATCAACAAGTCAAAGTAAAACATCAAAGGCTTAGTGGTTAGTTGCAACCTTTAGAGATACTAAAATGAAAGTGAGATCATATTATAATGGACTTTATTGTGGCACCCCCTAAGACTAAAGTTGATAAATTAATGAAGTGTGGATATTTCTTGCCTTCTTGAATAGGAAATTCAATAGAGAAAATGGCTAGATTATATATTTAGAATATAGTAAGACTACATGGTGTATATGAAAGCATTGTTTATGATCGGGATAGGTGATTCACGTCTAAATTTTGGGAAAGTTTACACAAAGCTTTAGGCATAAAGTTACAATTTAGTACAACTTATCATTTGTAGATAGATGGACAATTCGAGCGGATGATACAAATGCTACAAGATATGTTGTGAGCTTATGTGCTAGAATTTGGTAGTGATTGGGGTAAGTATTTGCCACTGATAAAATTTGTTTATAATAATTGTTATCAGGCAATATTTGTAGCCCTTCCAATTATCAAGTTAGTAAAGGAATAGATGTTGTAAATGTAGTTTGTTGAAAGAGAAGTTGGTATATAGAATTTTGAGGATAAAACTTTCCTAAAGTGGGGTGGTGGCAGGTAGGGGGGTTGGGAGGGTAGTGGTTGAATATGTAAGCTCTATAATTGAATAGTTTGGATTCGGTACGTAAAATTTAATGTACTTACAAAAGTTATTTGATTGAGCCCAAATTTTACACCAAAATTAGAAATATTAATGGAAGTGACCCTCAGTTTAGATTTAAGAAACTAAAACAATAAAATAATTAAATATTATATTAATAGGCTATACATATATTATTTGTCATTTATCAGAAATGTGCGAAATGTGTTTTGTTCATTAATGAATCTTTAGAGATAAATTATATATAAACTAAAAATCATAAAATAATAAGAATAATATTTAGGAGTATTTATTTGTATTAGATATGAATTTACGTATAGGAAAATATACCTAAAATTGCGTAAAATACCTAATATATAGTAAAATATACTAAATTAATTTAAGAAAAATTAATAAAAATATTGGAAAAAATTATTTGGAAGTCTATAATGTTGTACTTTTAGTGTGACAATGTAGGGAATGTGATTTAGTAAAATTAGGAAAAGAATTAGGACATGTAACATGGGGAAAGGTAGAGATTAAAGCCACTTGTCAACTTGCATTTTCCTCAACTAACCCAACATTGCTATATTAATTCATAATCAACTTCTCTTAATTCATTTGGACACTACTATCTGGGAAAATTAGAGAGAGTCTTAAAAGAGTTGTGAAGCTTTCACAAAAAAATTATATAAAAATAGTGTATTTTAGTGTTAAATCCAAGTATGAGCACCAAATCAAAATCTGGAAAGCAACCAAGAGCACCACAAAATAATGGACCCTACATTGGGACTGGCCAATAATAGGGGGTCGTCAAAGGAGGTTGGAAAGGTGTTTTATGGTGAGTTCAATTTGTACTCTGATTTTTGCAAAATTTACTAAAAATATTAAATATTCTTAGAATATTATGAAAAATTGTATTATGGGCTATTTTTGTATGCATTTTTTGGAGAAAATATTATTTTGTTGGGACTAAGTCTCTAAATATATCTCCCTTAAGAACAATTAAACCTGAGTCGATTTCACTTTTGTTTTTAAAAACCTTATCAATATTGTTCTGGCTCCAAAATTTTTCTATAAAGTATTTATAATATGTATTAAATTGCTATGAAGAGCTTTTTGTGAAAGCTATTTTTAAATTTTTTTTTCTAATTTTTAGTCCCTAAATCCTAATAAAGTAGCTATTTGTCAAAACATACTTAATGGTTTTTCATGAACTTGACGTAGATTCTAATTTGGTGGGTTTTCTAGTATATTGTAGTATTGAATGATGTTGAAAGATAGAATTTGTAGTATTAGAAGTGTTGGAATTTAATATTATGGATATAAGTAGCGTTTGGTTGCGAGAATTGGACTAAACAAAGAGCATTAGATAGGATAAGTATGAGAAAAACTGGATAGTACAAGTTTATTGTACCATATTTAATTTATATAGTATTGGACACAAAATTTTGTGTTATCCCTTGTTTAGCATACGCAAATACTAGACTTATTATTGTATTTTGATATTTATACTCTCAATATTATCTAATATATATTTTAATTATATTTTTATATTATTTGAAATAGGATATTTGAATGGATTATTGAATTCATATAATTAAAAAAAATTTATATACAATATTAAATAAAAAGCTATAAATTTACTAGTTATTAAAGAATTCATTATTTATATTAAATAAAAAACCGTGCATATATGATGAATATGGGGGATACTTTTGAGAATGCAAAATATTTTTATTTTTGTCCTGTAAATTCTACTATTATATCATGATATAGATGGGATAAAATCCAAGCTTTTTATTTAGTCCATTAACTCAATTGTTTGTTTAGTCATTAGGTAAAGTTAAAATCAAACATGGGACAAAATTTTTTGTAGAATTTAGTGCCACAAGAATTACTTAACCAAACGTTACCTTATTGTTGAAATATGTATAATATGTAAAGTATTAAATAATTAAATAGGATGAAGTTTAATTTAAATTGAATTGGTGTTAGGTTGTATGGAGTAGTTTGATCCTGGCCATGAATAAGAATCGTAGGAATTCATGCTAAAATGTGGAGTATGTTTTAATTAGAGGCTAGATTAGATACATGGTGTATTAAGCAAATTAGGAAATTTGATCAAAAACTAAATTAGAGACTTTATATACCTGAAACGAAGTTAGATAAACTTTAGAGAGTAGGTTAGTAGATGCTTTTAGGACTTAGGAGTAAATTATGAACATGGGCTAAAATAGAGACTTAATTAGAAGTTAAATAAGAAACTAGTTAAATGCGAGACTAATCATATAAGAAACCTAAAACCTGGATAACTAAGTATAGTAGAACCTTAAACTAAAGATAATAAATCGAGTTATAAAAGAAAATGTATGAATATTAAAATGATATTTATATTATAGGAACTAACGGCGATACTATATCTTAAGTTACACCCTAGCGAGTAAGCGAAAAGTTTAGGTAAATTTAGGATTAATACGTAAATGTATTTCAAACTATTGGTTTATAATACTTGGAGGCTTAAGATTATATTTGGTTGTGCTTATAAGAAGCCTGCTGTACGTATGCCTGTGTATCTTTAAGCTTGATTGTATATTACTGGCCTACTGTACTAAATTGCGATTGTTTATATTGCGTAACATTGATTGGTCGCCTTAAATCAGATTTAACTATAATAGACATGAAACTTTAAACTAAGCATGCATTGTAACTCATTAGGAGACGATTAGGATTCTCTAACCAAATACAGATCCCTTTGAAACGAATAGTTGAAATGGCCCCCTTCTTCATCTTTAGCTAAACTAAGTAACAAGAGAGGAGGTTATGGCAAGGGTAAAGGTGGTGGTTTGAAGGTAGTTGCGGTAGGTCTGCATTACAAAAGTCCAGGCTTGGTTGTGAGTTGTTGCGTACATGTTGAAATTGCTCAAATCTAGATTAGAGTGAGTGTAATTTCTTTAATCTAGCAATGGATCGAACAACATTGTGGGATGGCATTTGTTTGTTGCATAGCATCTAATTAACTATTTGATAACCTTATTTATGTTCATCATATAGTCTTATGTCTTAGTTCCTACTTACTGAACAATTGATTACTCACATCCCTATAGATCTTTTTCAAGTGCTGACTAAGATAGCATATTATAACTACCTTAAGGTTAGTCACTATTGGATTCTAGGGAGTAAGGACATAAATTGGAAAACTACTAGACTTTTTGAAGCTTCTGCTTTTATCTTTTGGTCTTTTAGAAGCAAACTACAAAAATATTTTCTTAGCATACTTTACTAAGTTATGTAAATATTTTCTGAATTATTGAAGTTTGAATATATGTTCTAAGACTTTTGCATATAATTTAATAGTATTTACATATAAATTATTTATTTCAAAGCGAGTTAGTCGCAAATACCTTATGTAAATCACATTTACAATAGTGATTATAAGGTTAGCTTCTATCTTAGATTAGTTTACACGATAGGATTGTTACAACTCTATTGCTTCTGGATGTGACAATACTACATACAAAATTATTAATAAAAATGATAAAAATATGATGGACATATAATATGTGTCCAAAAAATACTAGTTATAAATTATAAGTTAAATCATTGTTCTCGTTGTCTATAAAATTTTAAGTTATGAAATTAGATAAAAATATAAAATTTACTTTCACTAGCTCCTTATTTCGTAATAGTTAGCCTGAAGCCTAGTAAGTTAAGTTCACCTTTGTTGTGCATTGATAAAGTGTTTATAAGATCTGTTGATCTCTCTGATGCATTCTTTTGAATTTCAATTCTCATAGATCTTAAAGGTTGAGATAATCCTTCCATGTCATGCTATAGATTAAGAAAATAAGATTAAAAATAATATGTGAGTTGCTATAAAATTCACAATTAAATAATAGTATTTACCTCTTTGCTTCCCTATATGTTATTTCTTGTGTAATGTGAAATACTAATGGAAACTTGCATTAGCAGGATGTTAAAATTAAATAACGCTATTATTCTTCAAATATATAGGTATAGATAAATGTATGCTTGAGGCATTATAAACTTGTTATTTTTCCGCATTCCTTTAGTGAATAATTAGTCCTTATTTTTCACTAAATTACAATATAATATCCAATCGATGATTGATTAACTATTGAGAATAAATAATGTAACATTGTAATATTTATTCTTTATCTTAAGTTCATAAACATTGCCCACTATAAGCCATTATACTTATAATTATTAAACTTAACAATTAGAGATAACCAATAGTTAATGTTAATATGATACATAAAGTCAGGTCATAAGAAATATAGTTGATACATCATGGATATACTCTATCCATAAATTGTTAAGTGTAGCCACATACATTTGAGTAACTAATATATTATCATGTACTATTATGGGTGGATCCATTTATGTCCTTAAGAATTGTTTTTTTTTTTTTTTTATTGGAAGTTTGTTGTTTGTTGGGTTTTGTAGTGCTTTTTCTTTCTAAATCCAAGTTGTTTTGGTGGTTGGTGTCTCCATTCTACTTGTTAAGGAAACCCTTTGGCTCATCTACCTTTTCAAATCCTTCCTTAGATGCATGTATAGGTGTAGTTCTAAAATTTAAGTTTGAGACTCCATGTCAAAGATATAAATATCTCCTCCTACCCGTCTTTGATGGTTTATTTATTTATTTAGTTATTGATTTTGTATCATTATAATTGATAAATAAATGTTGTTTCCATCAGTTAGTTAATTTATACGTTTTAATTTCTTGCATTCCTTTCTATGGTCTTGGTGTGTTTTCATATCTACATTTATATACTCCAACAAACATTATGGTAAAAAAATATTTAGTCCAACTAATTTATTCATAATATTGATTTTATTATTAATATAAAAAAATCTATTCAACAAAAATATTTTTTAATTTTTTAAAATAAATTAGAAACCATGATTTTTTTCCATAAATTTGACAAATAATTTATTTACTTAATTATTTAGGAAGTCCATCAACAATTATGATTTTGTCTTTATTGATATTGAATGATCGAAGTCCAATGAATTCAAGGATGCTATATAAATTTGAGTGCAACATTTATATCTCCCTTTGGTTTCCCATTTATGTAAGGCCCCCTAACCTACTTAAGTGTACACGAGGATATAAACCTTAAACCCTAGGTTCTTAAGGACCTAAGCAAATTCAATTACTAACCCTATAACCTTAAATAACCTTAAAATATGTGAATTGACTAATGACCCTAACCCATTAGTAGAATTAGGGTTTCTAAAGTTGATAATAGTATAAATCACTAAAACTGATAGCACAAATTAGATTCTAAAAGAATAAAACTTAACGAACTAAGAAAAATTAATGTAACAATTACTTAGTAAAGAAAGTTAAAATTAATGTTATAACCCTATATATATAAACTATGGAAGGTAGAAACTATTAAGTAGTAACAAGGATTAGTTATTATAAGATAAAAGTTAAGACGTCAATTATAAAGCATCTAAAAAGAATTAAAGTTGACAAAAAGTGAGAAAAAGACCACTTTGGCCCTAAAGGTAAAAATAGAATAATAAATAGTAAACTAGTAATAAAATAGGGTAAATAAATAATAAATAAAGGTAAAAAGCATGATAATAACCTATACCCTTCACATATAAGACATAATCCTAACATGTTTCCAAATGAAAATAAAGAATATATTTATAAAAGTAAATTAAATAAAAAAAAATTGAGTAGAATGTTAAAATATGATAAAAGTATCCTATAAAACATTGTAAAATACCCATGAAATATCAAAATAACTCTACAAATGTCAATTAACCAGTGACATGTCATAAAAGCATCTAACAATTTGTAAGGAAAGTAAACAAAAAATTTATAAAGTTAGGAAATATCCCAAAATTATTAAAATATGTTGATAACTCCAAGAATTCACCATAAATTGTACAAGTAGTGAAAAATGTTTAAAGATTATCTAGGCACATGTCATAAGGTCAAGAATAAGTGGCAATTTTTTCATGAATTTACACTTACTAGAACATTATTAAGAAATTAGGTAACTTATTCAAAAATTCACCAAAATTTGTGCACTTGTACAAAATTTCTAAAACTTTAATGGTAGATGTGTAAAAATATGAGGAACATGTTTCTAATTTTCCATGATTTTTAGATGTGTGTACAATTTAACAATAATTCTTGAACACTATAAATACCCTTTTTCAAACTTCAAAAATACACCACTCAAACCAAGCCTCTAAAATTTGGGGGAAAATTTATCCATATTCCTTGTAAAAGGTTAGATAAGGTTGGAGTGGTGGTGGCCACCCCTTGGTGGTGGTTTTTGCCATTTTGGTGGTTTTAGGTTTAATAATTTTGGAGCTTTCAATTCATGTTTTTTGAAGGAGTTATTTTACCTGTAAGTACTCTACCTTCTTATAGTAATTTTCCTAGAATTAATTTTGCATGTTTGATATTTTTTATAATTTTTCCAAGTTTCTATCCATTTTGTTAAAAAATGTCTATTTTAAACAAAAATCACAAACCTTACCTATTACCTTTCTAAAATCCTTAAACTTTTTCTCATGCTTTCTTATATCTAATATGATGTTTTGGTTCCATCCTTGATAATTGTTAAATTATTTTCTAATTTTCTTGGTATTTTGGCCTAATTTTCACTTAAAATATTAAATATATGATAAGACGTATAATATATAAATATTCTTGAATAATAGACATTGCCAATTATTATATTTTTTAAGTTTTCCTATGATTGTATTTTATTATTTTCATCAGCCTTTTCATTAATAGCATCTTATCTTAGTCTTTTTATACTAATGATCCTAAAACTATGTTTCAAAATCTTAATATATATATATGTATATATATATACATACTATATATAATAATTACATTCCTCATGAAAATCAAGTTTTTTTTTTTTAGTATATTAATACTTCTTTTATAAGTACATAATGCAGTACTAAGGTCTATAAAACGATACAAATTAAAAAATTACTAACGATATAAAGTAACCAAACTCTAAAATGTAACTAATAGTAAACTTTTTCTAGGATTTCAATTCAACTTTCAGGAGAATATTGGGCATCTACAATCTAGGTAAATGGCCTACCTCACTATAGTTCTTGATGTGTTATGAAGGAGTAGTAAGTCGTTATATTGTTTGTGCTTGTAAATTAGTTGTATGTACACTTAACGTGAATGTAGATGTAAGATTTTTCATTGATGATTTATGTTGCTTGGCTTAAAATATATAATAGTCTGATTTGGTATGGAATCACTAGTTAATCACCTAATTAATTAGTCTAATGTAATATCTGACTCTAAAAATTATACATGCATAATATACCCATATTTTTGTATTTTCCCATTAACATTACCCATACGATGGGGAAATAAAATTTCCTTCTCTCAATCCTACGAAACTAAAAATGATAAGAGAGGAGGTTTCCGTTAAATTGGAAAGTATTAAGTATGATAGTTTGGAATGAGTATAGAGGAGATAAGGGAAAATCCATTGCATATCCTCAAATTGATGGGAAAGTTTGGGCCCACCAAGTAGTGAGCTGTAGTAAAACTCTTCGAAACCCAAAGCTAGAGTAGGGTTATTTTCTCCAATCTCATGATGTATCAGTTAATGTTGTGCAAATGGTACTTTGACTGTTACATTCATGACACGCTAAAATGACTTGCTTGCTTTGCTTGTTTATGTATAATGCTCATTCCTTGCTACTTATTGAGCACATGGTTTCACTCATACTCATAGAGTTATTCTTTTGTAGGTTAACTCTACTAAAGCATGAGATGGGAGTACTGAGTGAGGTTAAATCAAAAGAAGCTGACAAACCACTTTATCAGGTAATTAAAATAAGAATTTTAAGATAAATGAGACATTGTTCTTTAGGGTTATTGGTAGGCATGTCTTGCTTCCACTAAATGCTGCCAGCTTGAATGTGAAGCCTTGTGTACATCAATGGTGCAATGGTAGCTATAGGCCCTATGCTAACATCGATCATTGGTATGTATGGTAGGACTATTATAATATAGGCACTCGAGGCATGACAACTTATATCATTATATATGTGATATGACTTAAAAAAATTTCATAAGAAAATAAATGATTTATTAGTACATAAAATCACCAAAAACTAACTGTGTTACTCAAATGCTATACATCAAATAATCAATTGCCATTTGGGTACTCAAAGAGCAAGAATCTAATATGCCCAACAAAACAATTCATGAATTAAGTGAATTGTAGGAATCCAAACATGGTAAATAAATCACTTATATCACCACAAAATGGAAGATTACTGAGCAAACAAAGCACTAAATGACCAACTTAGTACTTTTGAAACTTGCTAATATACATTAAGGAGCAAAATTTAAAAGTTTACAAATAAACAAAACCTAAATTAGTTTAAGGATAAAAGTGCTATAAATTTTTGAAAATTTCATTAGTATGGACAAAAAAAGAAAGAAACTCTAAACAAACTCATAAGAATCAATGAAGTAAAGGCATTGAGGAACTCTTAAAACGAAAAAAAATCAAAGAAAATGAAGATAAAAGAAAATACCTTCTTACCAATAAACTTAGTAAAACTGTTTCAAATTGTTCTAAATAGTAACTTATTCTTAGGAAAAGGAGTTTTATTACCAATTCAATAAAGCAAAAGCCTTCAGTAAATTTAAACCAAGAAGATTGTTAAATAAGTACCGATGAATTGCCATATTCTTCTTTTTTCAAAAAAAAAAAAAAATCAAAACTTAACTCATACACTCACTATAAACAACTTCTATGCATTAAGCTAATAAAGGCTACAAGGAATTCTTAGAATAGAAAAAGAGATGGAAGGGAAAAAGGAAAAAAAAAAAGAAGGAATGAGGTGAATGAAAAATCAACTCGTACTTATTGCCAAAAAAGCTCTTAATATGACGAAATCCTCCTACAAATTAAAAACAAAAAATTTTAAATAAGTACCAGTGAACGGCCATGTTTTTTTTTTTTTTTCTTTTTTGAGGGAAAAAAACTTAAAACTTAACACATGCACTCATCATGATAACTTCCTTGCATCAAGAAAATAAGGTAATAAAAGTTATGAGGAATTGTTAGAACAAAAGAAGAGATGGAACAAAACAAGAGAAATGGTGAAAGTGAAATAAAAAACCCACTATATTTGTCTCGAAAAAGGTATGTGAAATCCTCCTGTAAATTAAAACAAAGATGATTACTAAATAAATGCCGATAAATTGCTATCATGCCTAATTAAAATCTTAGAAAATGAAAGAAAAGAGGAGAGATATTTAAAATTGTATACCTATACTCAGATTTAAAGTTGAAAAATAATAAAGAAAGTGATAAAAAAAAAACACATAGTTTTATGAAGAACTAATGTGTATAAGTTGAACTAATTGAAAGTTAAAAACATGGAGACACTTTAATATATCATCATGGAGAATTGCTCGAGAAGTAAGTGGAGAATCATTGAAATAGTTTCATTGGTTAAAGTAAAGTCATCATGCCTCAAAACTTCTTGTCTCTAAATACTTATTGAAACTTCCTCTATACATCTAAGAAATTGGAGAAGTGATCAACAATTACCAAATTGCTTATGTATGTTGTGAAGTTCACACTCTATGTTATTTGTCGTTGATCTCCCATTTGCTTTGTTATGTAAACTGTGGAAGATGATCAGTGAGTGAGTGAGAAAAATATGAATTATGAAATGAGATATGAAACTGGCAAAAAAAATAATGTGCCTGTATGTGTTTGAAACAGTAGAGTTGGAGGATGAATGATAACTTATTGAAATGATAATAATAGACTTAAGTATTTTTTTTTTTTTAGAATGTAGCTATTATAATAACTGAAATGTTAATATCAACTAAACAATGAAGGGTTAATTGGTAATTACAACATGATAGTTACACAAAGGCCTTCTAGCTCAAAATAATATAAATGTAAACATGATGATATAGGAGGATAATATTGAAAAGGTATAGCAACAAAAAAAAAAAAAATCTAAAATTGTACATTATAATACATAAAATAATTAATAGTTCCACAAGATTACAACAATTACCATGCTAATATTTTATGTTGTGAATAGTTTAATATATGTTGAACACAAAATAAAATATATCCTTATTGATAAAGTTAATAAAATTATATAATTATATAGCAAATATAAAGTATTAAAATTTTATGCAAATAGTAGGTTGTTTTTAATGAAAAGTAGTAACATTTAGAAAGAGTTATAGTTGTTCAACCATAGAAGTAAAACATAATGAATACGAAAAGTTGTGTTGTTTTTAAATAAATTATGTAAATACCATAGTTAATTTTAAAGTTAAAATCACTTACATGTAGAAAATGCATTTCTTGAGCCAAAGCTTTTGATATTGTGTAATATTTGACCATAAATATAAATATGTTTTATTACATAGCGGTACCTAGCACATACTCTTAGTATAAGCCTCTCAATTTCTTCAAACATAGAATATTAAAGTTATCAATATATGTGATTTTATTAAGGAAAATAAAGAAGAAGAAAAAAATACCATACTAAGATAAAAGAAAGTACAAGAGATAGTAGTTATTTAGCATTGTCCTTTATTGCTTTCAAAACACTATAATGTTAATTTTCCCCTCAAATAGTTATTTGTAAACATAGTTGTTGTTGTTTCAAAAGATGTTCCATACAAATAATAGGATCTTTTTTTTTTCTTAAATAAATTTTTTTTCTAAACCTTAATTTATTTGACATGTGATTGTCAAAATCACAATTCTATTAAGGCTTTAAATGTATAAAATTAGTAAAATTGTATATAATCATATAAAACTACTAAAATTGTAAAGTTATGGAATTGTACATAAAAATTCATAATCTACCAAAAGTATGTATCTAAACGATTTTGTATCCATTTTACTTAAAAATAAATCATAAAATAATAAACCCATAAAATTGTATAGTTGACTCATAATTTTAACAACTATAGACATAGATAATTTTGTGCTACCAATAACCCATTCAAGTGCTAATTAATAAGTCACCCATTGTCACATCTCAGTATAGCATAGGATGTACTATCATACAGGTAAAACTATCATAAATAAACACAAATCTAACATAAGTTCACTTTGTAGTATATTTTATTAGTGCTAAAAAGGGAGTTTAGCTGTAGCCTTTTAAGTTACAAATAAGTATAAAATTTACAAATCTCAAAAACTTTACAAGTTGAAAACTTCATTTCTCAATGCTAAACATCCTTGTCTCTATTGTCCTTGGTTAGCAAAACTCTAACATTCGTAATTAGCTAACTTTAACTAATGCTCTCAAAAGTTCACCCCACTGGTGATGATGCCCTAAAATCCACTTCTTAACCAAGTATAAGAAAACTTATCCCCTTAGCTACTGTTGAGTTGAGTGAGGGTGGATAAATAAGTAGCAATACAATAAAGCATACGGCATATGCATATAGATATCATATTAATTTAAACCCTAGCTAGTAGATAAGATAATGCAAATAGTATGCCATGCTAATACACATGACATGCATCGGTACCAATATCCAAGCTAGCTTAGCAACTCATCTAGCTTGGTCGACTTCAAATCCAAGCATTTGGATAATATATTTGGGAACCTAGTAAAACCATAGAGCGTCGTTGAAGTTTTGATTAATGTAGCACTACATGCATAAAAAGCCAGCTTGTAAACTTATCCTAGTAAAGTCATAAGTTTTTGAAAACTGACCCTTAGGTCCTTTTTCGTGCAATACCATGAATGCATTAACCAATTCTCAATAAATACCAAGTATAACAACCAAGCTTATCAAGTTTCACCTAGTTTATATTCTAGCTTCTAAATTAGCCTTTAATTTAATCATATACTACATCTTAGCATAAATCCCCATAAGTTTCATTCATAACCAAATTTAAAGTACACCATGTAAACCATTTTTAATAATAAATACATAGAGCATAACATCATAGAGTACCTTACATAGTATATCCCAGCAACATATAGACAATCATCCTAATCACTTGCATGGACACTCACTATCTAATGAGTAGACATAAATTTATTCCCTACATACACACAAATCTACTTACCTAGTTAGTAGTACGTTTCCGAACTTACTTGTTAGCATGAGCTCCTTCCTTGGTGACTTCACTTATCAAGGGTAAATACTTCTAAGGTTAACTTTAGCTAAGGTGTATATACATTTCAGCTTAATTTGCACTTATTGATTATTAGCTCGTTTTAAATTGTTTTTGATTTAGTCTTTGATTTAGTTTCTAAATTACTCTCTGATTCAGTCTAATTTCATAAATTATAAACAAATACCATTTAACTTATATCCTTACTTTACCAATTGAAAATCCCCAACAATTCGCCTAACTTAACCATCTAAGTTTAACTTACACAAAGACTCTTAAATATAATAGCTTCTGATTTTGGCTCTAATCTAACTTCTGATTCAATTGAACTACTATAATTACAATATTGTCATTTTTTAGATAAATCAAATTAGGACCAGTAAAGTGTTCTTCAAATACTACAGTAGTTAAAACTCCTCTATGCTATAATGTCAATTATACCAATTTACCTTATATTATCATACTTGGTAAAATATGTACAAATAGTATGAAAATATATGATATTGAGCATTTGTACCCCATTAAAACCACAAAAAGTATATTATACTAAAAAAATCATAGTGGTTATATTTTGATCATTAATAAACTAAAATAATATATGATACAAGATACTCCATAATACTTATTTTAGCTCATGTTACCAATAAATAACTAAAAATAGGTGGATAATTATACATTTCACTAAAATCAAAGTATAACATATATTTTGATATTACTAAGCTCCAGAAATTGTACAAAGTTGGTTTTGTTCACTAAATACTTTAAAATTCCCATATTTAGCATAATTAGTAAAATTACCAAGAAATACTAAATAAATCATAAAAATAGAAAAAATAATATTTTTTGGAAATTTTTGCTGCCATAATTTATTATATATTATAAGAGTGTTATACAAAATTTTTCAACCTGAAACAACTTCGTTTAATATTTTGAAAAATTTCTTCAAAATTCGTTGGAATAGGGTATGTTCTTAAGCAAGTCTATAAATCCATATTATTTCAAGAAAATAAAATGATGACATGAAAGTACATCTAAAATAACGTAAGGAAACCAATTTTCATAGTTTTCTAACCTAATACAATATTTTTAGAAAATAAAATAAAATCGGATGCAAAATTTTAGCTTACCGACGCATGGTGGTTTGGCCACCCTCTAGCTATGAGGGTTTGTTGACCAAGCTTTTCTACCCTCCAGAAGCTTAAGTTCCAAGCCTTGCAATGTCAAGTCTTGGTTTGCTATAGGAACCCCAATTTCCCTATTTTATTATGAATATTTCCCTATTTTGTTTAATTTCCTAATATGATTTCAAGAGAGGATTTTTAAGCTCCAAAATGGTCTAAAATGCTAAATTGTGAAGCTTAAGTTGGTTGGGTAGGGAAGTGGATGTCCAAGTGCCCTTAGGTTAATTAATTTATTAATTTCTTTAGATTACTCATCTTGTTTAATTTCCTAATCTTAATTTATTCCTAATATCTTATTGAATTTAGAAGTATGCCATGCCTAGTTAGATGTGTCCAAGTGTTTTTATTATTTTTCCATAATTTTTTATTAATTTAATATAAATTTTAGCTAATTAATTAGTATAATTATTAATATATTTATATATCGGGTATATGATGTATATACTATATGGCTATTGTTGATAGTTGAATTTCATTTACTTAGCTACTCAGTTGTTGAAATGTCAAGTGACTCAATTTTTGGCTAACATCGAATAACATAGATCTGTATTTGATTTGAATTTAAGCAAAGTGGCACAAACATTTATTATTTGGCACGGTTATATTACATAATTGCCCACTATTCCTATGTTTCAAGAATTTACTTGAATGAAAGGTCTCCATGTGTCCCAATAATCATGCCATCAATTGCTGTTTCAGACACTCAACATTCACTTATAAATACGGAGAAGAAGTACTGTAAGAGGTATCTGATAACTCAATACTACTCATTTAGTCCTTTCTAACATTTAATTACTGACTTAGCCATAGGAGTGACTGTACTGGATTGGCTTCGGTACCTCATAGCCTTTTCTTTCTTTATAGGGTTAAAGTCTTAACCCAAAATCACCTAACAACATTTTGGTGCCGTTTGTTTTTTCTTACCTATCCACATAGCTAAGATAAGATTAACTAAAAATGCAGGTGTTGGTACTTCATCTCACCACCTAGAAGGGGGAAGTAGCTATATTGATGAACAATGTTTGGCTAAGCTGGAGCAACTTTGCCTTGACTTGGCCAAAGAAAAATAGGAATTTAGTAAAAAACATGAAGAGATCCTTAATCTCCTTCATAATAATGTCTATCCAAATCAAAACAAAGAGCATGGTGATCATAATGTGGAGAATAGTAACGACTCAATCTATTCACTTGAATTGCCGAAAAAGTAAGTTGAAGTTACAATAAAACCTTCGGCCCCTACGCTCAAGAAAAACGATAAGGTTAAGCAACCACAACAAGTGCACTATGTTGGACCCTCGTATGTTAGCACCCTTATTGCAACGAGTAAATAGTTTCAAATTAACAAGGGCCCTTTCATCCCTGAGATTTTGGAGGAGGTTATACCACAACATAACAAGTTCTCGTAATTTGAAACTTATGATGGGACGAGAGATCTAGAAGATCATTTAAAGTATTATCGTACTTTGGCCAAGTTGCATGGCTTAAGTGATGCCGTGGCTTGCTAAGCTTTCCCCTTGACATTGAGGAGTACAACAAGTACATGGTTCAAACACCTAGAGTCGAACAATATTTCATGTTTTGAAGATCTGGCAAAAGTGTTCCTTCAACACTTCCTTGCAAGTAAGTTTCCTGTTAAGGATTCTTTAGTCCTTAATACGATAAAGTAGAGATTATATGAGTTTCTTAGAGATTATCTGGCCAGGTTTATGGTTGAGATGGTCCAAATTCCAGAATTAGACATGAGTGTAGCTTTTAACGCTATCATTGATGGTGTCAAGCCCTACGAAGACTTTTTCAAGTCTCTCGCCAAAAAAAAGTCGAAAACCTTTGTTGAGTTTAAGGCCAAAGCCATGTTTTATATCCCATAGGTGGACAATATAAAAGCTTAGAGAGAGGCCAATCAAAATAGAGGAGATAGGAAAAGTGACAAGAAGAGAAGTGCAAAAGATCGGCTCGGAACGGATGATGACCAATGTCTTAACTCCAAGAAAAAAGGCCACAAATTACGACACATTCAGTCTACACAGTAGTCAATTATCCAATTTCAAACATATTGATGAAAGTGCGTAGATAAAGAGGCATTTTGTAGTGGCTAGAAAGGATGAGAGGAAGCCCATCAAGGCAAAATTCCAACAAATACTGCGATTTCCATCATGACAAAGGCCATAACACTAACAAATGAATCCAACTCAAAAATGCAATTAAGGATGCAATTCAGTGAGGGCACTTGTGCAAGTTTCTAGCGATAATGCTAAGAATATTGAGTGAACATCTCAAAGGAGACGAGAAGAACAGGAGAATGTTACTCAACCAGCTATTGCCAAGAAAGATGCAAGAGACAGGAACACCAGTAGAGCACCTAATGGAATAATCAATACTATTGTCGGCAAACCTTATGCTATAGGCTAGTTAAGCTCTTTAAGTTCGACTAACATCATTAATTATGTTTGTAATATCCAAGGCAAGAATGTTAGAATTAACAATATGATTTCTTTCAGAGAAGAAGATTTTGAAGGTATTTAAAGGCTGCATGATGATGTACTTGTGATTTGTATGAGAATTGCCAACTTTGAGGTCAAGAAAATTCTCGTTGGCAAGCATAGCAAAGATCCTACAGCTATGATTTGTATGCCTTCAACAATCAACTTGTAAACCCCTTAAATTTAGTCTTCTGAGTATAGAATTAAACTTATGTACTGTAGATGATCCCCTTAAGTCAACAGAGTCAGTAAAATTTAAAATTGACTAAAATTCCAATTCGAAACCTAAAGCGAATATGAAAAACCTTAAATTATTAATAGAAACTTTAGTCATGTACAAAAACCTTAAACTCCAAATATATGTAACTTTAAGAGTTTATACCTTAAATGTATATGAACACTAGAGATTGTACCCAAAAGTGATAAAACCCTAAAATTATAACTTTAAAGATATAAAAGTACTAATTTACAATAACTTACTTGAAAACTCTAATTGACAGTATATCTTTATTATCTTACATAATTATTAGTAAAAGATCAAATATAACTTTCAGTCATCTATAAACACATATAATACTAAAGTAATCCATTAGAAACTAGGATATTGTATTATAGATTACATCCATCTTCTAATTATATAACTAGGTTAGTATTATATAGAGTTAAGTGTTTAGTTGATGTTTATACCATATGTAGTCAATATTAACATACTAAATGACACCTTTCATGATAATTACATTAAGCAGCCTACTAAATGATGTATATAGGATATAAATACCTAAAAGAAGATCTCATTACCTATTTTTACTAATCATTTCAATAAACTCTATATTTCTTTTTATTTCCTTAATTTTTCTCCAATTATCCTCAATTACCCCATTATGTGCATTCAAATTATATGTAATTTTAAGAGAGTTGACTAAGTCAACATTTGACTAAGTCAAAAGTTGACCAAGTCAAAGGTTGTCTAAGTCAACATGTTGATAAAGTCAACAAAATGTCATTGTCATCTAGAATTTTCTCCCATCTTCTTTAACTTTCTATACATTGTTTTTGTCTAATTTTACCCCCTTGTTGCCGTCTACTCTTTTCCTTCTTCTAGACTCCACTTTTCTCTATTATAAAACACAAATTAAGACAACATAAACCCCTTTTTCCCCTCCTACAAAACCGTGAACTTCCCTTGCCCTTTTCATCTTTAACCTTTTCTCAGATTCAATTTCACAATTTCAACTACCACCACAAACTAATATATCATATATACTTGCTTTCCTTTCTATATTATAAAGGAGAGAAAGGTATGTTTTTATATGATCTCTTATCTTAATTAGTAATTAGTTGTGTGTGTTAGGTTAGTTTTGAAATTTACATGTAACATGTACTTATATGTTGTTGAAGATAAGAATTCTTATACCATGCTTAGAAGTGTAGAAATACTTAAGTATATAGGTAGAATTATATATGTACATATAACAAGTGGATCCATATGAAGTAGTAGTGTAAGAATTTTAGTAAAATACTTAGTATAAGTAAAAGAATCCTTAGATAAATAGAGAAAGAGCACATATACATCTGCTTAAGTATGTGTATACAAGAATATCCTTGATGTACATGTATATGGATATTCTTATACATAAGTATCTTCTATGTATATAACCTAAAATGAGGAGTATACTAAGTATACATACATATAACTTGCTAAATAAGTCTATAAAGTGCAAAAATATGGATTACATGAAGATTTATTAAGGGATTATGCAAGGCATACGAAAAATACACATAACACCGTATGTATATATGGGTATATGTATGAGTATAGATATGGTATATGTACAAGTATATAAGTATACATACAAATATATTGAAGTATAAGTATAAACATTACCTATGTATAGAATGCATAAAAGTATAAGTATAAAGTATACATAAGTGATGATAGAAGCATGACATAAGTCATGACATAAGCATATAAATTAATAAAATATAAGATAATAATAATAATAAATATATATATACATGTACATATATGGGTTGAAATTATTATAAGCCCCTAATATACATCTTAAATTGAATTAGACTCAATTAAGCACATAAATTAGTAAATACAATGTAAAATCATCTAAGTATAAGAATCTAATGGCTAATTAAATCATTAAGTACTAAAATAGGATATAAACATAAGCAATAAGAATATTTAAGTTTCAATAGTTAAAATTTCAATAAATTTAGTCCATATTGTAAAACATGGGTCTCAACATCCAAAACGAATATCACCGTGTGAACGTGTGTCTGAAAATAATGAAAAACAACTATAAGCTTGTAAATATCGGAAATAAAATGAAAAAGTTACACGCGATTAAAGATGTAAGATAAAACTAAATAGAATAAGTAAGATAACTAAGTAATAGACTTGTAAACTGATAATAAGGAGAAATAGATAAGTAAATACATGAAGTATCATAATTTACAAATATACAAATATAGTTACTATTGATCCCACTAAAGTATGATATACTCTATACACGCCATACTTAGGTTATATTAGGAAACTAGACAAATTACAATAAACTTTTAGTTAACTAAGGAGTTTGATTTCTCAAAATATTTATAAGTTTTACTATCTTTTAGGTGTTTTAATATCGAGTTTTAGAAACCCTAAAGGCTTGGAGAATGAGCAATAATCTAGGTGAGGGAGTTCTAATGACCTATTACTTGTTTGTGCGTGTTACTTGTATGATGCTTTACTACTTGTTGTTGCCTGTATATCTGAATGATTGTTTTGCTTATATTCCATCATCTGTGTGATCACCTTTTTAAAATTGATAAATATAAATATTTGACTAGAATAACTGGTTTTATTCATTACATGTCTATGACTCAATAAATGTATGGATGGAGAGTATTAGCTTTGCAAAATTTTGAGGAAAGTATTTTTTTGAAAAGAGCTTTTCTAATCTTAAACATATTTTGTACGATTTTGATAAGGATTTGTAGTGCCAGAAATAATAGTTTATCACTAAGGTAAAGCCAACATAGGATCTCCAATTAATAGCGAAAGGACTTGCTTTATTGGGTCTGTAAGGCCTTGTATAATTTTGGTTGCAAGAGGACTCGTACATTTGTGCTCGAGTGGCCTTGGATGGTGGATAGTCTTAGTTTGGGATCTACCTATTTGGATTAGAACTCTTTTCTCGACTAGGGTAATAGTCAAGTGTTTCCTAGAGGGGTAGTACCCCTAGGCAGCCTCATGCGGATAAGCTAAGGTACCCTGTGTGGGTAAGTAAAGGGGATAATCGAAGTGTAGACAACGTAATTTTACATCGTTCATAGTTCCAGACTCTTATGGATGTGTTGCTTACATTCATCTCACTTGCATTCATTTTGTGTGTAGATAGCTTACATGTGTGTTAATGACATTTGATAACTTGCTTGAATAGTAGTGGTAGGGAACGAACTCATTGAGCTGTTTTATGCTCATTGCTTTTGCAGGTTTACTTGTGTTGGGATTGGGATAGGGATAAATCTTGAGTGTAGAGCACAAGGTGAAGATAAGTATGATAGTAATAGAATGAGTTCAGACATTTATAGATGATACAGAAACATCTTTTGTTGGAAATATTTGTATGTTAGAATTCAATATAATTTCATATTTCTTGTAATTTTATAAGGTTGGTATATCTTGTCTTATTATTTGATAGGGGATACCAATTCTCTTCGGTTTTGAGGAGCTGTAGGATATCGGACATCCATAGTGATTTATATTTATATTTTATAATAAATTAATTACTTAAAAATCAGTAATCTTAGTGATTTATCATTTAGAGTCTTACAATCTTTAACTTGTAAGGCAGTTTTCATATCATGGGTGCACACGTGACAAGGAAATTTTAGATAATCTTACTGGGTCTCCTTTAAGGTCCTGAGATAACCCATCTGGGTAATCGAAGTAATTTCTTTACCAATCTAGATTGGAGATGACGAGCATATCGTAAAAGATAAAGTAAACTTCCTTATTGTCAAATGTTGGTCCCTATACAATATGATCATGGGATGGCCATGTCAACACTTATTTGGCATCGTCCCTTCCACTACTTACCTTAAGGCTAAATTCCCTACTCTTACAGTAGTTGGTGTATGTGAAGGAGATCAACAGTTGGCATAATCATTATATATAAGGGCATTAAGGTGAGAACAAAATTTTCAAGTGGAAACTTGTTTAGAGGGAACGTCAATTGGCATAAACAATGTCGAAGATGAAATGGAGGAAATTTCATTGGGAGGTGACCCTTGAAAGATGACTAAGATAAGGAGACCCTTGCAAGCAGACATCTGATGAAGTTTAATCAACTTCTTGTAGGACAATGTCGATGTATTCGCATGGTCTCCTCTGGACAAGTTGGATATCCCTAGAGACATTATGGTATACAAGCTTTAGATAGATCTAAATGCAAGAGTGATCCAACAAGAGAAGAGGCATTTTGCCTCCCGAGGCAAGCAACCATAGAAGAAGAAGTCTAGAAACTCTTAAAGGTAGGATTTATTTGGGAAGAGCCTTATCTAACTTGGCTAGCCAATTGTTTATTTGTCAAGAAGTCTAACAATAAATGGCACATGTGCATAGACTTCATGGATCTTAATAAGGCATGTCTCAAGGATTGCTTTCCCCTATCGAGAATTGATCAAATAGTTGATTTAACTACTGGGCATGCATTGCTCTCTTTCATGGATGCTTTTTCTAGTTATAACCAAATTAAAATGGATGAAGAAGATGAAGTTCACACATCATTTGTTACTATTTCGGAATATATTGTTACACAGTGATGCCATTCGAGCTAAAAAACACCGGTGCAATTTATCGGTGGCTTATTACTATGCTGTTCAAGCCTCAGATACATTGAAAAGTTGAAGTGTATGTTGATGACATGATTGTGAAAAGCATGAAAAAGGATCAATATATTGTTGATCTTGAGTAGACATCATTACCTTGAGGATATATAACACGAAGCTGAATCCGCAAAAGTATGTATTTAGTGCTACTTCGAGAAAGTTCTTAGGATATATGGTCACTCGGTGAGGTATCGTAGCTAATTCAAGAAAGATTGATGCAATCGGAAATATGAAATCTCTTTGTATTGTCAAGGAGGTTTAAGAACTCACTACGCGAATAGCTGCCCTTGATAGGTTCATGTCGAGAAGCATGGATAAGTGTATAGAATTCTTTAAAATTTTAAAGAATCCTAGAGATTTCAAATGGATGGATGATTGTGAAAAGGCACTCAGTGAACTTAAAGAATTTCTCGTGTCACACCCCCTACCCCTACCTCTCAACATCTATCTCAAGAGAGCATTTGTATTTATACTTATCAATCAGCTGCCGAGCGCTTTCTTTTGTATTAGTCTCAATCGACGGTAAGGAACACGACCAATCTATTACATCAGTCATGTCCTACAAGGACTGGAGCATTAATATACTGAAATTGAAAAATTTGTGTCAACAGTTGTTCTCTAAGGAAGGAAGTTAAAGTCATATTTTGAAGCTCACAAAGTTGTAGTCCTCACTGATTAACCTTTGTGGTAGGCATTTTAATGGCCAAATTATTTGGAAAGGATGATGAAATATGCCTTGGAGCTAAGTGCTTATGGTGTATAGTACAAACCCAAAATGACATTAAAAGCTTAAGTACTAATGGACTTTTTGGTCGAGTTCATAGGTGAAGAAGACAGTATAGAAATTGTCGAGAAACCCATATGGTATCTTTATGTTGATGGTTTTTCCACTAGAAAGGGAAGTGCTGCGGGCCTTATTTTGTAAGGACCCCATAATGCTAAGGTTAATTATGCCTTGAAATTTGGATTTCTAGCTAGCAATAACGAAGCATAATATGAAGCCTTAATAGTCGAACTCAAACTGGCAAAGGAATTTGGTGCCAAGAAACTCGAAGTTTTATTTGATTCACAACTTGTGGTGAATCAAGTTAAAGGAAGTTATGCAGTAGGGGAAGAAGAAATGAGTAAGTACTTGTTGATAGTATGAACGCTTGTGGAAGAATTTTAGTCCTTTTCAATTCACAAAATACCAAGGAGTAAGAATATTGTTGTTGATAAGTTATTCAAGCTGGCCAGTATGGCATTTCATGATCTGAGCGACAAACTCTTTGTCGAGTTTCTCCTATACAAGAGTTTATCCATCATCCCATAAAGTTATGAATTAGCTCCCTACCTAAGCGTGAAGTCCTGGATAGATCCCCTTATAGAGTATCTAAGGGATGTTGTCCTCCTTGATGACAAGAAAGAGGCTTGAAGATTGGTTTATCTAGCTACAAATTACACACTAATAGATGATCAACTATATAAACATGATATATCTCAACCTTATCTTCGATGCCTTCCTTGAAAGATGCCTGATAGGTGCTATCTGAACTACACGGTGGTGTATGTAGCAACTGTGTGAAAGCACAAACATTATATATTTGTACACTGCGACTTGGTTATTATTAGCCGACAATGAAATATGACACGAGAACAATTATTTGGCATTGTCCACAATGCTAAAAACATGAAGCGTTAAGTCATGCGCCTTCTACTGAATTATGATGTTTAACTAGTCCTTAGCCCTTTGCCTAATGAGAATTAGACATACTTGGACCATTTTCAAAGTCTACAGCCTAGCGACAATTCATCATTGTTGTTGTAGATTATTTGACAAAGTGGGTAGAGGCTAAAGCATTGGCAAATATCATTGAATAGAAGGTTGAGGCACTTGTTTTCAACTTCATAATATCAAGGTTCAGAGTCTCATTTATGATAATCATGGACAATGGACCACAATTTGACAATGACAAATTTCGAATATTTTGTGAGAAATATGGCATCTGCCTGAATTACACATTTGTAGCTTACCCTCAGATTAATGGGTGAGTAGAAGCTATTAACAAGATCATTTTACACAGCTTAAGAAGGAAGGTTAATTAAGCGATCGGAAAATGGGCTGACGAATTGCTGGATCTTTTATGAGGATACCGGACTACCCATAGAATTGCAATAGGGGAAACACCCTTCAGATTGGCGTATGGTATGGAAGTAGTATTACCGATCAAGTTGGACTTGCCAAATCTACTCATACAAAATTTTGATGTGATGATCAATCATGTTGGTATGACGGCTAATTTGGATACAATTGAATAAATCAAAGATGTTGCAAGAGCAAGAGTTACAGAATATTAGCATAAGGCAGCTAGGTATTATAATTAGAAGGTGAAGCATAAGGTTTTTCAGCATAGAGATTTGGTTTGCTGGAAATTAGAGGCAATTGGCGCGTGAGAGAAACAGGGGAAGCTTGGCATAAATTGGGAGGATCCTGTTAGGGTCCGTAAAGTCATTAGTGAAGGGGTCTATTAACTACAAAAGTTAGATGGAACGGTTGTCCCCTGTGCATGGAATGCCAAGAACTTGAAACTTTATTTTAATTAATTCCCTTGATGTCGTGAAGCATTTTCATTTGTTTTATAAGGCAATAGCCTAGTTGTTTCATAAGACAATTATGTTCAAAGTTAAATTTGATTTGTTTCTCTACCTGATCTTGTTATGATCAACAGATTATTAATAAGTTTAAACTACATAGTGAACGAACTAGTACTTATTAAGTTCAAACCTATTGCGATCAATGAACTTTACAAATTTGTCAAGAAGCCGAATAATGAACTTTATAATAAGTTCAAGTAAGATGGCTAGTCCATGTCTCAAATGACTAATGGATAATGTCTTAAGAAAGACACCTAAATATTGCGTATGAAATAAAACATGTCAAGAAAATATCACGTGTGAAATAAAATATGCTGAGGAAATAGGGTGTGTGAATTAAAACATGCCGAGAAACCATAGAGTGCATAAAATGAAAATGTTAAAACCACTCAACACATTATAGGAAATGTTGGTGATATTGATACAGTATGAAATCTTCGACCATTTGGATGAACCATATCTATACAACATAAAAAAAATAATACAACAATCTTAAGGTAATGAGTTTTTCGATTGTATGGAGGCATTTCCCTAATCGGAGGATGGGACCTTATTGGAGCATATCTCTTTTTAGGCAGTTGGGGTTGTAGAATAGGTGGATTTCTCCTTGTGTACGTAGGGGATTTCCTTGGATAGATGATCTTCGTCCTCACTATGATCATCGACACGAACCTTGTTATCACCTTGCATATTAGTTTTGGCACCTAAATCTTGTCCACTCATTCATCACAATTGTTGACTTTCTCATCAACATTAGTAAAGTCCAAGCATGGAAGATCATATTCAGGGTGAAATTTTAGGATTTCTTCTCTTTTCGCTTGGACCCCCTCCAATAACTTTTTTCTTAGTAATCTTTCATATTTCCACCTAGGAGTCATGATTTCAAGTAGCTCTTCAATAGAAGGCCCTTTTTTCGCTGCCTCTTCTAACTCGGCTATGCAACTTTGCAATCAAAAGTTGTTGGTCTCTAATTCCTTTATCTGCATCCTATGCCTATCCTCCTTGTCACTCATTGAGCTGAGTGTTTGGCCCAAACCCCTATACTCTTCTTTTTTCTTGGGAAGCTCTTCCTTTAGGTTTTCAGCCTCTTTGTATTGCTCATTACCCTTAGCCTTGAGGCTTGAGACTTCATCAGTAGCCAATAAGTGTGGCAATTTCTTAGTAGCCAAAGAGCATGCCAATTTCTTGGTAGCAAATTCATCCCGATACTTTTTAGCCTTTATCTTAGCCTTGATTCTTGCATTCCCGATAGCCATAGTTTGAGCCTTTGAGGAGTTGTATGCGTCCCCAATTTTCTATAATAAGTTAACAATATAGAATGATGAATTCGGTAGGCTACCTAGCATAATACATAAAAAATTATTATTATTATTACCATTTTCATTTCTTTGTCAGCTTTATCTAATTCCATCAAAACATGGCTACTGATTTGTAAACAAATAGGATTGTTAGCAATAAAACAAGTGCAACAATTGAAAGGATTTAATTGATACTTACATCATACAATTTAGTTGCAATATGCGCCTTATTGCAATTGCCGATCTTGTTGACATCTTTCTTCGCAATCTCTTTATCCTCAGGAAGAATAATGCCATCTATTAAGGCTAAGGATTTTGTTTAGTCACCTAAGGCTAATTTAGAGTGTTAGATGTTGTAGCTTTAGTACGGAATGAAGAACTCACTAACCTCCGTGTTAGCGATGAATTCAACATTACTAATGTTGAGAGCTTTGTTTCACATTGCCTCCTTCACCCTTTCATCCAATTCCTTGGATCTCTTAGAAGGATGTTAGCCGATGAGTTGCTTCCTACTTCTTTTGTTAGTACTTAGTACAACATCCACTAAGAGCAATGACCCTTTGGTAGCCTCATGATTGGTGACGTCAGCCTCACTTTGGGTTTTGATTTCTCAACCACCATCTCTCGGCATTGCAAATGGAGGAATATTTTTTGCTGGGGGGGGGGGGGGGGGGTGGTCTTAATTTGTGCAACCTCGGCAAACCTAGGTTTCTCACTCCCTTATTGCCTCTCGGTTGGACGAGAGGTCTTCTTTTAGGCTACTACTTGTTTTGCCACCCCTTCTTTTTCTACTTTCTTGATAGTAGTCAATTGAGTAACAATAATCGTAGAGGCTGCACATTTATCGTCTTTAGAATTTTTAGCCTTCGCTTGGGCTAATAGCTTGGCAGGATTCATGTTGCTTGTGCCTATGTCTACAATAAAAGATAGTGTATTAATGATAAGCATAGAGAAATTAAGGACTTACATGTTCTGTGTCGATCGAAGCTCAAAGGCTAGATTATCCTTCCCTCAAGGAACAAGAACAACCTTTCTCTTGTAGCTCTACTCGGTACGATTATCTCTTAGTAGCATACCTTCTTTTTTGGAGAACATTGGCTCTCCATTTTCATATAGCCTGATAATTCTCTTGGTGTCCCAAAAAAACATCTTGTTTTTCCTCCTCTCTTAAATCTTCTTTACTACGGTAGCATCGTTTGGCATCAATTCAATATCCTTAGTGTAGATTGGTTCAGTCCATTGGGTCTAAAAATCTAACTCTTCATCTAAAATGATAGACACGAACTTGTCGTGCCACTTATGGATCTTGGACTCCAATCCATCCATGAATTTTCACCTATGCCAAGTAGCCGCAAAGTACTAGTTGTCGAGTTGCCTCTTAATTGTAAAGAAATATCGAAATAATCGAGGTGTAGCCCTAACTTTAACTTCTTCATAAACTATCTCGAAAGCCATGAGAAGCCGATGAGTGTTTGGTGAGAACATACTTGGTGCAACTTGAAAATAGTTGAAGAACTGCTTGATAAAAGCTAAGAATGGGAAGTGCAGTCTAAAGTCAAGATATTTTAAATAGATGTGAAACTTGTGTTCCCTTGGAAAGTATACCCTTTCCTCTTCTCTCGGCCTCCTAAGATTCCATGTTTTGGAAAGGTCTTCTAATATTTGTTATATTTCAAAATAAGAACTCTGTCGGTAGCACTGGCCACTTCGTTTGGTGAATCATTGAAGTAAATTATATTATTATACAAGTACCTTGCCACGGATCTTCCTTCTTATCTTTTGGATAAGTATTTATTGCAAGAGAGTTGATTCGAGTAAGTTTGTCCCATCACTTTACTATATTGTTGGTTGAGCAACTCAAGCAACTCAGTTGCTTGAAAAGCTAAGAGAACAAGTTGATGAATTATGTTTTGAACTATACTTGATTTTGACTATAATGAATGTCATAGAACTTTTTGAAGAGTTTGAAGGTGAAGACGAAATGTCGAAAGCAAGTGAAAGCTTATGGTTGCAAATGAAGATGAAATCTATTTTCAATATTGAAAAGTTCCTTAAATATAGATGATTTACCCTCGTAACTATAACACATTTTTGACAGAAATGATGCGTTACTTAGATGATGGCACAGATTATTGACATGTGTTTTGAGACAGAAATCCAATAGTTGTCAAGGCTTTGACAATTATTAGTGCCTATGGTGTAATTATGGCTAAGGTAATAGCTATTGTATGTGCTATCTTTTAGTCTTCAAACAGGTGAGAAAATTGAAAAGTTGCAACCTTTAGGATTGGATGTGATCTGTCCTTCTAAATGGAAATCAAGGAACTTTCCAAATTACTTGACATTTGGGAAATTATTCCCCACTCAACCCCATAAAGAATATTAAAATATTTACTCCCTTAGTTAAATCCTTGACCATGAGAGTTGGGGAGCAAACGTTGGTAGTCAAATTTTATTCACTTGGCTACTTGGCTGTTGACATGCCGAGTAACTCAATTCTTAACTAACATTGAGTAACATAAATCTGTATTTGACTTGAAAGAAAAGGAAAGTGGTGTGAACAGTTATTACTTAGTATGGTTATATTACATAACTGCCTACTATCCCTACATATTAGAAATATACTTGATCAAGAGGTCTCCACGTATCCCAATAATCATGCGATCAACTGCTATTTTAGAGACTCAGCATTTGCTTATAAATATGGAGAAGAAGCACTATAAGAGGTATATGGTAACTCCTTACTACTCATTCAGTCTTTTCCAACATTTACTTATTAACTTAGGCATTAGAATGGCCACACCAAACTGATCTTGATACCTCATAGCCTTTTCTTTCTTTGTAGGATCAAAGTCTTAACCCAAAATCACCTAATAATAGCTATACAATCACATTATATGTCATTTGACCCCTAAATATTATTTTTATAAGTTAAATAATTTATCTCTAAGGACTTGTTGCATTTCGAGGCTTAAACGTTAAGTTCCCTATAATTACTTAATGTACTTGGTAAAAATATGTTTTATTGAAAATAAATATTAAAAATACATTATTTTGAGAAATTAATCATACTAGAACTTCTCATTTACTTTTTGTAACCTTGTATTAGAATTTAGCTCAATTCGGACAAAATTGTCTAGAAGCCGTTAATCATTCTGAATGCCCTAGCTCAAATTGGTTAGTTAAGTAACTAAAGGTAGTTAAGCAATTAGGTCTAACATTTATTTTCATAAAGACGACCATTTGCTGACTTGTAATATATTGACCTTTTCAAATTAACCAATTTGTGAAGGGATGAGATTACCAAAGTTAATTATAATGCTTATACGAAATTGACCTCCTATTGCTTATTGCATTGAAATCAATTTTCATAGTGCTAAAATTATTGGCTGCAAAGTGATTGAAATCACTTGATGAAGAATGTGAAGTCCAACTATGCAAAGAATCAAAAGAATTAGATCAAAAGGTTAAGGAAGAAAGAATGGAAGAAAAGAAGTATGGTGCAATCTATAAAATGCTAGTTTTCAAGCATACTTCAATGAATGGAACATGTAAAGAAAGAACTCAGGAATTATAGATAATAATGAAAATGAATGGACTATTGTTGTTGAGAGGGGATTGAGAGCATAAGTCCATTGTAAACTATCATTGTAAAAACTTTGCCTTCAATAAAGAAACTACTTCCATTACCAAGAGAATAATTATAAAAATAAAAATAAAAAGGCATTACTAGAGGAGGTTTGATTAACTATTGAGAATAAGCATAAAAGAGTATTAATTTGGAGAGAGAATGATAAAAGTGAAAGGGAAAGGGAAGAAAGGGGAATAAGAGAGATAGAAGATAATAGCTTGGTACTTAAATAGGCGGAGAGATAGAGAGATGGAAGTGAAAAGAAGGAAAAAAAAAAGTAGCATGTAACATGGCGCTGGATTTAATGAGCTTGATAAGTTATACTTGTTTATAAAAAAGGTACCATAGAAGAAAAGCTTTGGAAATTATATATTATAAATAGACTTGAAAAAACTATCTAAGTTTTAGGCAGGCAATCTCAAGTATGGGTCATGTTCGAATCCATCTTAGAGTGGTAGCGTGTTAACATAAATATCATTACGAGCTGTTTATTACTAAGTCATGTTTGAGTCAACTTCTTTGCTAACAATTGTATATGGATAAATCTACTATTATTAGAGGTAGGTGTAGCTTCTAAAAAATAAAATTAGTGATGGATCAACAAGGAGAGTAAGTAAATGGATGGACTCGTGAGGCTCTAAGTTGAGTTGTAATATGCGTTTGCTTCGAATTATGGCTAGTAAGATGAAGGAGGGGAGTATATACATCTTAGCTAAGTGTACAAAGTGTAGATGACTTTTTTTAGGTTAACTAATGTTAAACTTGATTTTAAGTTTATAAATTTTTCTTTAAATGATATGGTAAAACTCTAACTTATATAGATTAG
Source organism: Lumnitzera littorea (assembly GCA_024138015.1). Classification (NCBI taxonomy): domain Eukaryota; kingdom Viridiplantae; phylum Streptophyta; class Magnoliopsida; order Myrtales; family Combretaceae; genus Lumnitzera; species Lumnitzera littorea. The sequence goes on from JAMXBB010000012.1 coordinate 88,727,819, forward strand.
CTTTTGGACTCTAGTATTAATTGCTCTTAGTGAATTTGAAATATGGTTGAGTAAAGCGTGCATACTAAAGTTGCTAAAGTTTCAATCTTATGATTCTTTAAATACAATTTGATGAAAACATTGCATCTCATAAGCTATCAATTGGAGGACTGTAACATGTGGTTGGTTTTTCTATGTGACAATAAAATTGGTGAAGTATTTCTTGTCCTTATTTCTTTTTCTATAACATTTGTTTTGCTTGAGGACAAGCAAATGTTCAAGTGTAGGGAAGTATAATAGTATTTAATTACACTTATTTATTAATGAATTTCTATGGTTATTTTGATAGTTTAGCAAGAACTTTCATTAAATCGATACTTATTTAGGTTATATTTTGATTTTAGGCTTTAGAAAGATGGTTTAAAGAAAAAGGAACGAGTACAAACAAGTTTTGCTTAATTTAGAGTTAATATGAAGAAGTTAGGAGTTGATAGAGAGATATACAATAAGGACATGACTATGTTAATGGCTGTATATATTTTCGTGCCCCATTTTTCCATACTACACAATCATGTTAGATTTGCCCTTGTTGAACAACATGACTTTATCAATACGTCAATGTTAACCTTGTGTTACATGATTTAGCATATGTTTTTACAAAATTCACTCTAGAATTCAAATATTTGATTAGGTCTAATTAATACGGCTAAGTGCATAACCATGCTGATGTTGTGTTAAAGGCATTTATTTTTGCGAAATGTAAAAATAATTAAAGGCTAGATTTAGGGTTACACTTTTAGATGTACACAAGAGTTTTAGGGCTTAAGAAGGAAAAACAAGGTGAATTTCCATTTATTAAAGTGCAAGATTTGAAGATTGAAAAGGGGTTTTCATTAACGTTTGTTTTCATGGTTGTTATTTTTTGAATATGATGACATGATGATTACAACTTAATTTATTTTTATGCCTTCATTGGATGATCCTTAGGAGAATTGTGTGATCAATCATCATTTTATTTAATAGATTCATTGTTTTCTTGAGATCCAATTATGTGCTCTTCATGTCTTCTTGAATTAAAATTATGAATGTATTAATTCAATATCTAATATTATGCATGTGTGATTGAGAAATCTTATATATAAATAAATCTTATGTAATTGGAAGGAGTTGTATGTAATCCTAGAGATAGGACGATGTAAGTCTTCTAGATTATGATCAAACCTAATAGTGAAATTAAAGAAACGGTAATGCAATTCTAAGGGCTTTAATTAGGAATAGGTTATGAATTAATAATCTTGAAACATATATTAATTCAACTACAAAATTCTTATAGTCCAAGAATGTAATGATGAAATTGAATTACTCTTAATAGTTGCATAGATAATCCAAGGAGGTCTCAATGTCTAGGTATGATCTCTTGCATTCTTGATTGCTTTTTATTTTAGTTCAATTTGCATTCTAGTTATTTAATTTTGTTTATTTAGTTTTAGCTTAGAAGTTAGTAATTCTTGATTTTATTTCCTTAATCAAATTTGTTAGTAAAATAATAGAGATAAGGGTAATTTCTAGTAATTGTACTCTCTAAGGGAACGATATTTGATACTATTATTTGCCCAACTATGTTATCATGAATGCACTTGCCTAGGTGTTCTTAGGATGGTTGTATCGGTATATTAAGTTTTTTGTGCTATTGATAGGGATAAGGATATCGGGAAAGCCTTTTGCTTCATTAATCTAACCATTATTCTTTCCTAGTTCATCTAAATAATTTCTGTCTCATTTGCATTCTTTTAATTTCTGATTCCATCAATTGTTTAGATCAAAGCTAGTACCATCTCTTCTGAATTGGTGAAAGAAGATTTAGAAATCGAGAACAACTCTTTGAAATCTCAAATGAACCATCAAGTAAACAATAGAAGAATTGAATCAAGGGTCTCCTTAGTTGGTTAAGGAGGAAAAATTGGTAGACATGGGAAAGCCATCTAGAGCTATGTTAGATTATGCTAGGCCATCACTTATTAGGGTCGATTTTAGCATAGTTAAGCTAATTGTTGTAGCTAACAATTTGGAGATCAAGCTGAACATCATTCAAATATTGCCACAATTTGTTTAGTTTGAAGGGTTACCAGGTGAGAATCCAAATACTCACTGTTAGTCCTAATGGACAATCAAGAAAGGGGATTGAATTGCTTGTTGTGAAAGTTAATTAATTTTTGCTAAGTTAAATGTGACTCTTCTTACTTATTCAATCAATGGCTAATATTAGATTCTTTTACAACATTAGAGTTACGAGAAGGAAGCACAATAAATTAACAACTTGTAAAAGGATTGCATAAAATAAAGGGTGTAAGAGATAAGAAGATCAGGTAAGCAAGTTATAAAAGTTCCTTCTTATGAGTCAGTCTTCTCTTCTAGCCTATGACAAGATATATAGTAGTCCACACTATAGTTCCACTATTTGATATATCTCAATTGATGTATACAGTTCTCACAACCTTGCCTTACCTCCCTACTTCATAATACAAAAGTAACATAAGTCTACAAAGTCTTCTTTACACTTCTCTGAAATACTCTCCATTAATTTTTACAAGAGATTAGTAGCTCTCTTACAAGGATGACAATATGGTTCTTCTTAGTTTTAGAATAATCCTATAGTAAACAATATTGGATCACTCTTTATTACAATAGTATATTTCTTTCCTCTTTTTTTTTTTTTGGTGTGTGTACGTGTGTCTTTGAGTAGCTCCTTTATATAGATTTTCTTCATGGCTTGTTTATAGAAGTAGCCATTGAGTGATCATTATGCTATCCTTTTCTTCATAAGCTTCATATGGTAATAGTTGTTTTATGATCCATTTGATTCCATAGATGTCTTGTATGTCCATTGAGCCTTTCTTCTTTTACAAATATTGCATTTTCAATATTGGCTTCCATATTTTGCTTCTTCTCATTTATCCATAACTTCTTTCCACAAAATTTTATATTATGACAATTTTTTGAACTCCCATAGAATATTAATATGATGTTTAGTTAAATGTGTTATCCAAATACATTTAACTTGCAGTGGTGGGCCTTTAAAATATTATTTCCATTTAAGCTTAGCCATTTTGGGCTATTAAATTGCTTCTGATTTATAGCTTCTTATTTGTTCTCGCTTATTGTTACTTATGGCTTCTTATTACTTCTTATGATAAACTACTTCTAGTTTACTCTTGCTAGCATATAATATTGATAGGAGATTTTGGACATGGGCTCCTCAGGCCTAAACTGATCTATTTAAAGCATGGGCCCACCTATTATGGCTTAGACTATCCTGTTTGAAGCTTTAAAGACCTACAAGCAAACACCCTCCACATGACTAACCTCCTTGTAGACTGGAGCCATCCACCAACTTCCATACTATCTACTCTTGAAGGGTACCTGAACCCTTGATAGACGGGTGCTTAGTTTAGGATTTCAATTGAAGGAAAGAGCTTAGCACTAAGGGAAGATTGTTAGGAAAGGAAAGCAGATTGGTCAAGCTAATTCCTTGATTTCTTGGGATCCAGCCATATCTATAAGATCCACTTTCCTCATTTAGTGGATGTACTTTCCTTCCTTAGAAGATTTGTGTTTATCCTAGTTTCTTGATTTATCTCCATGCTTTTAGTATAAATAGGAGTACTCCACCAATGGTAAGGGATCTATACACTTTGACACTCTTTCATCTATTTCCATCTTGCTCTTTACTCTTCACTTCTATAAATACTTATTGACTTAAACATTAGAGTAGCAATGCTAGACAACACCTTAGCACCTGTCACTATGCTCTGTTTTGCAGGTTTAGGTCCACTTTCTTAAAGGCTTCTTATGCTTTAATTCTCTACTAGCAATATCTATATGTGACATGCAAACACATATTTTCTTCAACAAGAAATGACAAGAACTGGACTCCATAATGACAACTCTAATGTTAGCGGGGGTAGCTAGGATGTGGATGGCAATCTTGGTAACCAAAACTATCCCGTTATTAACTAGCAATGACTTATGAACTTAGAGAAGTCACTCTAAGAGATGATGATTAAGAACATTGAGATGCAACAATAGATTGAGCTCGTCCTCACTTAAAATAAGGAACTATGAGCCAAGGTAAATGAACTCGAGACGCGTAGTAGAGCAAATACTATTCCTTCCCTAATGAACACCTTTGATGGAAGGAAAGATCGAAATCAGTTATCTCCGACGCATAATGGGAACCATGTTACCCCACCACTATTCTTATGCATTTAAAATCAATGGTCATAATCTATAGCTAACTACAATTGCACCTTTGTTGAAAAGGAGTAGGCTGTTGATTCCTATAGGGAGTGGCACATTTTGTCATCTTGTACCAACCAGCTAAGGCAACTGTATGATTTAACAAGCCAGAGTAGTTAGCAACTCATCTTCACCATCTGACTAATGAAGTGGACATTAGCTAACTTGGGAAAATGGTGAAGAGGTTTTCTAAGAGGTAAGAAAGCACAGTAGTTGAGGACATCGGCTAAGCCTCTAGTAACAAGACTCCATTCACCAAGGATGTACAAAACGAAGTCCTTACGCCTAATGCTAAGCTACTACCGTTAAACCAATATGACCACTTACTCTACTTCTGGACCTTAATGAATTTGCATGGCTATAACGATGCAATCATGTGCAAAGCATTCCTTAGCACTTTTCGCAACATTACTTGAATGTAGCTTAACAACCACTTGAAAAATTCCATCTATTACCTTGATGAACTTGCTCGTTGATTTAGCCTACATTTCCATGTAAGCAAGCCTCTATCTAAGGACACATCATCCTTATATCTCATCCTTCAGTATGACAAGAGATACTTCAAAAATTTGTAACTCGGTTTAACAATGCTATAGTAGATCCCTAACTTACTGAGGGGGTGGCTATACATGCAACTACCTAAGGTATGTGAGCCTTTGCTACTTTTTTAGGTCCTTGTTTAAGACTAAGTAAAAAATAATGGCTGAATTTTAGAAGCCCATAAGTATTATGGAGGAGGAAGATAATATTTGTACTAGACATGAAGCCAACAAAAAGAGGTCTAGAAAAAGAAAGGATAAGGACAAGGGGTCGGTAAATGATCAAATGGGGGGCAAGTTGTGCTCTAAGGACATTGAGGGCAATTCAAAGGATAGGAGTCATCTGCTACCTATCTCGATTTATGCCCAACATAATCCCCTTAAATGGCCTTTGATATATAGAGGTCTAAGGGATAGAAATCTTGCCCTATCCTGACAAAATGAGGGGCAATGCTAGTGGTAGAAACTCTAATATGTATTGTGACTTCCATAGAAACTTGGTTCATAACACGAATGAATGCTTTTAACTAAAGAATGCCTTAGAGAATGCCATATAGAGGGGTTAGTTTAGGGAGTGTATAGTTGAACCTGATAATAAAATAGATTGATCTCTTTAGCAACGGCGTATTGAAGAGGATTAGGAGTAGTATGATAATGACAACAACAACCATCGTAATCGAGCCCTAATAGTATCATCAACACCATTGTTAGGGGCCCCCCTCCTTGCAGTCAACCAAGCATAAGTAACTTGGCTAACACCCCATCGGACGGGCAGCTATTGAACTTGTAGGAGAAGAGGTAGAGATAGGATACCTTTATCCCCTTTTTAGAGGAAGACCTTAAGGTGATCGAGACCCCTCAATAAGATGTCCTCATGGTTACTACTTAGATCTCGAGCTTTGAAGTCTTGAAGGTGATGGTAGACATTGGTAGCTCTATTGACATGATGTTTAAACATACATATGATCAAATGAGTAAGAAGTTGCCCTGTAAGATGAAGCCATAGCATGATGAGCTTATTGGCTTTAGTAATCAATCTGTCCATCTTAAGGGCATAATAACCCTTAACATGGAGCTTTATGGTAATGACAATGTCACTAGGTAGGCCGTGGAGTTTGTAATAGTAGACCATTGGTCCCCCTACAATGTTATCTTGGGACGACCAAGCTTGACAAATTTTAAAATTATTACGTCATCCCTTTAGCTTAAAGCTAAGTTCCAGACATTGACTAAGGTTGGCATTTGTAGGGGCAATCAAAAGCTTTCCTAAGATTTGTATGAAAAGGCGATAAGGAGTGATGTGTCTTTACTTTGGAGATGGGACCAAAGGAGATCTTAGCCAAGAAGGGAGGGCCAATCGATGAGGTGGAAGGTGTGCAAATCAATAGCAGTGTTGATCAGACTATATGGGTAGGAATGTTGACAACTGGCAAGCTTAAAGAAGAAATAATTGACTTCCCTTGGTCCAATGTTGACTAACGTGCTAAGCATCTCTCCTAAGTTGGTGATGCATAACCTTAACATCTACGAAAATGCTAAGTTGTTTAAATAGAAGAAGAGGCATTTCGCTTCATGAGGTAGGCTGCCATTGAGGAAGAGGTTCAGAAGTTGCTGAAGGTTGGCTTTGTAAGGGAGGAGAAGTATTTGACTTGGCTAGTAAATGTGGTGTTAGTCAAGAAGTTCAATCGGAAGTGGAGAATGTGTGTTGATTATGCCAGCCTTAACAAAGCTTTCCCTAAGGATTGCTTCTCCTACCCAAGAATTGACCAGTTGTTGGATTCAACATGGGATCATACTCTGTTAAGCTTTATAGATGCTTTTTTAGGTTATAACCATATGAGGACGGACCCAAAAGATGAGGTGCATACATCCTTCATCATTGATTTTGATACTTATTGTTATATAGTGATGCCCTTCGGCCTAAAAAATGCTAGGGCTACTTATTAGATGATGGCAACAAAGTTGTTTATAACTTAATTATGGTACAACATAAAGGTATATGTAGGTGACATGATTGTCAATGGCCGCTAGCTTAAGGACCATATGTGGGACTTACAAGAAGTCTTCAATTGAATGAGAGATATGAAGCTTAACCTCCAAATGTACGTTTTTGGGTTAACTTCTAGCAAGTTCATGGGCTATATGTTTACCCAGCTTGACATTGAAGTGAACTTTGAGAAGATAGAGGTTGATAATATGTAATTAGTATATATATTTTAGAGTTATTTAGTGGAATTTTGTATATTAATTTAGTTGATTCTACAGTGATTTGAAGCTTAATTTATCTAATTTTCATTTTCAAGGACTTTGGAAGTGTTTGATGAATTTTTGAGGACTTTTATTAAGTTTTGGAACTTATTTGAAGAAAAGCATTAATCAAGGATTTGGTGAGGAAGAATTTCAAGTAAGAAGTAAGGTTTGGTGAAAACCATGGCCATTAACTATGGTTGTGTACCCCTTATAATTAATTTCCATAGAAATTTGAAGATTTTAGACTAAGTGTAAGATTATGCCCCATATCCATGGCCATGGACCTTAGACGTAAACATTCTATGATTTTCGAATCTTCTATTTTTGTTAAGTTTTCTTTATAAATCTAGGTCTAACTCTTATAAATAAGTGTCTAGGCCTAGGTTTATAAAAAGAACCCTCTTGGAAAGAGTCATAGGGTAGAATTATATTAGGGGTTTCCCATCTTTCTTCTTCTTTTGTTTCATCATGTTGTTATTTTAATTATTCTTAGTAAATCCTTATTGAACCCTAGTTTCTATTGCAACATTTATTTGATTCAATCTATGATATTACCTTTATAAATCTAATTACATTGTATGTAGTGTTATAGATATAGTATTTACTAGGGTTAATAATTTAATGTTTGAGTTTGCTGTTGAGTTCACGAGTTTTTGTAGTGAACAGATTTGGTAATTAGAAGGAATCAAGTAGATTAGTATTGATTTCTCTAGATCAAGGAAACTTAATAGCATGATCTAAGATCTTAATGTGATCTTGAGATGTTTCAATACAGAAGTGATTTGGGTAGAGTAATCTTAGGGTTAGGAGTTAGCTAGAGATGTCAGTCCAGATAATTCATAATAGGCATCTCCACAGTTGAAAGCAAAATTGAGATTGAAAATTGCATAGAGTTGAGTAGTAAATAATAACAATTTAGTAAGGATTATGCATTCTTTAATTTAATGAATCTCACTTATTTATTTTACTTAAATTTATTTATTTTATTTAGCCTTGCTTATTTGATTTGTTCTTGTTTATTTTATTGTTTTTATCTTATCTATCGTTCTTTGTTTATCTTTCAACTATTAGTTGAAATTATTCTAAATTTTTAAGTTAGATAATTAGTGCATTAGGGTATATTTCTAGTAATCTAAGGTCTCTCATATGTATGGTTCCTTGTGGGATTGGCACTCGAGCTTCATTTGTTTTACTATACTATAACTTGATTAGATGCACTTGCTTGCCTACTAATCAATTTTTTATTGCTGTTGTTGGAGAGCTAATAGAGTAAACTATTTAGGAATTTAGCAAAAACCCTATATTTCCAATTATTTTAACATATTTATAATAATTCTTTCCTTTAATTACTTTGGTATTTTTCTTCCTAATTTTGTTTCTAATTTCTCAATTATTTTAGTTTATGATCTAGAGTAGTAACAAAAGTCTCATAGAATTCAATCTAGAGATTGCAAAAACTTCACAAAATCTTTGCAAAAGAGTTCATGAAGTAGTGGATTTAATTAATCAAAGTTCAACCCTTCAATTGAAAGAAGAATCAGAATTAGATTTAGAAAATGAACAAGAGATTGAAAACATGGTAGTGAATAATAACGAAGTTAACAAGACCTTGATGGAGTTTTCTAAGCCTAAGGCAATTGGAGTTGAATCCGGCATCATTAGACTAGCAGTATAGACAATGAATTTCTAAATCCATCAAAATGTAATTCAAATGGTACAATAATTTGTTCAATTTGATGGATTAGTTGATGAGGATCCCAATAACCACATCTTAAGTTTTTTTTGGGGATTTATGACACTATCAAGATCAATAGTGATGGGAATTAGCCTCCAACCATATCCAAGCTGAGGCCTATCAATACTTGCTAAGGTCGAGCTACAGTTAAAAGGACGAGGGGAAGGAAAATAAACACTCGGCATTAACTTTGTTGTTAATCGAGGTGCTACGAAACCATAAGGCTGAGTACTTGAGACTAAAGAACCACTTGGCATAACCCCGAGAGATTAGTGCTGACTAATTCCAGAACTTGGCAATTATGGGCCGACCTCTCTAGTGTCTCAACTAAGCCACATGAGACGTTAGGGACCCCTTCCCGAACCCATACATCCAATTGTCGACCCCATCTGGTTCGAATACTATTTCCAAGACATACCGAGTGACAACATACTGAGTTTTGTAAAACGCACAATTTTGTATTCTTATACATGTTTTCCCTTTATTTTATTTATGAGCCTTATTCTTTAGGGTTTAAGGCCTTATACTTTCTTTATAGTTTTGCTATTAGGGTTTAGGATTTGCTATAAATAGCAACATTTGTACTAATATAGAGAGATATAAATAGAGACAGATAGATATATAGAGTAAAACTTTCTTCTTTTGAGCAAGCCTATACTTGAGTTAGCATTTACCAAATTATCGAGTGTTGATTAGACTCTTTAATCGTCCTTGCATTCTTATCAATCCTGTTCTTAGATTGTGGTGAACCCCTTCATTTGAATTGATTAGTGAGTTGCATCTAACCTTCATTTGAAACCCTAAGCAACATTTAGTGTTCATGAGTTGAATTGAACTTTATTTCGAGCTTAAACCCCTAATCATGTTTGTGTCTTGGTGAGTTATATCTATCCATATTCACTATCAAAACCTTTCCTGTTCTTTGTACCCATTTTCCTTGAATACCCATTCCTATTCATTTCCAAATTCGCTGTTGTTTCTTTTTGGATCGATCCTTTGATTCTTTATCATCTTGGTATCAGAGATTCGATCCTTATCAAATAGTGTCACAAATGATGCGGTAAGACTCTAATTGTTTCCATTCTCTTTGTAAGGTAAGGCTAAATAGTGGCTTAACTCACTTCTTAGAGGTTCCATTACCACTTAGGACGATTTGGTTGAAAAGTTTCTAGGAAAATATTTTCCACCTACTAGTATGGTGAAATTTAGAAATGATATTTCTTCTTTTGCTTAAATTTAAAGTAAGACCCTTATGATACTTGGGAGAGATTTAACGAACTATGAGGCGATGCCCTTATCACAGATTGCCTCTTTGGATGCAAATCCAAACATTCTATAATGGGCTTAATTATTATACATATCAAATGATTAATGTTGTAGTTAGAGGCACTCTAAGTACTAAGACACTAGATGAGGCCCAAAAGTTGATAGATGGCATAGCTATGAACAACTTGTAGTAGGATAATATGAGATCTAAAGTAAAGGTGATTGGGAAATATGAAGTGGATTCTGTGATTGCATTAGTAGCTTAGGTTAAGAACCTAAGTAAGAGAATTGTAGGATTGATGAAGCTAGTGAATTTTGTGTAGGATGAACCGTTGGTTGAAATTGAAGATGTTAATTTTATTACTAATCGACTTAGAATAATCCTTGCAGTAATATGTATAATCTCGATTGAAGAAATTACTCGAATTTCTCCTTGGGAAGCCAATAGCAATAGCAAAATAGAAATATACAACCTCAGAATAGGGCCCCTAATGTTGAAGAATTGCTAAATAGATTCATATAGAGCTTAGATGCCCATTTTCAAGCCATTGAAGCAACACTAAAAAACATTGAAGCATCACTTAGGAATTTGGAGAGTTAGCTTAGTTAATTGGCTAGAACAGTTACTAAAAGACTACATGGAAACTTTCTTAGAAATGTCGAACTTGATCCTAGACTAGTGAATTCGGAATTAAATTAAGGGAAGAATTCGATTGTTAAGCTAACAATGTTAAATAATAGTGCTCCTTGGGAGGTAGTCCAAGTTTAATATCTTTTAATTTTAGTTGTTATTTTGTTTCTTTTGTTATTGTTATTGTGTCAAAAGTAAATTCGAGTATCAAGTTCTTGAGACATGAGTTAGTATTTTACCCCATCAGTAAACAATTTGAATTTCTCAAAAAACAATTATTAGAGTTTATTCAAGCAATAAGTGATAAATGAAGTTTTTCATCTAATTAAATTTTCATTTGAGTTAATTTTGTGCTTCAATTCATTTTATTTTTAAATTTTTGTGGAGCAATTTCAAAAAATGAGTAAAAGGAAATTAACATAATTTCGATTGAAAAATTGGAGAAAAACATGGCCAAAGTCTATGCCTATGGACTTGGATTGTAATTCTCTCATAACTTATTTTTAAGAGAAGTTGATAAAAATTCATAATGAGAGCTCCATGGTCAGGATCACATCCATGATCCTTGACTGTGGTTGTCTACAAATTTGAACACTACAAGTAACTTTCTTCTATTTCATTCTATACTTGTACTCTCTCTATAAAACTCCACTTTCCTCTCAATCCTTTCACTGCACAATCACTCAAACTTTACAAATCCTCAAAGATTCAACCTTTACATAACAAATCCAAGGTATGTACTTCATCCTTATCTATTTATTTTCCTTGATTTGTTGATTATTTGAATAAAAATATGATTTTTAGTTAAGATTTAATGATGAACAATGAGGCTTGCATGTGTAGAAATCTTAGCTTCAAGGAGTGATTTAGGAAGGATAATGTGATGAAACATGTTATTTATCCGTTATTTGCTTGAAATCACTTTAAAAACACATACTACTAGAGACAAAAAAGTAAGAATATGGGAGTTATGCTAAATATTGAAGGGAAAGCAATGAAACTCATGTTGATGGCATGTTTATTGAGTGATGACATGAAGTTATTGTTGGAATTTAATTCATGAAACTTATGTTGGGTTTATGAAAAACTTGTTGTTGATTGAGTTGTGTACAATTTGATTGATCCATAGAACTCATGAATTGTTATAGGAAAACTAGTTAACACATAATTCATTTCAATATGCCATAAAATTCATTATTAGGAATATGAAAATTTGCTTTCAAAACAATTGCATATGAGATGGATTGATAGAAATTATATAAAAACAAGATTTCATGAAATTGTATATTATATGCCATGACTTTGGATCAATAGAGATTGTGAATCAAAAATAGAATTTAATCATGAATTAATGTTAGAATTTCACTAATCCATGATTAAACATAAGTCGGTATACAATCATTGATTGTTTGCATAAATTGGCAACTATTTTTTAGCATTCTAATTTCTTTTAGAACATGAGTTTGTTGTTGAAATCCTCTTTTATCAGTGGTTTCAAACATATGCCAAAATACAAGCACGTAGCTTGTAAGAACTCTTCAGGCTCCATTTCTTCTGTACATCCCTTATTGACCTTCAAAGATTCCTAGCAGAGGAAGCGATATGTTAGGTTATCAAAGAAGGGATTCGATCTTAATTCTTTCTTGAGTTGGGAGGTACTGATTCAAATGGGTTATGATGCCCAAGTTAGACAATTGTTAGAGTGGCTGGGACCAGCTATTGACTATTAATGAGTTGGCTTACGGAGATTTAACCTTGGAAGTCATGAGAACTTTAAGGTTAGCATTAGATACTATGGAGAACGGTATGCAAAATACTCTTTACTGTAGGTATAATGATCAAGATGTCACCATGCCTTTTTATCGGATATTAGTTTATATAGGGATATACATTGAAAGCTATGTGAGAACTTGGGAGTATAGGGAGTTACCTTATAGGCTACCTCAGGGTATCAGTGATGTCAAGGTTTGGGCAAGATTAAGCACATGAGGAGTTTATGATATGGGGAAATCCAAAGCTTCTAAGTTGAGAGATTCAGCTCTTAGACTTATTCATTATGTGGTGGTGAAAGGCATTACAGGGAGGAGATACGATAATAGAGTAGTGAACAAAAGGGACATCTTGTATTTGCATAGTCTAGTTGAAGGACGTCCTATAAATTTAGGTATCAAGATGTCTTTTTTTTTTTTTTTTTTTTTCAAGAGCTAGGTCATTGAGGGTCATTATGGGCATATTTTTTCAAGTCCCTTCATCACTAAACTTGTAAAGAATATTGCTACTTTTCATTATATGCTTCATATGTAGGTACTTGAGCCCCCTTCATTAATGAGCTATGAATTGATAAAAGCCAAGAAACTCCCATTGCTCCTAGAGAACCCATTACTGAAGCCATTTAGAGAGGTGAAATTATCCTCATCTCCATTGCAACCTGGATCATCTTCTTCAGTAATTGCTCAGATCGGGAGGATAGTAAATAGATTACCAAAGAGGTAGAAGACCTTGTCCTACCAGGTATAGTGAACTAGGGCTAAGGTAGATGCACTCTTGGCTTGCCATAGCATTTGAGTACCACCATCACCACCACTACTAGCGCTTGACTCAGATGAAGAATCAGAAGAGGAAGAGATTGAGGAAGAAGAGAGTAAGGACATAGAGGAGGAGGATGAGTGATTTTCCTTTGCTTTTAGTTTTCTTTTCAAAAGACTCCCTCTAATTTCTTTTATTTGGATGACTATAACCTTTTAACTCATTCACTTTTTCTTTTTCTTTTAGGATAATTGTTTAATTTTTCATGGTTTGTTAGTTTTGTAGGGTTGACTTTATGATACTTAAATTAGTAGTCTTTTTATTTAGTCTTGTTTTGTCTAGTTAAGTTTTTCTTTTTCATTTTATAATTAGTTCGCTTTAGTGATACAAAGAAAACTTTGAGCATAATTGAATCAAAGGAATTCCAGATTCTAGACTTTAGGAAATTACAAGGATCAATGCCAAAAACCAGGGAAGTCCTAATTTTTTTTCTTTTTCTTTTCTCCCATTTTATTTTGATTTGTAATTGTTATAAGGTATATTGAGGATAATGTGCAACTTGAGTATGAGGGGAAAGGATAGGATATGTATGTTAATAATTAGATTGAATATAAGCACTTAAGCTTTTGAGTTTTTTCTTGAAATAGAAATTTACACTCCATATATATATAAGCAAGCAATTTTTTTTCAAATTTTCCTATAATACTCTATGATTTTAATGCACTTTGTTGAATTTGAGTAATTAAATCCCCATGTTTTAAAGTTTTCTATTGCTTAAGTTTAGACTTAGACTCGGAACTAGGATAGATATAAATGAGCTAAAGACTAATTATTTTTATTTCTAAGTTTAATTCTTCCCTCTTTTTCAAAATTTCTTAGATTAGATGAATAAGGGAGATATATCCTTTGAAAAAAAAAAAATCAAAGTAATTGAGGGCATAAATGAATTAAGAAAAGAATTTCTAAGAATTGGTAAGGATCAATCTTGATACCTTAAAAGAGCAAGACTCTTCCCTACTACTAATTACAAAAAGGAATTAAATTTAAAATCATTAAGGATTGGTCTTGGTCTCTTAAAAGAGCAAGCGCTTTCCTACTGATAATACTAAATAAATAAAAGAGCTAAATTAGTAAGGATCAACCTTAGTTTGTCAAAAAAGTGTGGTTTTTTCTCAACGCTAATAAGCTTTAACAAAGGAATTAACTTGAATTTAAATGCCTTATAATGAGAATTAAAAGAAGTAGAGAGACACTCAGAGAATTAATTGATGTAATATGCATCTAGTCTAAGTTTTCACAATAAAACTAGTTAAAGAAAGATTCCCCTCCTCTTGAATTGGAGTATTGGAATTTCTATAACTTCTTCTTAACTTGGTTTTTTTTTTTTTTTAATCTCTAGTTTAATTTTTGTTTAAGTGATAAGGTTACCTCTAAATTGTTAAGATTGATTGTTGAAATTTAGTAGTTCTTAAGGTATTATCATTTGAGTGTTCCAAGAGCATTATTAAGTTAAGAAAAAAGGGTGATTTTGAAAAATATTACGAAGCTATTTAATTTGAGGGTGCACTTTTCTAAAGAAAGTTTTTGATGATCTTATCCTTAGGATACTTTTGTCCTGATATTTTGATTGTTTTGCTTAAGGACAAAAGCTTAAGTGTGGGTGAATTTGATAAGATGTAATTAGTATACATATTTTAGAGTTATTTAGTGGAATTTTATATATTAATTTAGTTGATTCTATAGCAATTTAGAGCTTAATTTGTCTAATTTTCATTTCTAGAGACTTTGAAAGCTTTTAATAAATTTCTAAGGATTTTCATGAAGTTTTGGAGCTTATTTGAAGGAAAACATTGATTAAGGATTTGGAGAGGAAGAATTTCAAGCAAAAAAAAAAAAAAAAAAAAGTCTAGTGAAGACCATGGCCATGATCTATGGCCATGTGTTCCTCATAATTAATTTTTATTGAAATTTGAAGATTTTAGACTAAGTGCAAGATTACGGCCCATATCTTTGGTTGTGAACTTTGGTCGTGGACATTCTATGATTTTTGTCAAGTTTTGTTTATAAATCTAGGTTCAACTCTTATAAATAGGTGTCTAGGCTTAGGTTTATAGATAGAGCCCTCTTGTAAAGAGTCATAGGGTAGAATTATATTGGGGATTTCTCATCATTCTTCTTCTTTTATTTCATCATGTTGTTATTTTAATTATTTTTGGTAAATCGTTATTGAATCTAGCTTCTATTGCAACATTTATTTTATTCAATCTATGATATTACCTTTGAAGATCTAATTACACTATGCATATTGTCATATATATAGTACTTACCTAGGTTATTAATTCGATGTTTGAGTTTGTTGTTGAGTTCATAAGTTCCTATAGTGAACAAACTTGTGTAATTATAAGGAATCAAGTAGACTAGTATTGATTGCTTTAGATTGGGTCAACCTAGTAGCGAGATCTAAGATTTTAATACAATTTTGAGATTCTTTATTGTAGAAGTGATTCTAGTAGAGTAATCTTAGGGTTAGGAGTTAGCTAGAGATATGGGTTTGGTTAATTTAACAGGCATTTGTAAGGTCCAAAGTGTAATTGAGATTGAAAGTTGCATATAACTAGATAGTAAATAACAACAATTTACTAAGGATTATGTGTTCTTTAATTTAATCAATCTCACTTATTTATTTTATTTACCCTCGTTTATTTTATTCGTTCTTGTTTTTACCTTATCTATCACTCCTCATTTATCTTTCTATTTGAAATTATTCTAAATTGTTAAGTTAGATAGATAATTGGTATATTAGGGTCAATTGTTAGTAATAATGGGTTTCTCACATGTATGTTCCTTGTGGGATTGGCATTCAGAATCATATATGTTTTACTACACTATAACTTGATCATGTGCACTTGCTTGCTTGCTTACTTATTAAAGGTTATTTAGAAATGTAACCGCCTATGATTGTTAAAGAAGTAGAGAAGCTCTTAGGGATGATTGTTGCAATGAGCAAATTTGTGTCCAAAAGTACAGACAGATGTACCGGGTTCTTCAGGATACTAAAGAACCTTAAAGGATTTGAGTGGACACTAGGATGCTAAAGAGCTTTGAATGACCTGAAGAAGCTTATGGTAACTCCATCTGTGCTTTCCAAGTCAGTCCCTAGGGAAGGCTTGCTTCTTTATCTAGCCATTGGTAGTTGAGTACTCTCCTCAGTCCTTGACTTAGTTGAGGAGTGAAAATACAAACTTATTAACTATGTGAGCTACATTTATTAGGGACCTAAAGTTAGATATAGTAAGGTGGAGAAGTTTGTCCACATAGTGATGATCTTGGCTAGACGACTATTGATAAGAATTAGCATCCCAAACCTTTCACTTACAATAGACCTAGAGGTTTGGAGGGCATGGCATAGTGGGTTCTCTAACTTTGTTCAAGCTTAGAGGAGCTTACCCAGTTATACAGCACCAAACTATCTGCCCTCTACTATTTTAAGCCTTACACTCTAATGTAGATGGATAATCTAAACGTATGCTAACCTTGAGTCAGTGCTACCTACTTTGCTAATAGCTTGGCAATCTGGACCATTAGCTCAACAATCTAGACCATTAGCTTAGCCATCATGTTTCTAAGCTTATTATACCAACTTTTAACTTGTCTACTTAACTGCCGTCCTTCCCTTATGCTAGCTAACAAAGAGGTTCCCTAATACTAGGCTTAAAAAAGATGGCATCCAAGTTGGTTGGTCCCCATTCACTAAAAGACTGACTTATTTAAGTCCCAACAGGATTGCCTTATATAGGTATCAACCCATTTGGACTACTTTCTAGTGTTGCGATTACCTTTTACAATGTTACATGCAAATATAAAATTTACCCTTTTAAAAATAGTGGAAATGCTATATAATAAATTGTACTCACTTGTAATCTTTTGAAAAATATTTGTGGAAATCACAAGCAAATGGCAAGCTTACCGGTCAATTTATAGTATATGGTGAGCACTAAGGTTGTATTTTGTGGTGAAGGAAAGAATAGAGTTTAGAAAGATAACTAAGTATTAGATTCTACTATTTCCACTTTAATTTAGGCAATCGATTGAGCAATTTTAAAAGAAATAATATGCAAATTATCTAAATAGAAGTAAAACTATAAAGAAATTAAGCATAGATTTTAGCAATTTTTTGGTGTTAGGATGTAGATTTCTTTATAAAAGATGTATGGGTAATGAGTAAACAATCGTCTAAGATTGTTGTGGCCATGTTATTAGAGTATTTATGATAGTTTAAATAGGGATTTTACTTATACTCATAGAATTTATCCAACTCTCATTTTGTAAATTCTATCGTGCAGTAGGTACATTGTATTATTAATATCTCATCTACACTATCAACTAGCTATTCAAGTCCAATCACTACTTAAATAACTATATTAGAATTGATTTCTTATTCTAACCAATTTTTAGCTCTAAGTGAGCATAAGGATTTGAGTCCTAATTCTCAAGAATTACCTATTCAAATTAGGAATCCTAGGTTCTATTCGAGGTTTTTGAATCCAATTACGGTATCTAGACCCTATTAGGATAATAAGGGGGGAAGCCCAATGTGTAAGAAATGCTATCTAGTTCGACATTAACCCAACGCTCAAGTTATACCTAATTACACCACAAAACTAAGTAAAATTCCAAATTTACACTATCATAATGCAAAAACATAAATAGCCACAACCATTTTATCATGTTCACACACTACCCATAAGCATAATAAGCTTTGTTTATCACATTCATAACGAATAAACATTTAACACATAATACCCATGAACATGAAAATAAACATTACATTGAACATGGAAAAATATGAGAAACATTACAAAACTGAGCTCTTCAACTTCAATAATAAAGTTCCTCAAGATTTTCCCAACAATCTCCATGGATGCAATGGAAATCTGTAAACCTAAACCTTGAAAAAAGCTAAAATCTACTAAAAGTTTATGTTACGATCATGAAAATACAAGAAAACTCTATGGAAATCATAAAAACATGCTAAAAGTAATCTAAGATAGCCTAAAGAAGAGAGAAATGGTAGAAAATAAAACCCAGAACCCTAGAAAACGCAAAGCCAAATCTATAGAAAATAAAGAAGAAGAAGTTTTTATATTAGATAGGTACCGTCATGATGCCAATCAAGGATACTATCATGATGGTCAGCAAGGATATCATCATGATGATGGACATGTGTCAGGTACTTCTCTTCTTTTAGTAAGACGACACGTTTTTGCTTTAGGAGTTAAGTATACCATTATGATAGTAGCTAGGTACCGTTATTCTTGTGTACTCTTTTAATTTTGCAACTTAATTTGATTCTGTTTAAGGTATTGACTTGACGGTAGATGGGCTTAATGTTAAGCCAATAGTTTTAACTCCAAGTTTCCTTTTCTTACTTATGTCTTCATTTTCAGCCTCTTGAGTTAGCACTACTATGTAAGACTCACAATCAAGTATTCGAGGTTCGGTTTGTAAAATTTAGGATGATTGAGCAAATTGTCCAATCCAGCTCAAATTTTATAACTAAGTTAGGAATATTAGTAAAAATGATCTCGTAAGTTTGGATTTAGGAAAATAAAGAGTAAAATAATTAATTATTATAATATTGAATTATATGTAAAATTTTTGTTATTTATCGAAAAGGCATAAAATGAGTTCTGATAACTAACAAATCGATAAAGATAAATTATATGTACATTAAAAATCATAAAATAACTTAAATAATATTTATGAGTATTTATTTATACCATATATGTATTTACATGTAGGTAGAAATATGTGAAATATGCCAAAATAATGTTAATTAATTAAAGAAAATGCATGAATAATTAAAGAAAAATCAAGAAAATTATGGAATTGTCTAGAATTGAGGTGTGGTAGCTTAGAATTAAATAAATAAAAGCAACCAATTAAATTAAGACAAATAAAAAGTAAATTGGAAGAGGATAAGGGACAAATGTCAAGCGAAAATTGGAAGGAAAAAATCAAACTAGCCCTATAAAAACCCAAAATTTTACATAAGCTCATTTGGTCTGTTTAGAGTTTAGGAAAATTAGAGAGAATCAAAATATTGAGGCTTAGGGTTAATTTACAAAAATTACAAAAACTTTGGGCAATTAGGGCTCTAGAAGGAAATTCACACTCGACAGCCACTTGGAAACAAACAACCACCACCACACCACTCCACCACCATCACCCAACGTAGTTGACACACATAGAGCCACCATTGGTGGCTAGAAGCCGATTGGACATGTGAGTCCGATTTTCAATATGATTTTGTTTAATTTTGTAAAAATATTAAATGTATGTAGAAAATTATGAAATTTGGTATTATGAGGTTTAAGTATTTAGATTTTGGGAAAAATTTTAGTTTGATGATTTTGTATCTAGAAATATATTATCCTTAAAAAACCGTGTAAACTTAAACTTTGTTCGAATTAGAAATAAATGATTTTAGGAGTGTAGTTTTAGGTTCAAAATTTTTGTCTAGACTACTTAGAGTTTATAGAGTAGTGCTATGAAGCCCTTTTTTAAAAATGAATTTTTAAAATTTCTAGATAATTTTTAAGCCTTAAAATATGCATAAAATGGGTAATTTAGGGCTAATTAAGTAATTAAATGGGTAATTACCGATTTAGTGCATGATTATATGTTTTAGGATGTTGAAATTTGATGGAGCATGCTAGTTGTAGAATTTATGGTGTTAGATGTAATTATTAGGGTATTATGTAGTATTTATGTAATATATAAAAATAGTAAATTTAAGTTAATCTTGTAATTTAGGGTAATGATGTATAAATTTTGATTTGTGAGGAATTTAGATATTTTGAAATATTATTTGATATTGGGAGATAATATTTGAGGTGATGGGAATATTAGATGTGTATTTAGTGTACATATTAGGTGATAATGTATAATATGTAAGTATAAGAAATTGATGAGTAGGAAAATATTAGGTTAAAATTGATATCATACTAATAATAAAAATATGTAATAAATTTAGTAGGAAACTTAAATTAAGGTAATTATATGAAGAATATAAGATTTTCTTACAACGGGAGTAAATTCGGTAGTTAAATTAGGATTAGGATGTACCATATGGACTAGAACATTGGTTAAAGACCAAAATTTAGAATATTTGAAAATAATGTGATCAATTTCACATTATGGGTTGGAATGATTTCCTCAGGTTTATATATAAAATCCCTAGTTGAAAACTGAGTTAAAAACCTAATTTAGAAACCAACTTCAAAACTGAATAAGAACTCAACTTAAATTAAGAATAACTTTAAGAGACTTAAAAACCTGAATAATTAAGTATAGTAAAAACCCTAAACTAAAGATAACTTAAAAGAACTACATAATGAATTTTATATAAGATAGTTATGTACACGCACTAAAACAATATTTGTAATATAGGGATTATCGGCAATGGCCCAAATGAGTTGCACTTCAAATGGATAGAGTCTAGGTAAGTTGGGATTAATTCGTTATTGTATTTTGAAGTATTAATTTGTAGTACTCGAAAGCTTGAAATTGTACATGATTGTGGTTGTTAGATAATTGGTTGTACGCATGTGATTGATCTGAACTGATGATATGATTTTGATTCGCTGCTCTGGATTGTATTTGTATGATTTGTTTGAAATGATTGAACGCCTTAAACTAGACCTAACTAAATATATGACTTGTAAACATAAACCGGACCTGCATAGCAACCCATTAAGGGAAACTTAGGGTTCTCCAGCTAAATATCAATCCTTTCGAAAGGGATAGCATTGGATAGTATAATTGGTCTCTTCTTCATCCTTAGTCAAACTAAGTGATAAGCGAGGAGGTCGCAGCAAAGGTGAAGTCAATCGTTTGAAGGTAGTTGTGGGAGGAGCGGTATCTTTACTGTACAAGCCTCGGTTTGATCGTAAGTTGTTGCATTAATGGAAACTTCTCAACTCAGATTAGAGTGGGTGTAATTTCTCTAATCTCATGATGGATTAGACAACATCGTGCAATGGCATTTGCTTGAACATGCATTACATCTAATTAATTTGGTTGATAACCCTGTTTGTATTTGCTATATAGTTTTAAGTCTCTATCCCAACGTACTAAGCTGTGGTTGCTCACATCTTTATAGATTTTGTTGTAGGTGCTAGCTAGGAAGTAGCTTATATTTACTCTGAAGCCAACAATTACTGGATCCTAGGGAGTGAGGAAATACATTTGAAGAACAGATACATTGTTAAGGTTTTAGCTTTTGTTTTGGAAACTTCTATTTTCGAATAATGTATTATTTAAGAAATATAGTACAATGAAACTTTTCAAATGTTAATTGTAATATTTAAATTCTAGTATATATATATATTCATAATTTTTTAAGTAAATAATTTATTTAATTTATGAACTATTTATTTTAAGGCGGGTTATTCATGTACACCTTATGTAAATTGGGTCTAAGATGGTGACTGTATAGTTAGTTTCTATCTTAAAATGGTTTGCACAGTTGGACTATTACGATTCTGCTGCTTTGGGGTATAACATTCCGTAGAAGAGCTTAAATTATTTAAATATATGCTACTTTTGAGTATCAAAATACAAAAATATGAATTACACTTGGGTATAGTAATTATATGTGATTTTAATAAAAATTCATACACTTTTGCTCAAAAATCTATTGAATCACATATAATTATTAGAGAAATCCTTTAGATAAGTGTGTGGTTTTATATACTCATTAGTACCCCCAACTTTATAACTTTCTTGTCCTTAAGCAAGCTTAAACCACTTTTAGAACAATGAGTAAAAGATGGATTCTCTACTCTTTGGTTGTTAAGTCTATTCTCTAGTTTATACATACTGAGTTGTATATTTTTCAATCCAACTTTTGGCAAGCAATTAATTGTTCATGAAAGCTAAGTGAATGGTTAAGTGTGCCTAATTATGTATCCCATAGAACTAGTGAATTAATCCATGGTTCATAAAGTTAGGCTTCTTATTTAACTCAAGATTAGATAACCTGAGATTAAGTAAGTTGTCACAAAGGGAGAGAAGAGCCTGTACAATTTATAGATTGACCAAAGTGTATATAGCCTTAATCCTTCCCTTAAGCTAACCATAATTTAGAAAAATATGACAAAATTAGATTATTCTTTGCTCAGATCTCCTAAAATTTTTTAATTTTCTTAGTTATGGCCACTTCTTACTCATGCATCCTGAACTTTTTTTCAAGGGAGCTCTTTATTCTTCACCTTTTCCTGGAATGAACATTAGGGACTCATGAACCCATCCCAAAATTCATCATTCTAGAAGATATTACAAGCACTTATTGGGTGCCCTAGATGTTAACCCGTATTCTCTTTTTCTTTTTGTTCTTCTTTTTCTTTTCTATTTTTGATTTTGGTTAGGTTTACCTCCAACTTTAGAATTTTGGCTTGTTTTCTTTCTATTTTTTTATTGGGAAATCCTTTTCAAGACCAAAACAATTTTAGCATTTTCTCTAACACTATACTTAGTCATTTGGAAATTCAAAGAGTATGATACATGAAGATCAATTTTCTAAAAAGTAAATGCCTGACTCTAACTAATGGCACAGTCTTATTCTCAACTCATGAATTTAAAGTTAAATACCAAGGATAATAATCAAATCTAAAGATTTTGTCAATTAATTGTAGAGTAATGTAATAAGTTCACTCACATTTGATCCTTACTCATGAACATAATGAAAACAAAAATTACTAGCCCTTTTTCACACAACTAAAAAATTTCAAGAAAATAAAATAGACTTAGCAACCAAATACTCAACACAAATGTAATATCAATTCAGCAAAGCATGGCTACAACTTTCATCCATTCCATATATTCCCTCACCCTAACTTTTATTTCTCATATCATTTTTGCTCATCATCAAATGTAAATTAGAAAGGTAGGGTTACAACAAGACTGTCATGGGAATTAGGTTGAGCGACTTTGTTTTCCTTTCACTCTTCAGGTCTTCTTGGAGCTAAATTGGAGCCTTTTTAAAGATCTGCACAAGAATAAAAATCATCTCAAAGTATCTTATTTAGCCTTTTTCTCAAAACATAAATAAAAAAAATAAAACAAATTAAAGGAAAGTGAGTGAAAACTGAATCAAACTTTGGTGGATTTCCTCTTACATAGCACTTGGGTTTTAAGTCCTTCAGTCAGACCCTAAACTTCTCCATTAAGATCCCATGAGAATGTGTCCCATTCGCATATCTCTACAACTGACAAGGGAAGCTTTCTTCTCTTCTTCACTTCATTTCTCTTCATCTTAGCTCCTTCAAGTTTAATAAAAGTAGGTTTTTGGCATAGAGAAAATATATAGATAGGTGCTAGCTCAAACTCTACAATATACCTTGTAGGCTTTTGGCACTTCAACTTTGGGTCAATCTCTCCAAACTAGTTGGTTAGCTTAACAATTGGAGAGGGATTCTTATATTCAATCGCCAATTCTAACTTGTCTTCTCCAATCTCTTTATCTTCTTCTACCTTAATGATTGAAGAGGAGGTCTCATCTTCAATTACCCATTCCCATTCATCCTCTTCAATCGCTTCCTCTACCTCTGGGGAAAATGAATGATGAGGTCCTTTGTATCTTTAAGAAGCATCATACTAGTGAAGAAACCTACTTCAATAATTCTCTTTTCATTTGGTTTCTCTTTCTTCTCATTTAGCTCAGCTTCTTGTTCGTAGTTGTTTGGATTCACTTCTTCCCTTAACACTTTTCCTTTTCATCCTCCACCTTAATTGCATTAATGATCTGCCCTTTATAGTCCTTGTCATGCTTAATATCCATTTGTCACTTAAGTTTAGGCTCTTCAATATCATCACTTATGACCACTTGTTCTTCATGAGTTTCAATTGATTATCCTGGTTTAAGTGTCTCATTGGTCATACACTGCCTAGCTTCCATCTCTTCTGTGTGTTGAAGGATTTGGGCATATGCCTCAGGATATTGGTGTCTACTTTCTTATGCTAACTCTAGAATGGACTTCCCTTTAGGTTTATCCTCTTTACGAGTGTTATGGATTAATGGTATGGATGAAATGATCATTTCATAATGTGTGTTTTGAGGAAAAGGGGTTTGATAATGAGGGCATGGGATAGGTCTCCCAATCCTACAATCATGTGTCCAATGACTTTCTCCACAATTCCTACAAATCATGAAAGATGTATAATCAGGATTAGTATCTATGTATCTTCAATATGGAACATTAAGAAAGTGAGTAGTTATGGTAGTGGATGGTGAACTATTGGGATTAAATTTAGGACAATCAATAAGATCATGTTTATCTCCACAGTGCCAACACACATTGCTCATGAACCCCATTCTTCTTTTTAACAACCAACAACACTTAAGAGCACCAACAATGTAATTTTCGACCCCTTACAACCTATAGCAATATGTTTATCATTTTTCCAATCAACTAACCAAATCTTCAATAACCTCTTCATAAGTCCTACAAAGTAACCAAAATAACACAATAGAAAGTTCAAAACAAAATAAAGATGCAACTCTACTTTAAACATGCAAAACTAACTCTAACTCTAACAAAATCTACTTTACTTTAAACCTAGTCTCAAAGAGAAATATTAATTTAATATTAGCTAACTTTCACTGTCCTTAGCTTCCTCGGTAATATCATAAAAAACTTGGTGTCACGATCACCTTCTACAATGCCATGCACAAATATAAATTTTGCTCCTCTTGAAAATAGTAGAAACACTATACAATAAATTGAACTCACTTGTAATCTTTTGAAAATATTTATGTAAACTATGAGCCAACGGTAAGCATACCGATCAATTTATAGTATATGGCAAGCACCAAGGTCGTATTTTGCAGTGAAGGAAAGAATAAAGTTGAGACAGATAACTAAGTACTAGATTCTACTATTTATGCTCTGATTTAGGTAATCAATTGAGCAATTTTAAAAGAAAGAATATGCAGGTTATCTAAATAGAAGTAAAAACTACAATGGAATTAAGCGTAGATTTTAGCAATTTCTTAGTATTGGGATGGGGATTTCTTTATAAAGATGTATGAGCAATGAATAAACAATAGTCTAAGATTATAGTAACTATGCTATTAGAGTATTTATGATAGTTTAAATATGGATTTTACTCACACTTACATAATTTATCTTACTCTCGTTTTGTAAATTCTATTTACAGTAGGAGCATTGTATTATCAATATCTTATCTACATTATCAACAAGCTATTCAAGTCCCGTCACTACTCAAATACCTATGTTAGAATTGATTTCTCATTCTAACCAATTTTTATCTCTAGGTGAGTACAACGATTTAAGTCTTAATTCTCAAGAATTACCCATTTAAATTAGAAATCCTAGGCTCTATTGGGGATTTCGAATCCTATTACTGTATCTAAACCCTAATAGGATAATAAGGGGAGAGGCCTAATGTGTGGGAAATGTTATCTAGCTTGACATTAGCCTAACACTTAAGTTATACCTAATTACACCATAGAACTAAGTAAAATTCCAAATTAACACTATCACAATACAAAAACATAAATAGCTACAACTACTTCATCATGTTCATACACTACCCATAAGCATAATAAGCTTTATTTATCACATTCATGAAGAATAAACATTCAACACATAATATACACAAACATGAAAATAAACATTACATTAAACATGGAAAAGGTATGAAAAACATTACAAAACCATGCTCTTTGACCTCAACAATGGAGTTCCTCAGGATATTCCTAACAATCTCCATGGATGTAATTGAAATCCATAAACCTAAACCTTGAAAAGAGCTAAAATCCACTAAAAGTTTATGCTACAATCATGAAAATACAAGAAAACTCTATGGAAATCATATAACCATGCTAAAAGTAACCTAAGATAGCCTAAAGAAGAGAAAAATGGTGAGAATTAGAACCTTAAACCCTAGAAAATGCAAAGCCAAATCTACAGAAAATGAAGATGAACAAGTTTTTATATCAAGTAGGTACTAGCATGACAGTAGATATGTGTCAGGTACTTCTTTTCTTTTTCTTTTAATAAAATGATACATTTTTACTTTAGGAGTTAAGTATACCATTATGATGGTAGCCAGGTACCGTCATGCTAGTATACTCTTCTAGTTTTGCAACTTGATTCAATTCTATTTAATATACCATCTTGATAGTAGATGGGCTTATCATCATGCTAATAGTTCTAACTTTAAGTTTCCTTCTTTTACTTTTTTCTTCATTTCTAGCTTCTTGAATTAGGGCTATCATTAGCCCTGGGACCTATAGGATCAAACATGAAGAGCTTAAATTCTTTAAAAATATGCAACTTTTGAGCATCAAAACATAAAAATATAAATTATACTCGTGTTGAGTAATTATATATAATTTTAATGAAAATTCATGCACTTTTGCTAAAAATCTATCGAATCACATATAATTGTTAGAGAAATCCTTTAGATAACTATGTACACACACTTATCACTTCTTGAGATCCTCCAAAACTTAGCCTAATTCATTAAGCACTATAGGCCTACATTCGAACATATGAGGTCCTGTCTTATGACATACCATGTACGAAAGATACAGGATATTCTTTTGTATGTTCTTAAAAATGTAACATTTTCCTTATATATTCTTTTTAGTATTTTTCCCTTTTGGGGATAGTTGCCCCTTTTAGTAATTAGTTGATTCCATGTAACTTATCTTAGAAAGATGGGTATAAATATCTACTTGTAATGTAACTGCATCCATCATCTTCCATAATAGAATATACTTACTTTCTCTACAATTGTTCATATTTTACCACAAGTGCAATTCTTACTGACTCCCTTCAATCCCTTTAGTAAAGACTGTAGTGAGCAACCCTAGTCTAATGCTCTATGTGTTACATCAAAGTGCTAGATTAGGTCCTTGTGTATTGAGTGGTTCATAATATTTGTTCAATAGCTTATGGTTTTCTAGTCACTATTCACCATCTTCATTTTGGCTATATTTAGTCTAAACCCACTTCTTGATGTCGTTGCCTTTATCTACTCTTAGCGTGGCATGTGAACTATAGCCTTAATTTGAAGCACATCAGGTGATAGTTTTGACTAATTAGCCATTACACATTGTTTTATAAAGCTGGATATGTTGAAGAGGATGGTGAAGTATGCATTAGAGCTTAGTGCATACGGCATCCAATATTGGCTATGAGAGGCTTACAAAATGCAAGTTCTTGCAAACTTTATGGCCAAATATACAATAGAGGATGAGTTGATATAATATGCATTCACTTTGAGTTTTGAAAAAAAAAAAAAAAGAAAGGTGGGAGATCTCTATACTCTTGTGTCATAGTGGTGAAATGCTCATAAATCTTTCTTAGTTTGTTAATGATTGTTTTAATCTTTAATTTAATTTTTGTTTAAGTGATGAGGCTAACTTTGGATTATATAAATTAATTGTTAAAATCTAGTATAGTTTTCAATATGTTAATATTATAGTGTTGTAAGAACATTGTTTTGTAAAGATGAAATAAAAGGGGTGACCGTTTGAAAAAAAGTTGCTAAGTATTGAATATTGATTTGAGGATGTAAATTTTTTAGCTACGTAAATTTGATTTTTTCTCTTGAGATTTTTTCTTGATTTTTATTTGTTTTGCTTGAAGACAAGCAAATGCTTAAGTGTAGAGTATTTGACATCACTCATTTTATACATATATCATAGGGTAGTTATAGTATTAGTAGTTATTTGTTTTGGTTTTCAAGTATTTAAGGCTTATTTGTAATTATTTGATCTTTAGGATTTGTTGAAAGCATTGTTAGAGTAAAAGATGATTTTTAGAAAATTTGATGAAGCTTTAGAGCTCTAATGAAGAATACATTAGATGATATTGGAAAGGAAGAAATATTGTGTTGAAGATAGAAGGTCAAAGAGATCATGGTTAAGTTCATGCCTATGCTTTTTACTTATGATCCTTGCATCTATGGATTAAAACTTCCCATTGATCTTAAGTTACCAAGCATTAAAAGTTGCAAACTAAACAATCTTATGCTACTGAGCGTTAAAACTCCCTTCAAACCATCTACACATTCCATTCAATCTCATTCTTTTCACTTTTATACGAATCTAACCTTTACATGAACTTTTCTCATGACCTTTACTGCATGCTTTCAACCACTAATCCTAAGCTCATCACTAAGTTAATAAGTGTTATTCTACACCAAGGAAGCATTCCATAGGCATAATTACTTGAGTTAACAAGGCCTACAACTAGACTCTTTAACATTTTTGCACATTCATTTATTCACTTTTTTTTAATAGGCATAACTTTTGAATCTTTTTTATTCATTTCAATTATCCTCCAACTACTTTGATTTTTCAAGAGACTTTCAAAAGATAAGTCACATTTGTTCATCTAATTTGAAATACTCAAAAATATTAAAAAAGAGATAAATTTACTCTTAAGTAAGCTTAGAAATATAAATAACTAGTCCTTAACCTGTGTAAGATTTCGTAGAGATTTCATCATTCAAATCTAGTAAAGTGTACTAAGGTCATACCAATTCATGTGTAAGATTAAGAAAATGTCTCAAAAGTTGCTTCAATGTAATAGGATCTAAATTCTCATAACCATACTTAATATCAAATAAATAAATAAAAGCCTAAATACGTAAGTACATGATACTCAACATTTCATACTCATTATATGCATATAAGACAATTAGTGTTTCTCAACATAAATCAATTAGTCAGCTTCTTAATTCTTCCCCTCCGCACTTAAGTTATATATCATCCTTAATGTACAACTACACAATAAAGAACAAGAATCAAAAGAAAAAGAAACTAGCACTTCCCTAGATTAGTGCATTGATACTGAATTCTCCAAAAAGGCTTTGTTAGATATTCTTATCTTGTTAAGCATAATTGAGATCCTTGCAAAACAAACACAAGAAAGAAAAAGTAAAGTAAAAATAAACATAGCAAACTAACACCGATCAATCACCTATAGAAATGTAAGGTCTAAAGAATACCATATAGCTAAAATTAAAAATTAGTCTTCAAATATAGTTAATCCTTAATAAGAAAAAGAAAAATTTAGAAAAGAAATGAAATTACTCCTCCTTACTCTCATCCTAAATCTCCCTTTCAACATCATCTTCATCATTAGAATTGAAAACGGCTAGTGGTGGTTGAATCAAAATCCCTTAAGCCTCAACAAGTGCCTCAACTGGTATCCTTATGTGCCTAACCTCCTTAAACAACTTCTTTTTTGTCTTAACAATATTTCCCATCATCTTCTTTAGTTTTACTAAAAAAGAAAGGCTTGGTCTCTAGAAAGATGTAGAGCGCTCATTTCTTGGCACGTTAGGAATATCGGTAGCAACCTTTCCTTCTTAGATCTCCTTCTAAACAACTTTAGGAGTTTTATGTGGTAGTAGTAACTTAAGTGCTTGGATGAAATTTGATAGGGATCAAAGACTAATCACGTGCTTTTGAGCCTGAAAGCTTGCTTAGATGGCTCATCAAGCTATTTGAGGTGAGTTAAGTGTCGAGGAGTAGTGCATACCCTAGTCCAACTTGTTGAGTTAGTTTACTCTCTACATCATCCAAGAAGCTGTCGAGGTGACTAGCTGACTTGTCGAGCCGACCCTTCCCCCCATACTAGTCCAAGCATCGAATCAAGATGCAGCTAACCTCACTAGTGCCAAAACCGAGTTGATGG
The DNA here is from genome assembly GCA_024138015.1 of Lumnitzera littorea. Taxonomy (NCBI): domain Eukaryota; kingdom Viridiplantae; phylum Streptophyta; class Magnoliopsida; order Myrtales; family Combretaceae; genus Lumnitzera; species Lumnitzera littorea. Next base: position 88,757,783 of record JAMXBB010000012.1, read on the forward strand.
CTATTAGGAGTCGATTACCTAAGGTAGACTTGAAATGAGTCATCCCTGAACCATCTCTTATCCAATCCCAACTGTTTGAGTTGACGAACTGCTAATGTTAACTTGACTTGATTAGGGCCTCGCCTTTGCTCGGTTAGCAATGTCATTGGGACCATAGAATAAGCAAATTATGTATGCATTGTCCTTTTTCTAACATCTATATTGTCATGTTTGCCAACATATATTCTTTTTGTACAATTACATTGATACCTCTGTAAATTATTCCCCTTTTCCCTTAACTAGTAGGAGTTCTTTTATAATTTACTGTTACCTAAGTTTTACCCCTATTAGGCACTATAAATACTTGTATATTGTAATAGCCACAACAGTGAGTATTTTGAAATTTTTAGACACACTCTCTTGAGCTAAGTATTTTGTTGCTTACTCTCGAGCTACTTTTATTTAGCCTATTGAGTGTGGACTAGTAGTGAGTGACTTCCAGTAATACTTGTGTGTCATATCAAGTGTAACCCAAGCTCGTGTAAGGCGTTGGTGTGTTATATCCATCTTCGGTGCATGGGGACCCCTAGTCAACCTTCAACTTTCATTTACTCTTCGAACCATCTCGCGGTTCGAATCTTCCCCATTGGTTTGTACGATACTGAACGTTGTGTGTTCACCCATGTCAAACCCATATCATCCTGATATCAGAGCTTGGCTACATTTGAAGTTGGATTCTATTACTTTGTTCTGTGAGTGATTTGTTACTGTTTTCGTGTGTTAAAAGTTTTTTTTTTTAACATAGGAGTTTAGGTAGTGGAAAGGTGTTGAAGAAAATTTTATGCACTGTTTTCCCTTGTTTCCTGTACACAAAATAGAGTGTAGTTGTTTGTTTATTCACTGTTTGTAGTTGTCATAGTAGTGGGAGTAGTATTTATAGTTCTATTGTTGTCATTTATAGAAAGAACTTTGAGTGGTATTTTAAACATCAATTTTGTGGGGTAACCAACAATGTTAGATTTAAGTATTTAAGGAACTATGAGAAACCAAGAAAGTAGTGCTTAAAATGGCCAAGGGTAATAAGGAAGCTTCATACCTTAGTCAGTGGGTGACTAATTGGATAAGCTTACCAACTTAGTAGTTAGTTTGGTGGTTTTTATCTATGAAGACAGACAACGAGCTAGAAATAACATAACTAGAGGATGTGAGTAACAAGAGGAAGGCAATGGTCAGTTTGGCCGAGTTAATGCCTTAGCTCGACTACCTTAAGTTGAAGGAGTGGGTAGGGTTGCTAGTGGTAAGCTAGCACTTGAAGAAATAGAAGAAGAGGAAGGAGATGACAAAGTAGATGAGTACTATGAGTTGAAGAGAGGAATGTCTAAGCCCCTAGAGTTGAAGGGTTGAAGATGCGTATTCTAAGTTTTTTCGGGAATGGTGATGTTGAAGACTACCTAGATTAGGTAAACAAAATTTAGAAGCAATTTGAATGCCACGAAGTACTCAATAATGCAAAGGTTAGACTTGTTGTGTTGGAGTTCATTAGTTATGCCGCCTTATGATGGAAAAACTTACAAACCACTCAAAGAATAGATGGAGAACCAAAAATTAAAAGTTAGGATAAAATGAAGAGAGTTATAAGGAGAAGGTTTGGGTTGAGCTATTATTTGCAGGATGCCTTTAGAAGGTTGTAGGAACTAAGGTAAGGAAGATCGACTATTGAAGCTTATGTCAAGGAATTCTAGATGTTAATGATTTGATGTGAAGTCAGCGAGCTAGAAGACCAAACTGTATCTTGATTCATTGAAGGATTGAAATACGAGATCAAAGATATCCTAGAAAGCATGGATATTAGATCACTTGACGATGTAATCCGAGCCACCCAGAGGATAGAAAGTTGTCAAACAGGGAGGTTTTGACCACCTGTCAACCATCTTAGCAATAGCCAATCTGTTTTGAGCATACTTGTGCAAATAGAACCAAGTAAGGAAGTCCTAAGGATGTTTGAGAGTGGTTAGAGTTCAAGCAGGAAGATGAGTGAGATCAAATGTTTAAAATGCTAAGGATTTGGATACATGGTCACTTAGCGTTTGAATAGAAGAACTATAGTGATTCGAAGGGAGGTATTGGCCGTTGTGGTAGACAATACTGACGAAGAAGTAGAGGACCTGAAAGAGGATAGATAAACTAACCTGTCTGAGGATGAAGTTATTTATAGTGAGGAAGGCAACTTCATGCTGGCCACTCTAGTGTTGAGAAGGACAATGAGTGTTAGTCTTTTACTCGAGGACAAATAGAGGAAGAATCTCTTCTACATTAGATGTAAGGTGAATGAGTCATTGTATGCCCTAATTGTTGATAGTGGAAGCTGATAGGAATCGGTTTATTAGGTCTTTAATACATAGCTGAGTTTGAGGGCTAGAGGGAATGGCAAGGTGAATCCTCCTACTCCAACCGACTCCTACCAAAGTTGAGTATCTCTTTGCCGATCAACTCTGCATGCCATGCCATATGACTACCCACTTCTTGAGGGCTTTATGTTGAATTGTAGAATGCCGAGACAATAGTAAAACCATGCATTCTTACTCACTCATGTTCAAGCTGACTAGTTGTTTGGCATCATCCTTGCCGAGAAGTCAAGAGAGAGAGACCAAACTAATCTTTAGTTATCCCTACTCGGATAAGCAATTTGATCATACTTCATTGTTTGCATCCTCTAACAGCCTTACCAATGCACCTCTGTTATGTATACAAGGTTACGTATAGAAACTGTTACACTAATTATTATTTTTCTTGAATATTCATTTTTACCCTTTGTACTCTTGTACATTACTTCTTTAGAAATATCCCCTTTTGTCTTTTCCATTTTTAGGCAAGTTGCCTTAACTTATCGAGTTTAAATACCCTTGTACTTGTAGCCGGAATAATCAGATTATCATTAATAGACTGAATATCTTTCCTCTCATAAACACTGATTGTTTACTTGCATTTCACTCTTATCATAACCCTTAAGTAAGGTTAGGTAGCGAGTAACCTCACTAGACCAATTCATGTATTATATCGAGTTGTGCCATAAGTCTTCGAAAGTTCTATTGGTGTGTCATATCCTTTGGAGCTATTCATGGGTTTTGCTTACTTTTCATTTACTCTTTCGAGCATTCCCCATCACTAATTTCAAGCTTTTGGCTAGCTTGAACCCATTCATTGATCAACCTTGTCTGTTCTTGGTCACGGTTCGCATTATCTTGGTATTAGAGCGGAGGTTTCACTTGAGTTATAGTAGATTGTTTCAAAGTTCTGTTTATACTTTGTTTTGCGTATGTAGAACAGAGTAACTTATTGTATTTGTTTAATTACTGTATTTGCTGGTTCTTAAATTTCTAGTTTATGGAAGTGTTTATTGAAAACACTTAATCAAAGAATTTTTAAACTAAGATCTATAAAAAAAAAAAAAAAGATAGAACCTAGTGTTAATGTTGGCTGATAGTCTTAAGGAATCCCTATGAGCACTAATGAAAGACTTAATGAGGTAGCTAATCTCTTAGTAGATTTAACTCAAGATGTTCATGCGTTGGCTTACCGACTTGCTGAAGTCAAGCATAATGCCCCACAAGTTGCTTGACTTGCAAAAGGTTAGAACTTGGCTTGATAAGTTCAAGGTAGTGGAGTAGGTAGACGAGTGAGGAGAAGGATTGACTTGGGAGATTTGGGAAAAGAGGATGAGGAAGAGTATTACGAAGAAGAAGAGCGAATGTAAGCACCTAGAGCCTCTGAATATGTAAAGCTTCGGATTTCGAGCTTCAATGGGTTTGGAAGTAAGGATGAACACTTAAAATGGGAAGAGAGGGTAGAGTGTGCGTTTGACTATTACTAATATGAGGATTACAAAAAAATGAGAATTGTTTTTATTGAGTTCTTTGGATATGCCGCCATGTGGTGGAAGAATTTCTAAGCTATGAGGAGACAAGAAGGATACATGGAGATTAATACTTGGCTTGAGAAGAAGAGAATACTCAAAAATAGATTTGTACTAAATACTTATTTGTAAGATACTTTTACTCAGCTTTAGGAGCTAAGACAAGGAAGTCGATTTGTTGATGAGTATGTCTAAGAATTTTAAATGCCTATGATCCACCTTAAAGTAGAGGAACCCCCGACATAAATAATCTCTAGGTTCCTTATTGGATTGAGAGGTGAAATTCAAGACATTATGGAACTCTAATGATTCATCACAATGTATGAAACCATTCCAATGGCTCAATGAGTGGAGAGGTAGAAAAGAAGCTGAGTATTGATTAGATTGTTGACTAGCCAACCTGGATAGGGAAGTCACTGAGCTTAATCAAGTACCAAGCCGATCTGAAGGATAGATGTCCGAGTCGAATAAAAGGGCTGATCTGATAGTGACGAACCGACCTGAACTTATGAGAAAGGGTAAGGATCTGGTAGGAAGACGAGCCAGATTAAGTGCTTCAAGTGCCAAGGGTTTGGATATATGGCTGCTTAGTGCTCAAATTGAAGGACTATGGTCATCAAGGGAGACATCCCAAACCTAGAAGTGGAGAGTACTAACGAGGAACCTGAGGAAGAGGATACTGTCGAGAAAGAAGTTTCGCATGATAATGAGTTGATTGAGGAGGATGCGTTTACTAAGGACTTAGGTCAATTGATCTTAGTTGTTCGACACGCAATGAACTTGGAACCTTTATGTAAGGAAGAATAGAGGGGGAACTTGTTTCATACTACCTATAAAGAGAATGATTAGGTGAGTTTGTTAATCGTGGATAGTAGAAGTTATACCAATGTGGTATCAACAGATCTTACCATAAGGTTGAAGTTGTTGACTATCGTACATTCGAGGTCGTATAAGCTGCATTGGTTGAGTGAAAAGGGAACACTACATGTCACTCTATAGGTATAATTGCCGATTACTATTAGAAATTACTCTGACGAGATTCTTTGCGATCTGCTACCCATGTGCACCTCATATGTGTTGCTTAGCCGACCATGGCTATTTAATAGAAGAGTTATCCATGATGGATACAGGAATACGTATGCGTTTAAGAAGGATGGTTGGAAGATTACATTGAACCTGATGCCGTCGAGTGAAGTTAGTAAACTACAGGAAAAACTTACTTGCGGATTGAAGAAGAATCTAATGATGAGTAGAGTTGAGCTTTGAGAGGCCATTAATGCTGATGAGTCGACCTTTATGTTGGTTAGGCGTCTATTAGAATTGAAATAGTGAATTAAATTTCCCTTAAAGATAAAAGAGTTGTTGGATGAATCTGCCGATTTGTTCCCAGATCAGTTACCCAAAAGGCTACCCCCTGTCTAAGGCATAGAACATTATATTGACTTAATACCCAGTACCGCCCTACTGAATAAGCCAGCCTATCGGATAAGTCCCAAATAGGCTTCTGAGCTCCAATGACAAGTCAATGAACTACTGGAGAAATGTTATGTTAGGGAAAGCCTCAGTCCTTGTGCTGTTTCAATGCCGAAAAAGGATGGAACCTAGTGAATGTGTATAGATAGTTGAGCTATGAACAAGATCATGATCAAATACAAGTATCCTATCCTGAGGTTGGAAGATATGTTGGATGAATTGAGTAAAGCTAAGATCTTTAGCAAGATTGATTTGAAATTTGGCTACCATCAAATTTGCATGAGGTTGGGAGGTGAGTAGAAGACCACATTCAAAACTCGGCATGGACTCTATGAGTAGATGGTCATGTCATTTGGCTTATCGAACGCCCTAAGCACTTTCATGAGATTGATGAACCATGTATTGAGACATCTAATGGGGAAGTGTGTCGTGGTGTATTTTGATGACATTTTAGTGTACAATGCCGACATGTTGAGTCACTATGAATATCTTTGAGCCATACTGAATGCCCTCCATGCTGAGAGATTATTCAACAACCATAAGAAATGTTGCTTTTACTAAGAGGAAGTGCTATTCTTAGGCTATGTAGTAAGTGGAGGAGGCTTATAAGTGGATGACGAGAAGGTTCGAGCAATCGTTGAGTGGCCGACTCCTACTACTTGTATTGAAGTGAGAAGTTTCCATGGACTAGCTTCTTTCTACTGAAGATTCATTACGAATTTTAGCACCCTTGCTATACCCCTTACTGAATTGATGAAGAAGAACAATGACTTCTAATAGGGAAAAATGGAGGAGAGAAGTTTTGTCGAGATAAAGGAAAGGTTAACCTCCGCCCCTATACTAGCTCTACCTGACTTTGAGAAAATATTTGAGTTGGAATGTGACATGTCAAGCATTGGGATAGACGCTATCCTAATGTAGGGAGGCCGATCAATTGTCTACCACAGTAAGAAGCTTAAGGGACCTCAACTAAACTACTCTATGTATGACAAAGAATTCTTAGAATTGATTTGAGCTTTGTAAGTATGGCAGCATTATCTATTACCAAGAGAATTTGTCATCTACACTGACCATGAGTCTTTAAGGTATCTTTGAAGTTAGACGAAGTTTTCGAAGTGGCAAGTGAGATGGGTTAAATTCCTTAAGGGGTTTAACTTCGTAATAAAATATAAGCAAGGAAAGAGCAATGTGGTTGTAGATGTCCTTTTGAGAGGGCATGCACTCTTGAATTAACTGTAGACTAAATTGTTTAGGTTTGTGAGCATTAAAGAGTAGTACTTTAGGGATCTACACTTTAGACCCATACTTGCATGATGTATCGATAGAAGGATAGTAGACGAGTATCATGTAGAAGAGGGGTATTTGTTCTAAGGAGGAAAACTGTACGTGCAGACCTATTCCATAAGGGAATTACTTATCAGGGAAGCCTATAGTAAGGGACTCTTTAGACATTTTAGGGAGAGAAGAACCTATGAATTGTTAAACAATCGTTTCTTCTAGCCGAGAATGAGGTAAGATGTGCACTAAGTCATTAAAGGTTTTGCTACGTGTAAGAGGACTAAATGTCGAGTTGAGCAAGGGAAAGTAATGCCTTTACTTGTTTCAACAAGGCCATGGACTAAGTTGAGCATAGACTTTCTTCTTGGATTACCACAGACTACCCAAGGCAAAGATTCTGTAATGGTTATCGTAGATAGGTTTAGCAAGATGGTACACTTTCTACCTTACTCCAAAACTAATGATGCTTTAGCTATTGCTTCTCTTTTCTTGCAGGAAATTATTAGGTTACATGACATGCCAAGAAGTGTAGTATCCAATAGAGATCCAAAGTTCTTGATCCATTTTTGGAGAACTCTCTGGTAATGAATGGGGACTAAATTACTATTTAGTACTTCCTGCCACCCCTAAGTGAATGACCAAATAGAGGTAGTCAATCGTACTTTAAGATCACTGCTCTGAGCTATAGTAGGCAAGAACTTGGTCGATTAGGATGTTTGCTTGCTAGTGGTTGAATTCGCTTACAATCGAACTGTACATGACACCATTAAGTAGACCCCCTTCGAAGTTGTTTATGGTTTTAATCTTGAGTTACCCTTCGATTACATCCTTATACCTAAGCCCAAGCAAGAAGACCCTAATGCAAGAGCCTGAGTACAGTCCCTTCAACACATCTACAACAAAGTCACTCAACAAATCGACCAAGCCGCTAGAAGAATGTGAGAGAAGGCTAAGGGTAAGATGGCTAAACAATTCCAACTAGGAGACTTAGTGTGGTTGCACCTCAGTAAGGAAAGGTTTCTTAGTAAGAGGAGGAACAATTATCTCTAAGAGCTGAAGGACCTTTTAGAATGCTCCAAAAGATTAATGACAATGCTTACAGGTTAGAGCTGCTCGAAAACTATGGAGTTTCTGACACTTTCAACATTGCCGACCTTAGTCCATATCACCTTGATGGAGAACTGATCAAAGACCATTCAAATTTGATCCCAAATTCAAATCAATCGAGAGGGAATGATAGGATTCAGTTTACTAAGCCTTTAATACATAGCCACCCAAGGGCTAGAGGGAATGGTAAGGTGAATCCTCCTACTCTAACTGACTCCTACCAAAGCCGAGTATCTCCTTGTTGATCAACTTTGTATGTTGAGCCATATGACTACCCATTTCTTGAGGGTTTTATGTCAAATTGTAGAATTTCGAGATGATAGCCAAACCATGCACTCTTACTCACTTATGTCCAAGCCAACTAGTTGCTCAACATCATCCTTGCTGAGAAGCTAAGAGAGAGAGACCGAACTAATCTTTAGTCACCCTTACTTAGACAAGCAATCTGATTGTACTTCTTTGTTTGCATCCTCCAATGACCTTACTAATGTACCTTCGCTTCATGTATAAGACCATGTATAGAATTTGTTACACTAATTATTATTTTTCTTAAATATTCATTTTTACCCTTTGTATTCTTGTACATTACTTCTTTGGGAATACCCCTTTTTGTCTTTTCCCTTTTTAGGCAAGTTACCCTAACTTATCAGGTATAAATATCCATGTACTTGTAGTTAGAATCATCAGATTATCATCAATAGATAGAATATCCTTCCTTTCGTAAACACTGATTGTTTACTTTCATTTCACTCTTATCCTAACCCTTAAGTAAGTCTAAGTAGCAAGTAAACTTACTAGACCAATTCGTATGTCTTATCAAGTTGTGTTGTGGGTCTTTGGATGTTCCATTGATGCATCATATCCTTTGGAGCTGTTCATAGGTTTTGCTTACTTTTCATTCACTCTTTTGTACATTCCCTATGACCACTTTTCAAGCTTTTGACAAGCTTGGACCTATCTAGTAACTAACCTTGTCTGTTCTTGGTCATGGTTTGCATCAGGGAGTTGCATCAATGCAGCATCTACATTTATGGTCTAGCAATTGAAATTGCCGACCAAACCCCATCCGAAACCTTATAAACTTCATTGGCTTAGTGATAAAGGAGCCTTACAGGTGAACAAATAGGTGTTTATGCCGATCTACATTGGCAATTACGAAGATGAAGTGCTTTGTGATGTGCTACCCATGAGTATGTCCCATATTCTACTTGAATGACTGTAGATGTTTGATCGAGTTGTGATATATGATGGGAAGAGGAATAAGGTAGGAGGGTGAAATTGAGTCCTATGACTACTGTATAGGTAAAGGTCTTGCGGACCTAACTTAACCAAACACTAAAGAAAGAGGCTTTGATAATGACCTGAGCCAAGTTACAAAGAGAAATGGAGTTCAAAGGGCAGACTTATTTGCTGGTTTGAAGAATACTAGATATGAGGTCCAAGAAGAGGGAGTAGCTCGTTGAGGTGAAGGCATTATTGGAAGAGTTTGCTGATTTGTTCCCAGATGAATTGTTGGAAGGTCTGCCTCCCATCCGAGGCATCAAACATGCAATTGACCTGCAACTAGGAGCTACCCTATCGAATAAGCTTGCTTATAGGTCGAACCCTGAACAGGTTGTCGAGTTGCAAAGGCAGGTAGATGAGTTGATGAAGAAGGGGTTTGTGCAAGAATCCCCTATCCCTTGTGCCGTATCGACTTTATTGATCCCTAAGAAAGATGGGTTATGGAGAATGTGTGTAGATAGTTGAGCATTTAATCGAATTACCATCAAGTATAGGTATCCTATAACAAGGCTTGATGACATGCTAGATGAGTTGAATAGAGCAAGAGTATTCTCCAAGATTAACCTCAAATTAATATACCATTAAATATGAATGCGCAAGGGTGATGAGTGGAAAACTGCATTCAAAATGCACCATGGATTATATGAAAACTTGTAATGCCATTTGGACTATTTAATGCATAGAGAACATTTAAGTGCTTAATGAATCATATGCTTTGAGAATTAATAGGGAAGTTTGTCATGATTTATTTTGGTGATATCTTAGTATACAACCCTGACCTAGAGACTTACTAGGAGAATCTATGAAGAGTCTTTGCAAAACTTCAAGTTGAATAGCTTTACGCCAATTTGAAGAAGTGCAATTTTTGCTGATCCGAATTGATATTCTTAGGATTTGTTGTATGTGGTAGTGGCATACAAGTTGATGAAGAGAAGATTAGAGTGATCATTAAATGGCCAGTATTGACCACTTTGGTTGATGTGAGGAGTTTCCATAGCTTAGCATCATTCTATTGTAGGTTCATAAGGAATTTTAATACAGTTGTGGCCCTGCTCACCAAACTATCAAAGAAGAATGTTGAATTTAGATGGGGAGAGAAGGAATAAAGGAGTTTTGAGGAAGTAAAAGAGAGGCTGACTACAACCCTTGTCTTAGTTCTATCGAGCTTTGACAAAGTGTTTGAAGTAAAGTGTGATGTATCTAGTCTAGGCATAGGTGCCGTGCTGATACAAGAAGGCTGTCCTATTGCTTACTTTAGCAAGAAACTTTAAGGAGCTACACTCAACTATTCTGTCTATGGTAAGGAGTTTTACTCCTTAATTTGAGCCTTAACGGTATGGCAGCACTATTTGTTACCTACAGAATTTGTGATCTATTCTAATCATGAATGCTTAAGATATCTAAAAAGCTAACTTAAGTTGTCTCAAAGACAAGCCAAATGTGTCGAGTTCATGGAAGGGTTTTTTAATGTCATAAAATGTAAGAATGGAAAGAATAATGTAGTGGCTGACGCCTTATCGAGACGACATTCTCTCCTGACTAAGCTGCAAACTAAGCTACTTAGCTATTCAATAATAAATAAATTGTATGTTGGGGACCCATACTTTGGTCCCATCTATACCAGATGTGAGGAAGGACGAACTTTGGATGACTATTATAGGGAAGGTGGATACTTATCCAAGAAGAGGAGACTATATATCTCAACCTATTCTATAAGAGAATTGCTAGTGTACAAGGTGCATAAAGGAGGTTTGATAGGACACTTTGGTTAACATTAAACCCATGAGGTACTCTCCTTAAGATTCTTTTGTCTAAGGATGATGAGAGATGTCCAATTTGTAATGGAAAGGTGTGTAACCTACTAAAAAGTGAAGAGCTAAGCCAAGCAAGGATACTATCTACCCTTGCCCATCTTAAACAAACCATGGTTTGAGTTGAGTATGGACTTCATGCTAGGGTTACTGTGGATGTCTTGAGGGAAGGACTCCATCATGGTAGTCATTGATCAATTTAGTAAGATGGTACATTTTGTGCCTTGTTCCAAAACTATCGACGCTTTAGCTATCTCTTTTGTTTTCTTACTGGAAGTAAGCAAGCTTTATGGGGTCCCTAGAACCATTGCTTTAAACCGAGACCGGAAGTTCATGTACTACTTTTAGAGGACACTATAGAGGCAAATAGGAACAAGCTATTGTACAGTACGTCTTGTCTTTCATAGACTAATGGGTAGACTGAGTTTGGTAAAAGAATAATGAGAACTTTACTACGAGTTGCCATTAGATGAAACATAGCTTATTGGATCTATGCCTACCAATCATTGAGTTTGCCTACAACAGGACCACCCACAATGTGATAAACATATCTCCCTTTGACATAGCCTATGGGTATAACCCTAAGCTCCTGATGGACTAAGCACCCGTACCGAGACTTGATGATGATGACTAGTTAGTTGTAGAAAGAGTTAAGGCCATCAAAGCCGTGCACCAAAAGATCGTAGAGCAATTAAGTCGAGCTACTTCTAAGCTTGAGAAGTGAGGTCGAGGATGGAAAAGGAGAGAATTTCAACCAGATGATCTAGTTTGGACCCACTTCAGTCAGGAATGGTTCTTGAACTTTAGGAAGAGCAAGTTATCTCCTAGAGTTGATGGACCCTTCAAAGTGTTTGAAAAGATTAATCCTAATGCCTACAGGATTGAACTACCTGAGGAATATATAGTCTCGAACTCCTTTAACGTTGTCGGTCTCTAATCGTACACTCCCAAAGATGAGCCACCTGGAGTTAAGCCAAATTTGATCCCAAATCTCAAATAACTTGGAGGGGATCATAGAGATCACAGACCAATTAGGTGCTCTCGAGCTTAAAGGCTTGCTCAGATAGCTTATTAAGTTGTCCAAGGTAAGTTTAGTGCCAAGGAGTAATGCATACCCTAGTCCGACCTGTCGAGTTACTTTACTCTCTACATCATCTAAGAAGCTGCTAAGTTGACCCCTCCCTACATACCAATTTAAGCATCGAATCAGGATACAGCTAGATGATAAGGATCAGGGATCAAGGACTAATCATGGTCTCTCGAGCCTAAGGGCTTGCTCAGATGGCTCACTAAGCTATCTGAAGTGAGTTGAGTGCCGAGAAGTAATGCATGCCCCAGTTTGACCTACTGAGTTACTTTGCTCTCGATACCATCTAAGAAGCTGGCGAGGTGACCAACTAACCTATCAAGCTGACTACTCCCCATACACTTGTCCAAGCATCAAATAACGATACAGCCAATCTCACTAGTGTTGAAGTCGAGTTGACTTAAAATGAGTTACCCTTAAACCATCTCCTATCAAGTCCCAACTGTTTGAGCTGTCAAACTATAGATATCGACCAAACCTGATTAGGACCCTACCCTTTCTTGGCCAATAGTGTCATTGGGACTATAGAATAAGCAAACCATGGGCGTGCTATCCTCTTTTTGACATTTGCACCATCTTGTCTACTAATAGATATTCTTTTTGTACGATTACATTGATAACCCTGTAAATTATTCCCCTTTTCCCTTAACCAATAGGAGTCCTTTTGTAATTTACTATAACTTAGGTTTTACCCCAATTGGGCACTATAAATATTTGTACATTATAATGGCCACAATAGTGAATACATTGATATTTTTAGACGCACTCTCTTGAGTTAAGTATTTTGCTGCTTACTCTTAAGCTACTCTTATCTAGCTTATTGAGCGTAGACTAATGGTAAGTGACCTTCGACCACACTTATCCGTCATATTAAGTGTGACCTGACCTCGTATCAGCTGTTGGTGTGTCATGTCCATTGTCAGTGCATAAGGACCCTTGCTCAACCTTTGACTTCCATTTACTCTTCGGACCATCTTGCGGTTTGGACCCAGCCCATTGGTTCGTGTGGTATCAGATGTCGTGTGTTCGCTTACATTGAACTAGTATCAAAATCGATAGACATAGTTTTATCCCTCCTCACCAATTTCATCACAAGAAACTCTCTAAATAATCCCAAATTCTTCACAAGCCACATAATGTAGGGTCTTGCAAAGATATAACTAGCTTTACCATTAGTACCTTAGTTTTTAAAGAAAAGGGCTAACCTAATCCCTAAATTAATCCATTGACACTCAAAAGCTATGGAGATAAACAATGTCTACTAAATTCACCACTCCTAGACTAAACTCCTGCTAGTCAAACACCTTAGCAAAACCTAGTAGATGATCCTCAAGGTTAAATCTCTTGATCTAGAAGCCTTAGGCTTCTTTAGGTTATAAATAGTGCCATCACTCAAATTCCTTCATACTTTTGCATTAGTAACACCAATAGGCGAATCAACTGGCAATGGTTCATATTTAGGAATATGCACAAACTACTTAGGATAGATCTCGATAACTAGGAAAAAAAAGGAATGACATCAGAACATCCCTACCATTCACATGAAAACACATGGTGTTCTTGACCCCTAACTAGAATGTACTTAAGAACTTTAGTGTCAGCTCCTTTTAGGTTGGTCCTTCAATGGATGGCAATCTATCCCAGCAACCAAATTCCATATATCTTAGCACAACTTGTTCATATCCTAACCACACTAAATTATCTTAACCAATACAAGTTATAGCCCTAAAACCCTTTTTCTTTAGTTTCACATATTTGTGTGCTAGAACAGTAAAGCATAACATCTTGTTATCAGGTTGATAAGATGTACTGCTCGAACCACCTTTTCTAATAACATGTTTAATTCTAGCCATTATCTTGAAAATTATGAAAAATAAAAACCATTCTAGATCATGGCTTCTTAAATAACTCGTCATGTACATTACATCACCCCAACATATGTTTTCAACAAAAATCAACTTAAAACTTGGAGAATCATTTCTGATGCTCTATTCATTTTAATAGAATTTATTCCATTAACTATTTTTATGAAGAAAAACAATGAAGTTTTACTAGATTAGAATTCATTGCAAACTAATTTAGAATAGGTAATATAATGCATGCAATCCAAAAATCAATCCTCTAAGAACATGAGCACATTGAATCCCTCTTAAAAACAATCATCAATCTTTTTTAAAAATTTAAGAATTGTTGTTAAATTGATCTCAATAAGCAAAGTAGCACCAGCATGACTTCCCAACTTAGTCATATTTAAGAGAGTAAACCAAATTAACCTAAACAACCAAAATCTCAACAATAGCACTTATATGCATCTAGAATCAACAATGAATACTTCAAATCCTTAGTTCATGCTCTTCTCCAAAATTTCTCAAAATAAAATCTTTAGGAGTCTTCATTAGTTAATAGCAACAACGATTTAATTTTTGTCACATAATCCTTTAAGAACCACTCCTAAAACTAAGGATTTCAATTCCAACATGCATATACTCTATAATTCTTAAATCTCCAAAAATCAACAAAAACTATGCTGTAGTTCATAATACAAAAAAGAAACCAACATTGTAGATTATGGATCAAGAAGAAAATACCTTTGTTGCTTGAAAAATTACTAGAGATTGCACAAACCTCAAAGGAAAGGATGGGTTTTAGTGAAAGAAATTGCTTGGGTGGGGGTTTTTAGAGAGAGAGAGTGAGCACAAAAAGTGAAAAAGAAAGAGAATGGGTGTAATGTTTAAAGTAAAGAAGGATCAAGATCGTGATTTGTTACTTTGATTCCAACCTTGCTTGTATGACTTACCTATTCACGATTACGATCTCGGATTACGAGTGTGATCCTTGACTATGATCCTCTCGGGTCACTCTCACTTGATTCTAGAAAAATTTCACAATTAAGTGATCCTTGGCTACGATTCTCTTGGCCTTCTAAAGTTGAAAAATTCCTTGTAATTCTTGTCTTTAGCTTATAGTGACTCATGAAAACTTATATGTACGATTAATTAGGAGGTCGATAATCAAGTTTTCAATAAAAAGAACAATTTTCCCAAAAGAAAGAAATTCATTCAAAATTCAAAATTTTAGCTACTAAAATAAGATTAAACATGCAAGTGAAGGATAATGTCTCAAAAGCAAAATAAAAGTCATCTTAATTAAAAAAATTGAAAGAAGTCTAAATAAGAAGAAACTTGGGCTACCTCTTAAGGAGTGCTATTGGTAAATGTCATTAGCTCAATGAAATTCTCCTTCTTGCTTTATGTTTTTTTTTTTTTCTTGATCCCATAGGCTTAGGATTCAATTCGATGTTTCCTTGTAAATTTCCTAATTGTCTTTATGCAATTGTCCTTGCCAACTAACCTAATTGATTCTCCAGATTACGAAGTGATGCTTTATTGTTCCTTAATGCAGCTTTAGTAACTTGAAATCTTGTATTAGAGTTACTCATGTCCTCGTTCAAATTTTTTTCTAAATTAATGTTCCTACTCTATTGTTGAGCTTGATAACCACTTGGAGGAGTGATCCAATTCTACTATTGACCTCCCTAAGAGAAATTGGGGAGATTCCTCCATCCTTGGTTATAGTTGCTACTGAAAGGGTTATTTTGAGGGTTGTTTGCAAGAAAATTGACTTATTCTTAATCATCAATCGATGTCTTATCTTGTACAACATGCACTGATTTCATTAAGCCATCTAATTTATTACTAAGACTTTTCACTTGAGCCATTAGAGATTAATTGAGTCGACTTTAAATTTCCCAGCTATATTCACTTTTGCTCTCACATTATCTTATCAAGAATTATTTATAGCCATTCCTTCAGTCAGTTCTTAGGCTTCATCCGGTATCTTAGAGCACCTCCTGCTACAACATCAATAATCTATAGGTAGGATAGTTGAGATTATTGTAGAAAGTTTGAATTTGCATCCACAATGGCAGATCGTAATGTGGGCATCACCTCAAGAGATCCATAAATCTTTCCCATGTGTCATACAGAGTTTCACCGTTGATCTAAGCATAGGATGATATATCATTCTTGAACTTTGCAATCTTGGTAGGTAGAAAATATTTTCCTAAGAATTTCTCAATCATCCTAAGTGGTAATTGGTCCTCTTAGAAGTGAATTCATCCATTGCTTAGCCTTGCCCCTAAGTAGAAAATGAAATAATATTAGCCTAATTGCGTCATCTATAGCCCACTGATCTTAAAATTGTCACAAATCTCCAAAAAGCTTTATATGTGATTGTTTGGATCCTCATCTACTAACCATCAAAGTGAATAAACTATTTTACCATCTATATTACATTTAATTAAATTTGGAAGTTGTTTTCTTGCACTACAAGTTTGGTTATGCTAGAATTAGATCCAATCACAGTTGGCTTAGTGTACTTAATCATAATCTTGTTATCATCATCATTATTTCTAGCCATCTCTTCCAATTCCTCTTCTTCCTTAAGCTTAAGTGGATAACCTTGGTTTATCAATTCAATAGCTTCATGTACTCTCTTATGAAGGGAACAAGTGGTCTTTTTAATTTCAGGATCAAACTCTATAAGATTGGTTTCATTACTCCTGGACATAAACTGGAAATATATACAAATCAGAGACAACAAAAAGAAAATGTAGCATCATAAGAAAAGGAGGATCTAATATAGAATTGAAGAATAGTTGGAATAATTGGTCAAGGTATTTTCTTAATATCTAACTAATTTTCAAAAGAGAAGTCCTCGACAGGGGCACTAAAAACTTGATGGGGAGGTAAGTGCACATTGTAAAGTGGATTTGAGTCTAGATATTGATCCTTCAGGGACTTCTATATAATTAAGTTGAAATTCTTGAACTACTAGTAATTCTTCGTGTTTTCTAATTATCAAACTTAAACAATTGTACTCAATTTAATTAGAAACCCTAACTATTTACTTTACTTAATTAACATAAACTAAAATTAACAAACCAAATAAAACAAAATTAAAGAATATAAACTAAATTACAAAAGAAAACATAAACCTTAGTAAGTCCATTATTAATTGCCTAGCTCTATGAAACATTCAATCTTAATGACTCATTGAACCATTGGAATTCCTTCTTTAAGTTAATTGGAATTGCTTCTTAAGTTAACTTCTAACCTCAATTATACTCTATTGGGATCGCTTCTACAATAGAATATATTAAGATTGCATTAAGCCCTTGAATTCCACTATTAGGTTTCCTTAATTAGAGAAACCAGGTAGCCAATTGCTTAGTCTACTTTAATTCCATGTAGTTACACTAACCATTCATGGTAGGATCTTGCACTCTCGAAAGTAAAGTCTAACATTGAAT
Organism: Lumnitzera littorea; assembly: GCA_024138015.1. Lineage (NCBI taxonomy): Eukaryota > Viridiplantae > Streptophyta > Magnoliopsida > Myrtales > Combretaceae > Lumnitzera > Lumnitzera littorea. The sequence goes on from JAMXBB010000012.1 coordinate 88,775,026, forward strand.
TAATAATTTAGGTAAATATTAATTCAATGAAATGAAGCACAACACAATTAGATCTCAATAGTAAACATCATTAATTGAATATACAAGAACAATTGTCACATAGAAAACTAGGGTTCAATAATGATTTGGTAAAAAGAAACAAAATAAAACATAGGAAGAAACTAGAAGGAATAAGGAAAAGACATAACCTTAGCCTTTGCTTTACTCCTCTTTCTCTTCCAAGGCTCAAACACACACTTTAACTTTGTTGATATTGGAAAAGGAAGAAAGATTTAGTTGAAAATTGAAGGCCAGAGAAGATCATGGTTGAGTTCAAGCACATGCTTCTTGTTTCTAATCCTTACATCTATGGAAATTGTTGATTTTAATTGTTATGAGAATCATGCCTAGGGTTTACAACCCCAATCTTAGGACATGATCATTTTGTTTTGCAACTAAAGTCAAATGTTGACCAAAGTCAAAGGTTGATGAAGTCAACATGTTGAAAAGTCAACAAATATATCATTGTCATTTAGAGTTTTCTTCTCTTTTCTTTATATTTTTTTCCCTTTCTTTTCCCCCTTCTTGTCGTCCAACACATAGGGACCTTCTAGACCCCACTTGTCCTACTTATGAACCACAAATTAATATAAAGTAAACCCCTTTTCTCCCTCTATTTCCAAATCATAACCCCCTCTTCTTCTTCCCTTTTTCTAAACTTCCATTTTTTTCTTTTACCTTTACGTTAATGCATATCTTATATTCTAATATCTAAGTAAACTCTTCACCCTTATCTAAAAGGAAAAAGAGGTATGTTTTCATATAATCTTTCATTTTAAATTGGTAATTAGTTGTTTATGTTATGTTAGTTTTGGAATTATCATGTAATATGTACATGTATGTTGACACAAATAGGATTCTTATATATATGTACATAAGTGTAGGAACACTTAGGTATAAGAGTAGAATACATAGTATAGATATACATATACATAGGTAAGAATAGGAAAACTACTTGTACATAAGCATAGAAAGCCATGTACACGAATACCCTTTGTGTACATAACCTAAAATAAGGAACATACTAAGTATATACACATATACCTTGCTAGATAAGTCCTTAAAGTGCAAAAATATGAATTTTATGAACCTTTCTTAAGAGGGAACATTAAGCATACGAAAATACATATAAAATATGTATATAATTGTACGTATATATGGCTATATGTATAAGTATAAATATGGTATATGTATAAGTATACTAGTATACATACAAGTATAGTAAAAGCATAAGTCTATACTTAGCATATGTATAAATGTACATAAGATACTTAAGCATGAAGTGAGGACTTATGTAAGCAAATGATGACCTAAGTAATGACATAAGCAATTGATAATATAAGCGATGACATAAGCCTCTAAAATAATAAACTATAAGATCATCTAAGTAAAAGAATCTAATGACTAATTAAATCATTAAGTAGTAAAATAGGATATAAACATAAGCAATAAGAATATTTAAGCTTCAATAGTTAACATTTCAATAAATTTAGTCTATATCGTAAAACACGAGCTTTAACGTCCAAAACGGACATCACCATGTAAACGTACATCTAAAAATGATGGAAAACGATTATAAGTTTGTAAATATTGGAGACAAAATGAAAAAGTTATATACGATTAGCGATTAGGTTTAATTAAATAAAAACTGATAGTAATCTAAGTAGAATTAGGTAGATAGATATCTAGAACCATTATTTAATTCAAGTATTTATTATCCCTGTTATCTCGTAATGATCAGATGATCTTGACGAGGGCGAGGATCTTCTAATTGATTATTATGACTAGAGCAAGTCGTCATAGTCAACTAAGTACTCTTGATGACTCTATATTTGTTTTATGCTTGTAGTTAGCGCACTTAAATTAAATAGTAATAACTTGATGCATGAGGTTTCGAGATATGCATGTGCTTGATATTGATTGATTATTGTGAGAAATATTGTTAAATACGATAATTGATGATTTGATTATATGATTGATTGTTACATGATTTAGATGGTTTGTGGATATTGATTGATTGCTACATAATTTAACTTAATTATATTTGGCTTATCTTAAATTAAAAGGGTAATACATTATCCATGCATTGCATTACTTATTTCGGCGGTCACTTTACGCGGAGGTAAAGAGAGGCCTTGCAGGGGTTGTTTATATATATTAAAGTGTTTTTGTACGGTGCACTTATACAACATAACCTTACCTGAACCTATGGGCTTACTAAACGATAGAGGTGCCAACTGTATGGCTAAAGGTCAAGTCTAGAGATCTTTGCTGTAGGGTATGAGTATGGACTGTGAGGGCCTCCTCATTGCTAGGCTTGAGATTTTGTACAACATAACCTTACCCGAACCTATGGGCTTACTAAAAGATAGAGGTGCTAACTGTATGGCTAAAGGTCGAGTTTAGAGATCTCTGCTGTAGGGTGTGAGTATGGGCTGTGAGGGCCTCCTCATTGCTAGGCTTGAGATTTTGTGTACTACTAGATTTTCAGAAATGAAAATGTATTTTGTGAAATATGGAATTCAAAGTTATGGTTTAAAACCTAGGTACTAGAGCTCAGTCATAATTGGTGTTGATGTATCTCCAACCCTTATCTCAGAAGGTGTTAAAATCCGATATTATATGTAGCACTGGTCAACTGCATATATTGTTTGGCATACTATGTGTATATGCACTCATATGATTGTAATAATTTATTTGATAACTTGTTTGCTAGTATAGTATAAGAGACAACTCACTGAGCTTTTGTAGCTTACTCTCCAATAGTTTTGCTTTTGCAGGTTGATAGATAACTGGACATGGGTAAAGAACCAAGAGTTGAGTGCAAGTATTGAGACATTTTAAAGGTTGGAATTAGAGAGAAGTTATTTAGTTCATATGAAACTTTAAATGTAAATACCACTTATGTACTTAGACTTTTCAACCTTATTAAGTTTGAACTTTTAAGTCTATATTACTTGATCTTATCTTTTGGTACTAGATATCGATTCTCTACGATTCTAAGGAACTGTAGGATATCGGACATCCTTACTTATTTATGTTTATATGTTATAATAAATTAATTACTTAAAAATTAGTAATCTTAGTGATTTATCGTTTAAAGTTTTGGAATCTTTAACTTACAAGGCTATTTCCATATCATAGGTGCACACGTGACATGGAAAATTTCAAACAATCTTACTACGTCCCCTTTAGGGTCCTGACAACAACATCTTGGATGTTATGGAGAGCAAAGTAGCTCGACAGATTGGACTGGGACAAGTGTCATATCCTGGTATAGCACATGATGTACCATCATAAAGGAATACCTGTTGAAAACTTAACTCAACCTTCTCATTCATCAAAAGACAACTTTGTTTACATAATATTGCTACATCGGAGTTCAGCTGGATATTCTATTACAACTTATGTATACAACATAATATTTACATCAAAATATGAACCAACTTTTTGTTTCCTTTATCATCTTCACAATAATAGGATTCTTGACTTAATATAGGTTCCATACAACAATCGTTGACTCCGACTTACGCTCTTAGTATACATATCCCCCTTGAGTGTTGGGCCCTTCATAATGTAGTTAACCTGAGGATAAAACATTTTATCCCCTCAGCTATAGAAGTTAAGTGATAGTGGATAACAAACAACATAATATAAACAATATAATAGACAATACTACATATCACAACTAAAACGTTTCAATCATAACTTGTAAGTTCAACTTTACATATGCATTCGCCCAATTGAGAACTTACTACCAATAATGTAGCATGCTATGCTCATGTACATAGCATGCATCAGTACCAATATCCTATATCTTCTAAACTTCTTCCAGTTAGTCTATATAGCTGAGCATCTAGATATAACATCCAAGAACTTGGGGCAACAAGGAGCTGCCTAGGAGTAGGACCCCCACCAAATTAGACTACACACTGTAGTTTACCATTTTCAAGAAGGGCAACAAGGAGTTGCTTGGGAGTAGGACCCCTAACTTTACAAAATTAGACTACACATTGTAGTTCACCAAATGAAAGTGGCAACAGTATTATATTAGACTATACACTGTAGTCTACCAAATTTGACTATCAAAATAGACACAATGTTCGGGCAATGCAATCTATGTGCTCCCAAAAATTGAGTTCATTAAGCCATGCTTTTTCTATGATCATTTAGAAGCCTTATCTTGAAATCTCTGACTTGTAGGTCCCTTTTGTGTCATGTCATGCCATGATATGCAATAGGAACTCAAGAATATCAATCAACACAATCAATATCCCAGTTTTATTTAACCTAGTGATCTGATTTTAGTTTTTGAAATCTCCCTAGCGGAATTTTAATATCTTACTTAGAGTTCACTTAGGTAAATACCTAAAAGATTGAGTTAGTAATCACTTAACTTCCTTGGTTAACACAATCATTCATAAGCACAAATCATTACCAACATAGCAACATAACAGTTTAACCAGAATATAGTTACTATCATTCAAAATCAACACATCAGCATCCACTATAGTAACATATCTATTCACCCAAGATATACCCATATTCAATCAACATAGTATCAAATAGCATATAGTGCTATGAGTAGCAATATATTTACTCTAAACATGGGTTAGATGCACTTACCTAGGCTTAGCAATAATGCAAAATCCTAAACTTCATGACATGGTCCTTTCTTACTCATCATACATATGAAAATATGATACACTCTTCAAATCAAGTATAGGTCAAGCCTGAACTATTATAAGCTTTCATTTCTGTGTTTTTAATGATACATCTTAAGAATAAAAACTAATCAATATTTCAAAAACCCAAAAATACCCTTTCATTACCGATTCGACCGTATGTTAATATAACTTTGTAATTAACTTAAGTGAACCCTAAATTTAAATTAAAAATCCTAAAATTATTCATTTCCCGGGCTAGTAAGAATTCATTATGTACTCAAAAATGCAAATCCTTTATACGTTTAATGAATATCATATTAGTGTTAATTAGTATATCATATATTAGACTAATATATAGGTTTATATTATGAAAATACATAATAAATAGTATATGAGCCTGATTAATTCCACGAAAAATCCTATACACTCACAAAAATATATAGTTTAATTATTGACAATGAATTATACTAAACTAGCTATATGTATTTTCATGAAAATAGCGATTTTAACTCAAAATCAGCGAAAATTAAGCAAACAAGTGAATTTAATCACAAGATAAAATTTGAATGTCCCAAACATCATTATGAACTTCCAAGAATCATAATACATAAGGCTCATTCTTTGATTTTATTAAAAACTAATTAATTTACTAAAACAACGAAATTACCTATTTTATCCAAAATAATTATAATAAATAGTAAACATAATTATTTTTAAAAATTACTATTACTACAATTAAATACATATATTAAGTATATCACATACAAATTTTCAATTTGAAAGAACATTATTTACTATTTCTAAAATTTAATTCAATTTTCGTCCAAATAGAGCTATTTCTTAAGGATCTTATATTTCCAATAATTATTTATCAAAAATAAAATTACTAAATTAATCTATACGTAAAATAACTCTTGAAAACCAAGTATCATAATTAAATAATATCATTTGTTATTTTTAAAAAAAAATTGCAAAGTTTCAACCGAAAATTTGTTTCACTTGAATCGGCTACCTCCAATTGCCTCCAGCCACGCAACCTTGTCAGAACAACCCACATCCCCCCCTAGTGGTACTTTCCTTGACTGCAAAAGGCCACCATAACTAGACACTAATAGCTTATTGAATCAGTTTGATCAGATTCTGCACCTTATTTTTTATTTAATTTTCTTATTTTTTTTCAATTTGTTTTGAAATTTTTTTGAGTGATTTTTTATTTTTTTTTTTCAGATTTCCAAAATGTTATTTTTGAAGTGTACAAGGCCTATTTATATTTTCTAATTGGATAAGAATTTGTAAAAATTAGACATGTGGCTTATACATTTCATTTTCTTATTTTTCTAAAGCATGAGGTGTCATTTTCTTATTATTTACCTTTTCACTCATCAATCTAATTTAATCCTTGGCTGCCACATCATAGGATGACTCATCCTTGCATTTTTTTTTTATTAATTTTCCAATTGTTTTATATGAATTTACCTTATTTTAATAATAATTTCTTATTATATATGTATATTTAATACAAATCATGCATATTCTATGTTAATACATGTACATTACATATAATTCAACTATGTTTATTATTTTTGTAAGTTAATTAACTTATCTCTAATATCTTTTTATATCTAAAATCTTGAATTTCGCATTTTCGATAATTATTAGCTTTTAGCGATAAATTAACGTTTTTTTCAAATTAATATTTTTATATAGCTTATTTTGAGAAATTAACTTTACGTGAATTACGTCATCTAACTTTTTTGACTTTACTGTGAAGTTTAAAATAAAAAAAATATTATAACCTGATGCCCTAAATTTAGGGGCTCGAATCCTAGAGTTATTAAACTAGTTAGAAAAACCTAGGGTATTACATCCTACCCTCCTTACAAAAAGTTTCATCCTCGAAACTTTGACAATCAAGGACATTCATGCTTATGAACCAATACCACACTTCTACTGTACAACTCTAATTTTCATATCACATCATATCACATCACAATCATCAACTATTGTTAAAGGTGAAATCTTTCAATACTAACTCTTGTACCTTAACCTTAAGTTTATAAACTCGTGAACTTCCTTGTTTGACTTGCTCATCTCATTACTTTCTTCCTCTTGTTTTATTAATTTTTGCTATGTAAGCTTAATATAGTTGATCCTATCTCATTCCCCCTTTTTCATTTAAGTCATCTTTCCAATAGTATCTAGTCCATTTTGTAACTTCATTATATTCTTATTCAAATACCATAATCATCACATTACTGTCTATGTTTTTACCCCTATTATTGCTCATATTGAACTAGCATATTCCTATACGATTCCTTTGTCACTACTCAAACTAGTATCTCTAATCAATTCTCATTTCATCCCTTTACTTAGTTCAGGCTCTTGTATTAATTAGTCTAATAGAATTCATAGTCATTTCTTCCATGATTTCCTTTTCTATCCCACAACTAGCCAACATGTCTTTTAACCTCATCATTATCACTTATGCATTGTCCAAGTCCTAATTTCCTCTTAAGATGAACATAATGAATTCAATTTCTTCACGTCTATAGGTTTTATGCTACAGTTGTCACTTAAAGGTCATAATTAAGATCTTGGGCACTTCCTATAATTAACACATATATTAGTAAGAATGAGTTTGGTAAATTTGAACTTTCTACCAACTTGCACATCAAGGAGATAAAGAATGACTCAGACCAAGTGAACTCGATTGGATTCAACATGAATTGACATGACTCTTGATAAACAAGACCTACAAAGACACTTGACACTTTTCTAGTTGAAAATTGATATGATAGGATTCACAAGGATAGGAAATTTTGTCATGAAAGACATGAGAGTCATAACAGATATGAGACTTGACGAAAGAGTCACGAAAGTCATAAATTTGCCATACTATTCTTGCTTATCACATGTGCCAAGGGCATATGAAAGGTTTATATCTCAAAGTTTTGTAATTATACATCCTATTGATTTCACATACTTTATCATATTTTGACTCCTCAATCTTATCATTAACCATTACCTTATGGATCACAATTTCATTCAATATAAGATCAATCTATGAGTTAGTCTCCAATTATACTTCAAATGAAAGTTTGATTTATTCTCAAAGCTTACTCATGATCATCCACCTTCGATATTTCTTACTACTCCATTCATTCCAATAACAACTTTTTCTTGCTTTACTGCAACATACATATCGTCTTTAGAATCTGCATTTATTCTTTCCTACAACTTCTCTCAACATTTAAGTTACTATAAATCTTTTATAATTCCCTTCTTATGAGGCTACTTAAATGCTACTATCTTTCCCTTACAGTCAACATTTGGTACATGCTTAACTCTAGTATTACATTCAATCCTTATATATCTAAGATAACTGGTTCTACAATCATCTCATGAGTATTTAGATTTATACTCCCTATCCTTCACTTTATATTGCACTACTTGTTTTCCTTCAATAGAGGTTGTAACTATTAACTCTAAAGTTTCTATCAATAATTTATTTCTATCAATGTACTCTTTTGATATATATAAGTGAATTACTCTAATATTAAACAGAGTATACATATAAGCATAACCATCTCCTACACATACTAGTCTTAGAACATCATTATGATTACTATATTACTACTTTCAAACATTTCTTATTTATCAACCGTCAACTACCAGGTATACAAATAATTTAAATTGTCAAGTTTAGAGGTCATACCCATCATAATCTGGTGATCTTTAGCTTCGTCTTGCTGAATGGCGTAAGCATACATTCTATCTTACTCCCTAAGCTTAGATTATTTCCTTCTAGGTTATATATTCTTATTACTCGGTCTTGATTCATAAGTTTGATTTTGCTGTTGAACTGGTCTCTCTTGTTGCTATCCTACATAATGTCAAACAACATGCCCTTGCTGATGGCTTTGATAACAATATTTACCTCTTAGATCAGGGTTACAACACTGCTTAGCCAGATGTCCAATTTCACCACATCTATAACATTTCTCAATTCTGGGCATTCCTAAGCTCGATGCTTACCGTTACACTTCCAACAAGGTTGTATTTTTTATAAAGGCCTTTTGTTTTCTCTTGTAGATTGAATGAACTTCTTTCCTTTAGCTATATTACTTTTACTATTAGAACCAACATCTAACTTCCTTTTCTTATTCGTAATCTCATTTGCGGCTTGTCGAAGATTACGAACTTATTTGATCAAATGAGTTTCATTAACAACATCAATATATCTTTTCATCCTACTCCTCTTCAACTCTACTTAGTAATAAAGATCAAGTCCGACCTTGAATTGCTTAACTTTATAAATCTTATTATTCTGTACAGCTTCAAGAGCAAACTTCAATAACTTATTGAAATCCCTCTCATATTCTTCAATTGTCCTGCCCTATTGTCTTAGCTTATAGTATTCTTCACACATTTGTTCTTTTACACACTTAGGAAAATATCGTTCTAGAAATATATCTCTAAATATAGTCTAACCAATTGGTTCGGGTAAATTCCATCCCTTTGCCTCCCACCAATTACTTGTATCTCTATCTAACAAAATAGCAGTTATCTTAACTTTCTTATTTTCCTCAATTTCATGTACTTCAAAGGCTTTCTCTAATGAGTTAATCTATTCTTTTACCATCAAAGGATCAATATTCTTTTCATCAAATGTTTTACTATTCATTGTACTTGACCTAACTTATCCCCATCTCCACCAACTCCTGCCAATGTAAAGGTAAATTGTTGCACTATTTCCTTCATATATTGTGATTTCTTGGGGTTAGGTCGATGTTGTTGTAATAGATCTATCCTTTGCTCCTCAGATACACAGTTCATTGGTGACATTCCAGATTCGCTACAAATCATCTTTCTAAATAAAACTTCACATAAAACCCTATGGATAACTACTACAGTTGTTTTACTAAACTATGACTCTTCACTACCTAACAAACCTACACATCTCACATGTGCCTAAAGGTTGTGGTCCATAATTAATGCTTTGATACCACCTAAAGGATGTCATATCTCGGCATAGCACAGGATGTACCATCATACAGGAATATCTGTTGAAAACTTAACTCAACTTACTCATTCATCAAAAGACAACTTTGTTTACATAATGAAAGGGTTGCTACATTGGAGTTCAACTGGATATTCTATTACAACTTATGTGTACAACATAATATTTACATCAAAATATGAACCAACTTTTGTTTCCTTTATCATCTTCACAATAATAGCTTGACTTAATACAAGTTCCAAACAACAGTTGTTGACTCCGACTCACGCTCTCAGTATACATATCCCCTTTAAGTATTGTGCCCTTCACGATGTAATTAACCTAAGGATAAAATATTTTATCTCCTCAGCTGTAGAAGTTGAGTGACAGTGAATAACAAACAACATAATATAGACAATTTGATAGACAACACCGCATATCACAACTAAAACGTTTTAATCATAACTAACAAGTTCAACTTCACATATGCATTCACCCAACCGGGTACTTACTGCCAATAATGTAGCATGCTATGTTCATGCACATGGCGTGCATCGATATCGATATCTTATGCCCTCCAAACTTCTTCCGATTAGTTGACATAGCCGGGAATCTGGATGCAACATCCAAGAACTTGGGGCAACAAGGAACTGTTTAGGAGTAGGACCCCGACCAAATTAGACTATACACTATAGTTTACCATTTTCAAGAAGGGTAACAAGGAGCTACTTGGGAGTAGGACCCCCAACTTTACAAAATTAGACTACACACTGTAGTTCACCAAATGAAAGTGGTAACATTGCTAATTTAGACCAAACACTGTAGTCTACCAAATTTGACTATCAAAATAGTCACAACGTTTGAGCAATGTAATATATATGCTTCTAAAAACTAAGTTCATAAAGCCATGCTTTTTCCATGATCATTTGGAAGCCTCATCTTGAAATTTTTGACTTGTAGGTCCCTTTTTATGTCATGCCATGCCATGATATGTAATAGCAACTCAAGAATATCAATTAGCACAATCAATCTCCTAGTTTTATTCAACCCAATGACCTAATTTTAGTTTTCGAATTCTCCTTAATGGAATTCTAGTTTCTTACTTAAAGTTCACGTAGGTGAACACCTAAAAGATTGGATTAGCAATCTCTTAACTTCCTTGGTTAGCACAAATCATCGCTAACATGGCAGCATAACAGTTTAGCCAGAATATAGTTACTATCATTCAAAATCAATACATCAGCATCTATGATAGTATCAAACAACACACAATGTTATGAGTAGCAATATATCTACTCCAAGCATGGGTTAGATCTACTTACCAAGGCTTAGTAATGGTGCAAAATCCTAAACTTCATGACGTGGTCCTTCCTTACTCATCACACCTATGAAAATATGATACACTCTTCAAATCAAGTATAGGTTGAGCCTAAACTATTATAAGCTTTCATTTCCATGTTTTTAAACATTATTTGACCATACCTTACACATTTATTGTCCGATTTTAGCAAACTTTATATCATCACGATTGTTATTTTAAGTACTATTGATACATCTTAAGAATCAAAACCAATCAATATTTTTAAAAAACCAAAAATATTATTTCATTACCGATTCAACCATATGTTAATATAACTTTGTAATTAACTCAAGTGAACCCTAAATCTAAATTAAAAATCCTAAAATTATTCATTTCCCAAGTTAGTCAAAATTCATTATGTACTCAAAAATGCAAATCCTTTATACGTTTAATGAGTATCACATTAGTGCTAATTAGTGTACCATATATTAGACTAATATATAGGTTTATATTATGAAAATACATAATAAATAGTATATGAGCCTGATTAATTCTACGAAAAATCCTATAGACGCACAATCAGCAAAAATTCAGCAAACAAGTGAATTTAATCATAAGATAAAATTTGAATGTCCTAAACATCATTATGAACTTCTAGGAATCATAATACATAGGGCTCATTCTTTTATTTTGTTAAAAACCAATTAATTTACTAAAATAGTGAAATTACCAGTTTTATCTAAAATAATTACAATAAATAGTAAACATAATTATTTTAAAAAATTACTATTACTAAAATTAAATACATATATTAAGTATATCATGTACAAATTTTCAAGTTGAAAGAACATTATTTATTATTTCTAAAATTTAATTCAATTTTCATCCAAACAGAGCGATTTTTAAAAGACCTTATATTTCCAACAATTATTTATCAAAAATAAAATTACTAAATTAATCTATACATAAAATAACTCTTGGAAACCAAGTTTCATAATTAAATAATATCATTTATTATTTTTAAAAAATTTACAAAGTTTTAGCCGGAAATTTGGTTTACTTGAACTGGCCGCCTCCTGCTACCCAACCTTATCATAACACCCTCTCTAGTGGTGCTTTCCTTGACTGCAAAAGGCTACCACAACTGGACACCAATAGCCTATTGAATCGGTTTGATCTGATTCCGTTCCCTGTTTTTGATCTAATTTTCTTATTTTTTTTTTCTAATTTGTTTTGAAATTTTTTAAGTGATTTTCTATTTTTTTTTTCAGACTTCCAAAATGTTGTTTCTGAAGTGTACAAGACCTATTTATATTTTCTAATTAGATAAAAATTTGTAAAAATTAGACATGTGGCTTACGCATTTCATTTTCTCATTTTTCTAAAGCATGAGGTGTCATTTTCTTATTATTTGCTTTTTGACTTATCAATCCAATTTAATCCTTAGCTACCACATCATGGGATGACTCATCCTTGCATTTTTTTTATTAATTTCCCAGTTTTTTTATATTAATTTACCTTATTTTAATAATAATTTCTTATTATATATGTATATTTAATACAAATCATGCATATTCTATGTTAATGCATGTACATAACATATAATTCAACTTTTTTTATTATTTTTGTAAGTTAATTAACTTATCTGTAATATTTCGTTATATCTAAAATCTTGAATTTTTTGTTTTTGATAATTATCGGCTTTTAGTAATAAATTGAAGTTTTTCTCAAATTAATATTTTGATATAGCTTATTTTGAAAAATTGACTTTATTTGAATTACTTCATTTAATTTTTTTAACTTTACAGTGAAGTTTAAAATAAAACTGATATTATAACCTGTTGCCCTAAATTTAGGGCCTCGCATCCTAGAGTTATTAAACTAGATGTAAAAACTTGGGGTATTACAACAAGCGTTACTCCTTGGCATTTAACTCACCTTAGATAGCTCAGCAGATCACCTAAGAAAGCTCTTGGGCTCGGGAACATGTAATTGGTCCTTGATCCCTATCAGGTTAGATGAACTTACTTGATCTTTATAATAATACAAAATCCTAAACTTCATGATGTGGTCCTTCCTTACATCTTACACTTATGAAAATATAACGCAGTCTTCGAATAAAATAGGGGTCAAACCGAACTATTATAAGTTTTCATTTCCGTGTTTTTAAACTTCGTTTAACCATATCTTACTCATTTATTATCCGATTTCAGTAAACTTTATATTATCATGATCATTATTTTGAGTGTTATTGATATATATATATTAAAATCCAAGACTAATCAATATTGTCAAATATCCAAAAATACCCTTTCGTATTACAACTCAACTATATACTACCCTAACTCCATAATTGACTTGAGCAAGCTCTAGTATTGAAGTAAAAACCTTAAAAATTATACTTTCCAAACTTGTTCAGCAACACTTATTATACCCTAAAGTGTTCATTTGACATAGATTTAATAAACATTTTAGTAGTACTAGTTACTGTATTGCATATGAAGGTAATATATAAGTATATACTAGGAAAATATATAATAAATAGTATATGAGATTGATTAATTTCATAAAAAATCCTATAGACTCATAAAAATATGTAGTTTAGTTATTGATCATCAATTACACAAAATTGGCTATTATCCATTTTTATAAAAATAGCGATTTTAGCACTAAATTACAGAAAATTAAGGAAAATAAATAAATTTTTGAGTGAGATAAAAATTAGATATTCCAAATATCATTATGAACATCCATAAGTCTAAAAATGTAGGGCTCATTCATTAATTTCATCAAAAAATAATTATTTCAATAATTCGGTAAAATTGGCAATTTGATTCAAAATAATTATAAAAAATAGTAAACATGATTATTTTAAAAAATTCTTGTTACTACAATTAAATACATATATTAAGTATATCACGCACAAATTTTTAAGTTGAAAGACCATCATTTACTATTTCTAAAATTTAATTCAATTTTCATCCAAATAGAGCCATTTCTTAAGAACCTTATTTTCAATAATTATTTCACTAAAATAAAATTACTAAATTAATCTACACATAAAATAACTCCAAAAGATCAATTTTCATAATTAAATAGCATCATTTGATATTTTTAGAAAAATTACAAAGTTTCGGTCGAAAATTTGGTTCACTTGAATCGGTTACCTAACCTTATTGGAACACCCCCTTTGGTGGTGCTTTCCTTGACTGCAAAAGGCCACCACAACTAGACACCAATATTATATTGAACCGGCTTGATAAGATTTTGGGCCCTATTTTTTATCTAATTTTTATTTTCTAATTTGTTTCGAAATTTTTTTGAGTGATTTTTTATTTTCTTTTGGACTTCCAAAATGTTGTTTTTGAAGTGTTCAAAGCCTATTTATATTTTCTAATTGGATGAGAATTTGTAAAAATTGAACATGTGGCTTACACATGTCATTTTCTTATTTTTCCAAAGCATAGGTGTCATTTTCTTATTATTTACCTTTTCACTCATCAATCCAATTTAATCCTCGGCTGCCACATCATGGGATGACTCATCCTTGCATTTTTTTATTAATTTTCCAATTTTTTATATTAATTTACCTTATTTTAATAATAATTTCTTATTATATATGTATATTTAATACAAATAATGCATATTCTATGTTAATACATGTACATTACATATAATTCAACTTCTTTTATTATTTTTGTAAGTTAATTAATTTATCTTTAATATCTCGCTATATCTAAAATCTCAAATTTTACGATTATCGCCTTTATCGATAAATTAACGTTTTTTTTCAAATTAATATTTTTATATAGCTTATTTTGAGAAATTGACTTTACTTGATTTACTTCATCTAACTTTTGTAACTTTACTATAAAGTTTGAAGTACTAATAACTTAATCCAATGCCTTAAATTTAAGGGTAGCTTAATTTGCTCCTTCAACTATGGCAGTCATCTGATCAAGAGAAAAGTTAGCATGTCAGCCTTAATAGCTTCTCAAACTTTAGATCTACTCAAAATTAAAGTCTTCTTGGGTCCTTGAGTAAGTTTACCTTATAGCTTGCAAACTTGACTAGGTGTCATATGGTTTAACATGAACTTCCTTCCATCATTCCTAAACACATAAGTGATCTTGAATCCATCATGCATGACCCTCCGATTAAAAAGCTAAGGTTTGCTTAGCAATACATGAGATGCATACATGGGTAGCACGTCATAGAGAGTTTCATCAGAATAATTTCCAATAGAGATTGGCAGCAATACTTATTGAGTGACATGTAGTGCTCCCTTTTCATTTAGCCACGGTAATTTATATGGCTTCTAGTGTAAGCTAGTTGTCAACTTGAGCTTTATAACTAAGTCAGCCAATACAATGTTAGTGCAACTTCTACTGTCTACTATAGCTTACATACCTGCTCATTTACCTTGCATGTGATGTGGAACAAATTATCTCTACTCGTCCTCAATAGAGGGTTCCAAACACATCGTTTGTTAGATAAGCGAACAATCAAAGTTAGCTTATCTAAATCTTTAACAAACATATCTTCTTCAACTAGTTCACCATTAACCTCAATCTCTTCCTCCACTTCTTTTTCCTTTGGTTCTTCATTTGTGCTCTCTACTTCAATTTTCAGGGTATCTCCTTTGATAATCATAGTTCTCTTGTTTGAACATTGGGCAGCCATATGCCTAAACCTTTGACACTTAAAACACTTGATATGGCTTGTCTTCTTTCTAGATCCTTATCCCTTCTCATAACTTCTCAGCGGCACTTCACCATCAATTGGTTAGCCCTTCTATTGAGCTCTAACATCCATTCTTTTACCTAGCTTAGCACTTTGCTGAGCTCAGTAACTTCCTTGAGTAGGTTGGCCTTATTAGACTGGTCGACTCATTAGAGGTCAGCTCGGCCTATTCCTTCTTTGCTTGTTTATTCATGGGGCTATTCTCATAGTCTCATCTAATGTAGTAAATTGTTGAATCTCTAAGATGTTTCGAATGTCCCCTCTCAATCTAATGAGAAATCTTGATACTATTTGAGCTGATGGTTCATCCACTTCACATTGAATCATGAGTATTTGAAACTCCTAGATATATTCATCAATAGTTCGGCCTCCATGTCTTAGCTCTTGAAGCCGAGAAAAAGTATGTTGCACATAACTAACCAGTACGAATTTGTTTCTAAGTATCTTCTTCATCTCAGGCTAAGCATTAACTTCCCTACATGCTTCTCGTCTCCTCATAATTTCAAAGTTCTTTCACTACATCGTGACATATCCTTAAAACTTTGTAGCAACAGTCCTCACTTTCTCGTGATCTTCATATTAGTAATAATTAAAAACACACTTTACCTTCTCTTCCTAATCTAGATAGTAGTCAGTGTTTCTAAAACCATTTAAGCTTAGAATCTCAAGCTTCACATGGTTAGTAGGTCGAGGTGCTTAAGCTTGCTCTTATTTCTCATTGTACTCTTCATCTCCTTCATCATCAATATCACCTAAGTCAATCCTTCTTCGTGCTTGTCCTCCTATTCCTCTACCTTAAGCTTGTTAAGCTAGGATTTGTCCTCTTGCAGGTTAAGCATCTTGGGGAGTATTCTACATGACCTTGGCAGGTCGAAAGGCTAATGCATGAATAGCTTTAGTCAAATCAGCTATAATGTTAGCTATCTGGTCAATTTGTTCACTTATACTTCTAGGGTTGATGTTTGTAGTAGACAACGTTGCTATTGTCATCTCCAATACCAGTGTTGACACTTGGATCCATTATTCTCTTTGACAAAACTCAATAACAAACTTAGATTCTAAAAAACAATAGATTTGGTTCCTCCAAGTTGAACAATATACACATACTCTTCTACACGAATGTTCAACTGTTCTATAAGCACAACAACTACTCTAAAGAGCAATAAACCCATTTGAAATTTGCTTTGTTTCCGTATGTTTGAAATAAGGCAAAATAGAGTATATAGCTTAAATAAACTACTACACCTCCTACTTACTTAAACACTCACAGCTAACTTCTATGTAATTACAACACACTACCATAACAAACACTACTACTTAAGAGAGCTCAAACACAACTTACCTAAACAAACATTCGCTCTGATACCAAGATGATATGTCGTGCTAAGAGTAAACAAGGGTGATAGTATCGGGATGGGTCCAAGCTTGTAGAAAGCTTGAAATGAAGGATGATGAAATGTGAAAATGGGGAAATAAGTAAACAAGAAGAACAAATAAAACCACGAATGAATTCTAAGGATATGATGTACTAATGAAAGTTTGTAGACTTATAAAGCGAACTCGATTTGATGCACGAGTAGCTCGATGAGGTCATTTGTGACCTAGCCTTGCTTAAGGGTTAGGATAAGAGTAAGAAGGTGAAAGTAAGCACACTTAGCTCATAAAAGGCGAAGTATATTCAATATCTGATGTGTAAGATGATTGTTGCAACTATATATTACAAGGGTATTTATACCTGAAATATTAGGGCATCTCACCTACAATGAAAAAGACAAAAGGGGTATTGCCCAAAAGAAGAAATGTACAAAGAATAGTAAAGGCTACAAATGAAAAATTAAAGAAATCATTAATTAGTGTAGCAAAATCCTTTCACGTGGGATTGGATACATGGTAACAAGTTACTAGAGATGTTTCTAGTAGAAATGGACAAATGGTATGGTTAGGATGGAGGTTGCTGAATAGAGGTGTCGAGTAGACATAGGGTCCTTTTGAGAAGGCATGGCTATGGATGTGTACTGGGGTTCTCGGCACCAATACTACCAAGTTGAAGGTCGATACAGTCATGGCCAAGTAGATGTGTACAATGGAGCATACTTTAGGTTGATACTCGACTACTAAGAGATAAGAAGTTACTCGATTGACATTTAGAGTTGGTCGGCAGTGATGATCAGCATGGCCTTAGTAGGAATTGGTTGGAGTAGTAGAATTTGCTTCGCTAGTTCCTCAAGACCTCTTGCTTGGATTTAGGTTAGAGGTCCGATAGTTCATTCCTATCACTTCCCCATGGCCATTGGTTAAAGATGGTTCATCATAGTGATTATTGACTACTTCACCAAGTAATGCTGAAGTTAGCCCCAATCATAGAGGGAAACATTGAGTTCTTTGTACTCAACTACATCCTTACAAGGTTAAGAGTCCCATATACGCTTATTACGAATAATTCACATCAATTTGATAATCTAAACTTTAGAGAATTTTTCACTAGTTATCATGACAATGTTCATTGCACCTATATAGCACATTCCTAATCTAATGGCTAGTTTAAAGCAATGAACAAGACCATCCTCAACAGCAACAAAAAGGGGGTAGACCTAGCTCAGGGAAGATAGGTAGATGAAGAGACATTCAAGAAATGACTTGAAAATTTGGCAATAGTCTTGAGACTATCTAAAGAAACCTACCTTATGCTTAATTGGGAGAAATGTCATTTTATGGTACAAGAAGGAATCATATTGGGACATAAGATCTCTAAGTGAGGAATAGAGGTAGATAAAGCAAAGGTGGAATTAAAAGATAAGTTGCCTCCACCTATTAATGTAAAGGGCATTCAAAGATTCCTTGGCCATCCTAGGTTCTATCATCGATTTACAAATGATTTGTCTAAGGTCTCATAACCATTGTGTACCTTACTAGCAAAAGATATGCCTTTTGATTTCAACCTTGAGTGTAGGAGTGCATTTGTGACATTGAAGTAGAAATTAGTGATAGCACCAATTATAGTAACTTTTGATTGGACATTACCATTTAAGCTCTTGTGTGATGCAAGTTATATCATAATAGGAGCTATTCTAAGGCAAAAGAGAACAAAATCTTTCAAACAATTTACTATGCAAGCAAAATGCTCAATGAGGCTTAGAAAAATTATGCAGCCACCGAAAAGGAGCTACTTGCTATAGTTTTCGCATGTGATAAGTTTCAATGATACCTGATAATATGTAAGGTGACAATATATGTAGATTATGTAGGCTTAAAGTACCTATTGAACAAATTAAATGCTAAACCAAGGCTAATCTGTTGGGTTCTCCTATTGTAGGAATTCGATTTGCATATTAAAGATAGGAGAGGTAATGAGAAACCAGTGGCTAATCATTTATCATGAATCACCATAGGTGAAGGTGACTAGCCTATTCATGAAAGCTTCCTAGATGAACAACTATACGTGATCAATTCAACTCAGTAACCTTTGTATGCAGACATTGTCAATTATTTAGTTAGAGGGGTTATATCATATCGTTTAGACTACAACCAACAAAGGAAATGTAGAATTATTTCTAAGAAGAACCATATTTGTTTAAGTATTATGCAAATCAAGTAAACAAACAGTGTGTAACCACAATCGAAGCACGGGATAATATCAATCACTACTTAATGGAACTTGGGGGGAGGGGGTTAAGGTACATTTTGGTGCATATTGCATAGTGGCAAAGATCATACAATGTGTTTTCTACTAGCCCACCATTTTGCTTACTATAAGGAGTATGTAATGCAATGCTTAAGATGTTGATGGTTAAGGAGTATATTGAGGTGAAATGAAATACCATAGTAAGGGATTCATGTTATCAAAATTTTTCATGCTTTGGGAATAGATTTCATGGGACCATTCCCTACATCAATGTCTAATAAGTAATTCTTGTAGTAATAGATTATGTTTCAAAGTGGGTAGAAGTAGCCGCCTTACCTACTAATGATTCTTTAAATGTCCTTAAGTTTCTTAAGCAAAACATCTTCACATGTTTTAGGGTGCCACGAGCTATAATTAGTGATAGGGGAACACATTTCTATAACAGCCAAGTTAATAGTTTATTAGCTAAGTATGGGATTAAACACAAAGTGGCATCGCCATACAATGCCCAAACAAGTGAACAAATTGAGCTACTGAACCAATAGTTAAAACAAATTTTGGAAAAAACTGTCAACACTTCTAAGAAAGATTAGGCTTCCAAGTTGGATGATACATTGTGGGCTTATAGGACAGCCTACAAAATCCCAATAGGGATGTCCCCCTATCGAATGGTTTAATGGGAAATCAAGCATAAAGTATATTAGGCAATTAAATTCCTAAACTTTGACAAAAATTTATCAAGAAACCATTGAATATTGCAGTTGGATGAATTAGAAGAATTTAGGAATGGAGCCTTTGAAAATGCTCGAATCTGTAAAGAGAAGATGAAGAGTGGCATGACAAGAAGATACTCTTCAAGAACTTCGAAGTGGGATAGAAAATTCTTTTGTATAATGCTCGATTAAGGTTATTTCTAAGTAAACTTCATTCAAAGTGGACAAGGCCAATTATAGTTACAAGGATACTACCTCATGGAGTAATTGAGATTAAAGGAGAGGAAGGAGAAACCCTCAAAGTAATTGAGCACATGCTTAAGCCCTTCTTTGATTCAAAAGGAATCAAACTAGTAAAAAGAATTGCTAATTGGGATGACCTACAATGAATTAGCACCAAATTAAGTAGGTTGAAGGCTTAAAAATAAGCACTTAGTGGGAGGTAAGCCTACCCACCATCTTTTCTTATTTCTACGTAGCTTATGATTCAATCTTTTCAATTTTTTTAGCCTTTTAATTATGCCTCTTTTAAGTTATGCATGCGAATGTAAATAAATAAACATAGTGATGAATCCATCAATCTTAAGATGCCATCAACAAATCTAGAAGGGAATTAAGAATTTAAATCACATCAAGAAACCAAGAGAGTTCTGTTCTAACTTTCTCCTTTACATCCTATGCATTGAAATGTGAGATACATATATCTAAATTAAAGTTAGGGGTATGAAAGTTAGATATAAGTTGTGAAGTTGTATGATTCAGAATGGGCTTAGATGATTTCATTAAATTAATCACTTCTATGCACTTACAAGATAGTTTCTTTTGAAAAGTTGATCCATTTTCCTTTATGCTCTGTACCTCAATCTTTGAGTATATTATCATTAATAAAGTTTGCATGAAAGAAAGTAAAAAGAAGTGATTATGGCCTTATTTTGAAAGAATTCACTTGTGAATAAATCATGAATATTTCTTAAAACTTTGTAATCAATTCATGGCATCTTTGCTTTGTCTAGTTAGGCTCAATTTAGGTATGGTTTAAATATTTAGAGTTAGGGAAATATTTTCATTAGGTGTTAGATTTTAGTGTTTTTGAAAGTTGACCTATATTTTGAGGAATCGAATGATCTGTTGATATTGTATAAACCAAAGTAGATATTGGATTGTCACATTCTAGCTTAACCTAGAATGCAACATCTACAAACTAACCTATAATAAACTAGAGGATAAGGCTACATATATATATATATAATATTAGAAGGTTTTAATGGAGTTTGACTTTACAAATGATACTTTAAATATTTACAATTTTGTATAAACCAACTGTCATAGTCTTTCAAACTCTTTTTTCTTTTCAACACTTATACATAACGACTATCTTAGTATGCCATAAAAAACAAAAGTCCCTTAAAGCGACTGTCACGACTTTAAGGGGCTAGTCGTGGTAGTTGCCGTATACCGTATAAAGGATTGTAGATTGAATTCCCTTACAATCGACAACCCTTTTATACGATATACAAGGTTACGGCTTCAATTAACTACTAAGAGTGCACAAGCATAAGTAATATCATTTCATGATATATAATAAATTATAAAAACGTAACACATGGTTTATTTATATAGGAATTTACAAATAAGAAGTCTGAAACATGTCTTAAGTTAACCCAATATATTGATTACATATTTAGCTTTATAAATTATCAAAAATGCTCTCTGATCACATTCAGCTCCCATATTGACCCCATGTAAAACACTAACCTCGGGTATGTGACGGCTCAACTCCACAAATAAATTGACCTATGAAAAAAGACTACAAGGGTATAAGCTAACTAGCTCAGTGAGATAATTTCCCTTAACTATACAGCAATCAAGTTATACAATAATTAAGTTCAATCGAATGAATACATGACAATTAGTATGCCAAACAAATACATGCAGGTGACCAGGTACTACATGCAACTCAAATTTAATGCCCTTCGAAGTTAGGGTTGGAGATACATCGGTATAGTCAGATCTAGGTATCATATTAAAACTTATCTCATAACGAAACTCCGCGTTTCGTATTCAAAATGTAATGGTATATCTATTATCAATTTTATCAAAACGAGTTCTACATATGATTGTGAGTAAGTTTACGCAACTCTCATTCATCCCTAAACGAAGGCCTTTGGACTCAACCCTTAGCCAGGCGGTTGACACCTCCAACACTTAGTAATCTTGTGGGCTAAGGTAAGGTCATATCGTACGTATGCACCGTACGAAATCTATAACAATCAATAATCAACCCACATATGGCCTTTTGCTACCTTCGTGTAATGTGACTGCCGAAATTAGTTATGCAGTGCATGATTATGCATAATCTAAGTTAACTTTTCTAGTCGAATAAAATTAGGTCTTATTTATTTAGTGATCATTCCAAGTCATAAACAATCAATTATTAGTGAATCTACTATGCAACAATCATTACATTATTGAAATTTAAAGTAAATTCATCATTAACAACAATTATCATGCACAAGCATAACCCAACCCCATACACATTCATTTATCGATCATAACTTATATTCACTAACTATAAACACAAACAAGTATGGAATCATTAAGAAAAACTCACTCAGTCATAGTTAACTCAGGGGTCGTAGTAATCTGGTGGCAGCTTAGAGTCTATATCAAAATCACCTGAGAATAATAAAAATTTGTAAGTTTAAGAATTTAAAACTAAACTAGTATTATAATTTGTAAGGTTTACTTCACCTAGTTATGTGAAATTGTCGATTCGAATTTTTTATTGAATCACATGTAACTTTTTCGTTTTAGCTCAGATCATTATGAACTTATAGTCCATTTTGATCGTTTTCGAGCGTATTTTTTCATAACGAGGTCTGTTTTAGACGTTATAACTTGTAGTTTGAATTGTGATATAAAAATATCACAAAATTTATTATTTTAGTTTAAAAATTATAAAATATTAATTTTAGCTTTTTCTTAATATATTTATGATTTAATAATTATTTAAATCATATAATTGATATTTTTAT